>SPJY01003379.1:2122884-2275538 GCA_005191435.1 Raddia distichophylla
AAGGAGGTGGCCTCCGGTTCAACCGAAGGGCTTCATTGGTGTCGAAGATTGAGTTGTTGTAGACGAAAGCTTGGCGTCGATCTCCTTCCGGAAGTAGAGTCCCAAAGAGCACAAGATCGAAGACCAAACATCTCACCACACCTCTCACAACTATGGAGACCCTAGACCAAAGGCTCCATGGGAGAGGCACACACCTTGGGGATGGATGGAGAGGAGGTAAAGGGGGTTGCTCACCTTCTTCTTCCTCTCTTCTTCTTCTCTCTCTCACTCCTCCTTCTCTCAAGCACTCATGGAGACCCCTTGGAGGAGAAGCACCATGGGAGAGCTCTCTCTCATTTGGGATGGGTGGCTAGGGTTGCAAATGAGCCTCACCATCCTCTCCCTCAACCAGGACAACCCTTATATAGCCCCCCACTTCGAAACCCTAGAAAATAGATCTCAGATCCAGATTTAACCCTTAGGCCGGACAACCCCCCGACAACACCCGGACAGTCCGGACGAAGGCAAGTGCTCCCTGTACAAAATACGATTCCAGACAGAGGAGACACAACAGCGTCCGGACAGTCCGGACGTCGAGGTCGGACAGTCCGGCCGAAGGCAGGGTTTTTCTGGAAATTGAAATTGCAAGCTGGGGAAAATAACACTTGGGCCGGACAGTCCGGCCTACAGGGCCGGACAGTCCGGCCGAAGGCATAAATTCGTCAGGTTCCCAGGTCCCCAGGCTGCTGAAAGCTTCCCGATTTTATATGATTTTTTCTGTTGCTCAAATGAAAATCTTGTCAACACAAAAAAGATGCGCCTTGAAATTCTCTACAACTTTCATGTTTTTATATTTTTAATCCGAGCATGGGAAGACTCTGAAAAATACTAAATACTACAGATCTGCCACGGAGGCCGAGCCGGGCCACTTGGGCCGGACTGTCCGGACCCATGGGCTGGACTGTCCGGGCCCAGTTGCCCCAGCTCGGCCAGCAGCCCACAAAACCCTCTGTTACTGTAGCATTGCCCGAACACAGAGATTTTTTGAGGATTTAGAAATATTTGGCGTCAAAACTTAAGCTCAAACGGGCGGGAAGTTTCACGCACACAAAGGATTTCGGTTTTTGGATGATTAGTGGCTACGAAACCCCGGACAACTGGCTCTCGGAACCCTCTCGAACCGGGACAGGTGTTCCAGATCGAAACCCTCACGAATCTCACGAGCCGACACCCTAGAAGGAACCCTCTCGGCCCACTCAGAGATGAAGACTCAAAATCATGTGCTTAGTGGGACCCTGCAACCAGAGATATGATAGACACGAGCCTGTATGACCTACTCTACACGCACACAAGGAAAATAGAAGAACTAGGAAACATGTGTCCTTAGCCTTGATGTGGTGTGCTTTAGGTATAGTTGGCATCAATTACCAAAATAAATCAAGCCCTTGGGAGCTTGAGCTTTCACACCCGAACCTCCAGTTCGCCTCCGCTGAACGGCATCAGCCACGTACCCACCTGCACTTGCATCACAGAGATGAGTCCAAACCAAACACTTATCTTTTCCTGCAAGGTTAGCTTCACAAACATCATCAACCTCAAAATTCATGTACATAAGGATCATTAAATTGCAATTAGCTACACAATTATTTCAGATACGAATATGTCGAACACTATATCTATCACCACCGGACATAGTTACAAATTTTGCGCCCCTTTCGACAAATGCTCTACCAAAGTACTTTAAAATCTCACTAAAGTAAAACACTCTCACATATATTCATCACAACACAGGGGTATCCTTCAAAAGGATCTCAACACCATCTCCTTCTTCTTCATCTATCCTCCTCCTCATCCTCTCTCTCTCCCCCCACTCTCTCTATCAAGGGCGACGTCACCAGCGGCGATTGGAGGTGCAGGCAGCTAGGGCGTAGGCTTGGGAGAAGGCATGGGATCACGAGGAGTGTGGAGGTCGGGTCGGCATGGCCGAGAAGTGATGGCGGCGAATTCCCCGTCGTCAATGGTGACACGGCGTGGTCGATTCGCGGAGAAGGTCGGTGGCGGCGAGCTCGATGCGGAGAAGGCCGGCGGTGGGGAGGTTTATTCGCTGAGGAGACCTCCGGCGGCGAGCTCTACACGAAGGAGGTCGGCGGCAAGCTCGATTCGCGAAGGAGCTCGGTGGCGTAGGGCGGCGGCGACCGCGCAAGCGGGCACTGGGCGTAAGGCGTTGGCGACGCAAACGCCTCCTCCCCCAACTCCAGCGACGGCGGGGCGTAGGGCGGAGGCATCCCTCAACAGTGGCGACGGCGGCAAGCATAGGGCCCTCAGTGGGGCAACCCTGAAGAGAGGGAGAGAGAGGAGAGGAGGAGGATGGAGGAAGAAGGGGTAGAAGGGTATGACATGTGGTACCCACTCTATAGAGGTATTTCCATGTGTATTTGGGACAGATATTGTCCTGTAAAGCCTCAGAATGGCATGTTTGAAAGGAAAAACTCACTAAAATGGCATTGGTGATCGAGGCGTTTTAAAAATGGCAAGCACAGTCAGCCGGCGTTTAATAATGGCAACTGTGAAATTTACCTTTCAAAATATGGTTGCATGTCAGAAACTCTCCAAAACACAAAGACGATCGACATGCACTTGTCCAAGTTATACGTCTCCATACATACATCCAAACAGTTATACATACAAATACATAAGTCAACACTTGTACATCTCTCTGTCACGTCATGTGCAAGAGTAGTTTGTCACCTCTCGACTAGGCGAGCTCAGCGAGTGCCAACTGAAGAAGTTGGAGATGAAGCTGATGGCCTGGCTCGCCGAGGTGTCACCACTATGATGGGAGTCATCCACCTAGGATGCAGCTGGAGTTGCCGAACCGGATCCCTAGCAATGTGATATATTACTATGTTTGTGGTTTGGTAACTTTCTTTCGATGATGATTTCGCAATTAAACAATTAGATAGTTTGGTGAACTTACCGCCTCTTGAGTGGTGGTCCCCCAAGTACTAGAACACTAATCGCAATGGGAGAGGTAGGTTGGCCCCGTATTCCGCTTGACAACCCTGCCTACATGTTTGGAGAAATAAAAAGTTTAGATAATTAAATGTGACAACCGAAGTGTTACTCAAGGAAGATCTTACATACTCTAGGGCAAGAATGGTAGCACGCCACTCTTGGCTCTCCCACCGACGCTCCTCCTACATGATTCTAAAGCTGGCCCGCATTGGATGTATCATGTCCTCATGATGCTTCCTCTCCTGTTCCAATGTCTGCTCCCTCTTCCTGTCCCTTTTGAGCATCTGCACCTTGAACTCATGGTAGCTCTTCGCGGCATATTTATGTTCCCTCACCGCTATTCTACAAATTGGAATTAATCTTGATTAATTCATAGCTCCCGTGCAAACGACATCAAGTTTAGGGAGACATAAAAGTAAAAACAAGTTCGGGGGCTAAATGCAATACAATGCAAGTTTAGGGGCCATAGTGCAATTTTCTCTTTCTGTAATATATTTGTTAAAGAAAATTGGTTGGCTTCAGCTTAGAGGTTAATTTGTGAGGTACGAAGAATTTGAGGGTTTTGTTCACATGTATTATTTATATTTTGTATTATCTATTAAACATGATTTTTTAGGAAAAATGCTATGTGCCACACTTTCCTTCACAAGGGCATGAGCTGAGAGGTCGTGAGGATTCGACACGAGCATATCATCCTATAGCCACAAATTGTCAGGTTAGGGTTGGTCTTACTCTGATAATAGGGAAATTGTTGTTCATAGGGAATGCTCTTGGTGATGAAGTTGGTGAACTTTTTGGAAGACATGGAGTTTGCTCTACTAACAACATAGTGTCCAAATATACCTTTGTTCATATAAGAATAGAATTCCATATGTATGTGACTAAAGGTCAGAAGTATCACAGTATGAATACCCCCAATAGGGGTGTAATTGATTATTTGCCCCGAAGTTGATGTGCCCTCGATTATTTGCCCTGCTGTTTGATTATTTTCCCTAATGGCCCACATGTCATAGATACACATCAGAACAAATAATCGAGGGCACATCAACTTTGGGTAAATAATCGAGGGCACATCAACTTCGGGGTAAATAATCAATTACCCCCCATAGGATGTGGAGGGGATCATTGAGGCCCTCTTTGATAGCTTGTTTAGTTTTAGTTTAGTTTTTGTTGGTAAAATTTGATCATCTTTGAAAGTGGTATGAAAAAGCTAAATAAATTATTAAAAAAACATTTTTGAGATCTTTGAGAAAAAACTATAAAAAAAATTATTTTCAAAATATAAAGTGAATGGTGTATATAAAAATAACAAAAGTTGCAATCCCAATAAAAACTAAACTAAAACAAGGTATCAAGAGGCCCTGAATCTCATCGACAGGACATGAGGCAATAGCAAGGCATTTTCAAATTGCTAGGTACATTGTAATCATATTCATAAATAAATCAATTTGTTAGAAGTATGGTTATTATCTCTATTGGAGAGACCCAAAATAGGATTGAACCCCATTCGTCTCTCTCTTTTTTCTGTGTATTTTCTTTGTGCGATTTTCACCGTTGCAGAAGTTGGTTTTTTAATCTACAACAAAAAAAAATACAAGCCTTTGATTATTTGGAATCAATATTAGCTCGACGGAGAACCTCGATCGTCCACACAAGTTAAATATTGAAAAAACTAGTTTGTCTATAGTCCGTATTACCTAAAAGTTCAAGGCCTTTGAAAATGGACTTTTTCGGTCAATTCGTAACGCCTCCTTTGGTCCATTTGTTTTAAATGCTAACACTCACCTCGGGCCGATAATTACGGTGCCAGAATCCATTTAAAAATGATTGCACGTTCGTATAAAAGGAAAAAAACCCCGAATAATCCATCCAAAAGGTCTCTGCAAGGAAGTCCATCGGTCTTTCCGTCTCCACAAGCTTCTTCCCCTTCGTCTCTCCTCTCCTTCTCTGTCTTCCCCCTTCCTCCTGTCCCTGTCCCCCCCTCCCTCTCCGTCTCCGTCTCCCCGCAAAGGAAAAGCCTCGAGCTTTCTCTCTCTAAACGGGCGGAAAGTGGTTGATGTGGTTGTTGGGGGGCCAGTAACTCGGACCAAGAGTTGAGTTCTTGAGGGCGGCGGAGTTCCGGAGGAGGAGCGGAGGGTCAGCTCCATGTTTCAGCGGCGCGAGCTGGGGAGGCGACTCCCCCTGAGAGGCCCCCTCAAGGCCCTGGAGGCCGACATCCACCACGCTAACACCATGTATAGCCATCCTTGCTCCCCCTCCCTAGATTACGTCCTTTTCTTACTCTGTTTTTCCACCCCTTTTTGTTTTTTGTTGGTGCGGTTTTGGATTAGGATGAGGCCTCGTGTTGTAATTAGGGGAAGTGTGAAAAAGGTGGGAATTTGTTCTTAATCTTGTCAAATTGCAGTTTGGCCTTGCAGTTCCAGGGTTGTCGAATTCAGCAAAAATCACTGCAGTTTCGTAGGTCAGACGCTAATTCAGGAAGTTTACATGCGGTGTTTAAATTGTTCCAAAGATTTTGACAATAGCTACTAATGATCTGTGGTTTGATCCTTGCTAGGATGACCATCTCTGTGTGTTCTGTTGTTGCAGTGGGTTCTAGTATCGTAGTGTAAAACCACAATTCAGTATGTTTGCTAATCACTTTAGTTCTGATGAAGGGTGCTTTAGCATTCACTTGTAGTGGTTAAATTGTATCAACATTCGTTAAGGGTGGGTTGCTCCGTCACTGGTACTTGTTTGCTATTACTGATCTCTTGTCGTGCTGTGGTACGGGTCGAGTACAATAGGGTAAAACCAAACCTAGCTTGTTCACAAACCCTTACTGTTTTAAGGAATTCTTCTTTGTTGGAGGGCTTTTGCTTGATTTGTGCAGCCTTGAACGTATGCATGGTGATGATAACTTGGATGATGTAAATTTATCGCGGGTTTTGGAATTGCAGGGCAGATGCTATTCAGAGGAACTATGGTGGAGCATGTGTGCAAATGAGGTTGTCTTA
Source organism: Raddia distichophylla (assembly GCA_005191435.1). Taxonomy (NCBI): domain Eukaryota; kingdom Viridiplantae; phylum Streptophyta; class Magnoliopsida; order Poales; family Poaceae; genus Raddia; species Raddia distichophylla. The sequence continues at coordinate 2,128,875 of SPJY01003379.1, forward strand.
CAGCTCACTGGCGCCATTCTTTCTTTCCTACATCCAATGGCTGGACTGTGGCTGCTGTTATACTCTTATCAGTTACTTAGGGCTCTTTCACATTCTCATCTGCAAGGTACAATTGTAGTATGGAACTATGGATGTATATATGTTTTTTCATGATTTAAAGTTGTGCAAGAGCCCTGGGTTTCATGTGTCAAAATTCAAATGTTTTATGTTTGCAGGTTTATGCAGAAGGAGATAGCTCAGTGTCAACATATGAGAGGCGGGCAAGCCTTAAAGAATTCTACGGTAATATGCATCTTCATTGGACTGTGTTGCATCTATCATAGCATTCTTCTCTGGACTTAATAGTCTTATTAACTTGCGTGCATTTCAGCAATCATCTACCCTATTCTGCAACAGCTTGAGAGTAGTTTGATCGAGAGGGGTTCTAAAGGGAAGGGTCGATGCAAAGACATAGTGAGTAGTAGGAAGCGGATGGAAGATTGGACGATGCTTTCTAACAAGGATATGGAAAGGGAGGATGAATGTGGGATTTGCATGGAGACATGCACCAAGATGGTTCTGCCTAATTGCAGTCATGCAATGTGCATAAAATGCTATAGGGACTGGTAATAATTTCTTTACCAAATTCTAAATTCATGTTTATTATAGTCTGCAGTTTGGATAAAGGGTCTAGATTAAACAATGACACTAGGTTCTGAATTGTTTACACTATGGACAAATTTAGTCTATGTAGATTCTTCATGTTCATAGAACTACCAATGGCTGCAATTGATATCTTGGTTCGTTTTTTTTTTGTTGTTGTTGTTATAGGTATAGAAGATCAGAATCTTGCCCTTTCTGCCGAGGAAGCCTCAAGAGAATTCGCTCAAGAGACCTTTGGGTGCTTACAAATCACAATGATGCCATTGACCCTGTAACCTTAGAAAGGGAAAATGTGAGGCATTTTTATAATTATATTGATAGTTTGCCGCTTATACTTCCGGATAATATTTTCTTTTTCTACTATGATTACTTACTGTAACTTGGAAACCCCACATGTTGAATGTGGCAGGCTCTGAAAGCAGATGAAACGTTATCTGTAGGCTTGTTAGGATGATGATCTTTCTTTCTCTGACAACATAGAAGCATTGGGATTTACTGGCATTATAGTATCATAATAACACTCCTGTAGCAAATGTAAATAAAATCTTCACACAAATTGCATTATAATGTCTTGAGGGCCAGTTATTTGTTTCTATTATGTATCCATAAATATTAGAGAACAATGAGTCGCTGTTGTTTTGGGTTTGTTCCTCTATACCTTGTATTGGCAAGCCAACGCATCAAACTCTTACTCTGATTTCTGAGCGCCAGGTCCTGGTTTCTATTTTATGGTTATCAAACAGACTGATCACTTGGATATATGCTAAAATATGTGTTAGGAGATTGGGCCTGGTTGATTCCACCTCACGTCCATACCCATCTTATATGGCTATTTGTTAAACAATAAACTGCACGTTCGTAATTACAACGTGTTGTATCAATAATCAGAATTCAGGATTGACCTTGCACTAACATTCTAGGTAAACTTTACCATGCACAGCAGTGTTCCCTTAAAGATGTTAGACCATTTGACTAATTTGAATCATTGGTCTCTATAAAACATGGTCTATACAAAAAAGGAGCCAAATCCGAATCATTGGTCTCTATTAAGCATGGTCCACACAAAAAGGAGCCAAATCCGAATCATTAGTCCCTATGAAGCATAGTCCACACAAAAATGAACGGGAACTCGTCGATCTCTCATACAAGAGATTGAGATTCTTCAAATTTTGAATTTAAAAATTTAGTCTTTAAATTTGATTTTTAGTTTTAAAATTTGAGTTTTGGATCGAATCATGCAAAATTTAAATTGGCCGATCTCCTGTAGCGGAGATTGGGATTCTTCAAATTTTAAATTTAATATTTTTTTACAAAAATGTTTTTATTTTTTATTTGAATTTGGACTAACTTATTCAAAATTTGAATCTAAAAATTTTGAATTTCTAATTAGATTTTTATAATTTAAAATTGAATCCTAATCTTCGGAATTTCTGCGTGAACCATCTTTTATGGAGATCAACGATTTAAATTAGCCAAATGATCATACCATTCAGGGGGTTTCACTGATCCATGGTAAAGTTTTCCAACATTCTTATAGTTGCATATTTTGATTCTTCTTTTGCTCTGGAGAATGGGTTGAACCTTCGGTCACATGGATGAAATATTGTTGGTCAGCAAAATGTGGCCGTCGGTATGCTTAACTAGCCTCGCGTAAGCTATGGATTATTTTTAGTAAAGTGCATAGGAACTATCGTCTTTTCAATGCTTAAAGGAAAAACAAGATAAAAATAGTGTGTGAAAACCCTTAATAGAGAAAAAACTAGAACCAATTTACAATTAAGCGCCTGTCGTCACTGCCAGGTGTAGGCCACCTAAAATTAAGGTCAAGAGGTGCTCCATTTGCCAAAAAAAACCTAGGGTTACGATCAATCCAAATCTGTCAAAGGATAGCCAGAATGACTTAAGTTGATTCCTGATTGTGTTGCAGATCGATAGTTTAGAGACCATCAGTAAAAGAGATTTTTGTGTTATCCCAACAACAGGGTTGAGCATGGAGGTGTTGATGATGTTTGCCACACCCTTCAACATAGTGTGGTTGAAGCCACATTTAAGAAAAGGTACCTCGTAGTCTCTAGGTTGCACAAACAAAGAGGGCAGAAGTAGTAATAGGAAGGCGTCGTCAGAGCAGCGCATTAGTTGAGTGGACACGGTGGTAAAGAATTTGCACTTGAACGATGCCTAGGTTTTCCAGATGATGCTGTTAAAAGACGAGAGTGTACTTCCAATGAATTGAAGGCGATAGGCTGATTTGTCAAAGAAAACTCAAGACTAATCAAACCTCAAATAGTTTGGTCTGGGCGTTCTAGCAAGAGGTGAACTTGGGAAATAAGCCTCCATAGCTGAACAAATTGTGGGGTTATCGATGGGTGAATTGTCGGTGCTGATTGAAAGCTAGTTGTATGGGCGTGTCCTTAACTGATCTGCTTTGGCTACTTAAACCAGTGGAGAGCAGCATAGCGATGTCTTTGGGGAACTTGCCTAAGAGCTAGTTGTAAAGCCCAAAGGATATGGAGTTGCCATCACTAACAAATATATTAGTGGACATTTGGAAAAAGGTGAACATTGGCAGGACCACAGCGGGTGTTGGTGCTTAACTGAATTTTTTTTACCATTTTAGAAAATTGCAATTACAAATATGCTATTATAATTCTAGGTTTTGCAAAAATGGGGCTAAGCTGCATGGGTTGTTACCACCCTAGGCAAGAGAGACACTAAGTTGTGGCCCCCCGTAGGGGCAGCGTAGGGAGTTGCTATCCCTGGCAGGAGCAGCTTGTCCCTAGAGGGGACATGCGTTGAGTTGTGGTGGGAGGAGGGGCATGCTCTCCTAGATGGAGCAGCATGTGGGGCCTAGAAATAGGGGTCGAGCCGTGCACTGTGCTCATTTGAGCTCTTAAGCCGCACGAGAGAGAGAAGAGAGGGAGGTTAGTGCATTGAAGCTTTGTCGGAGGTCCTACTGTCCGTTGTGTATTCATTTTGTGTACATTTTGTGGTTAATTTTGAAAACATGGTAGGATAGCCATCGTATTAAAGAAGCATATAGCATATTAGATGAATTAATTTAGGGGATTGTCTGAAAAAATACGTAAATTAACTGATAATAGGAAAAATATTGTGGAGTAGATAAGATATTTTAGTTTTAATTTGACGAAAAAGTTTAAACCATGGTAGGATTCCATTGTGCTACGATATCTTATTTTAGGGTGTTAGATGCGCTATTTTAAGACAATGTGAGGGAAAAGTGGGGAAAATAGGAGTTTGTGAGCAATAATATAAGAGGAGATATTTCGGTCATTTGAAAAATAGATGAATTTTCACTTACGCGGTCTGAACATTTATGCGGGGATGGGGAAATGTTTTTACAATTTTATTTTGGTGATGGAGTAGTTATAGAAGGTCCGAGTGGGGTGGATCTGAGTGGATTTGCTTCGATTGGCACTAACCATCTAGACCCTAAGATTTTGAGCCTAGAAAAGCTTCATGGTTGGTATGTTTCCTTCTTCAATTAGAACATTTTAAAGTCAACGTAAGGGTGTAGACTCTGTGGAGCACGAATGTTCAGGAATTTCATAACTCAAGACAGGATAACCAATTTTATATGTGGATATTGTCAAAAAGGTGACAGGCTCATAATTTTTGTGCTGAGCAGCATGAAGGAAGTGAGGTGGTAGTGTGTTTTTTGGGTATTCATCGACTTTGTTTTATCGATAAAAACAAAGGCTTCAAAAAATCTAAAGAAAACAGTGATCATGTTTGCATGCGTATTTTTTGTTTTCAGTTGTAATACTATTTATTAAAATTTTCTTGAATTTTTCATTTCCTTTTCTCCTCTTTTCTTTCTTTTTCTTTATCTTTTCAATCAAGACCACTCCATCCTCTTTCTCTCTCCTATGACACATGGACGAAACATGTATCTATCATGTGATGTGACAAATTTTATTCAAATAAAAGCACTTGTACTGAAAAGAAACAACATAGAATCAGGGCAACCGGTACCCTCTAGCTTACAAGCGAGGAGAAATGGGGGGTGACCCAGTCGCCAGCAGCGCACCTTCCCCATGCCATCATTGCCAGTGCAGCAGTGGCAGCCCTTGCTCCCCCTTCACCTCCTATTGTGGCCGAGGTCATAATGGTTGATTGGAGTCAATGGTGGGTCGCCTAGATCCGGTGGCAGGTGATCGGTTTTCGATACGGGGTGGCCTCGATGAGCTGCCCTATCGGCCTTCGCTTGGGTAGCTCAACAACGTTGGTGATGCCCTCAGCCCTCTTAGTTCTCACCATCGCTGTTGTTTCTATATGGGCCAACCTCTCCCTGTTTGGCATTCCACACCCCTTGTGGAAACCAATAGAGCGTCGAGGCGATCGCTCGGGCAGCTGTTCGGCAACCAACTGGAGGTGGCCATGGCGGCGATGAAAAACAGCTACAATCTTCACATTCATTCTCTAGTTCTCTCTATAGCACGACTTTAGGGTGAGGGTGCACCAGGCGAAAGTCCTATCGAGCTTAACGCATGGTCGATGGGACACCTCTCCGACGCCATCTCCCCTTGGTGGCACCCTTGTAGGTGCTCCCATGTCTTGGGTGAAAACTCTGTTGTCGATGGGTGGTAGTGGAAACCTTATCGTTACTTCCTTGTTGAAGGTGTCATCATGGTCCACTTGTGTTGTTAGTGACCCCTATAGAGTGTATCTGTTTGGTAGTCGAGTCATCATCGCTTGACCTGTGGGTGTAGTTGGGTCGGTTTGGTCAACCATTGGCATCCTGCGGGTTTGGCTAGTGTTGGTGTTGCGGGTTGGCCGATGTTGTCAACGTGTTGTAGTTGTTCCCCCTATCGCGTTGCTCGACTTCAAGCCGAGTTAGCAGCATTGTGCAGTGGTTGAGTTTGGGTGATCTTGGCACTATGTTGTATTTTTGTTTTTCTATATTTTTCTTCTGTTTGAATGAATTAATAGAGCATCTACCCATTGGTTAAGAAAGACACTGCACTCAGCCAAGGGTACACGTTCTATGTCGACGCTAACCCAAAATCTATCTTGCTAGTGTGTGTTGGTGATTCTTACACAGTAAAGAATTAATCCGCAAGCAAACGCATATCGCGGTATCTTTCACCCGGGAGTATTCCAAGGTATCGTTTTTATTCCTCTAGGAACAAGGGTAAGGATATCACAATCGGTTGGTAATTCTATCTCTGCTATTTAAGATACCAGCTAATATAAATAGCAAGGGGTAACGATAATGATATAATAAGATAATAAATAACACATAGGAGTGTAGAAGATAAAGCAGGCAGACTTACATAGTGGGGAGGTCAACGAGACGAGTGTGATTTTGTTACAGTTAGTTCAATCAATTATTAAGCTTGAGCAAGTAGATATATGAATGTTAGAATTATTTAAGAACTCCTCGGAGCTCGACCGATTCAATACAACCCGTTATCAGTTAAGAACGCGGATGATTATGATCACCCCCGTTTGGGCTCGACTGGGCTGGGACTAACGGGGAGGACTTCGCAAAAGCTGGTACCACTCGGATAGCAGGGTTGTCACCACCTACTGCCTACTGCACCACCGTTGAATCAGGTGTCAATCGAGTCAGAACTAGTTTCAAAAACCACGTTTGCTACTAGAGCTGATTACTTCCTCTCAAATCCTTGGAGAACGATCTAAGTTCAATACTTAGGCAATCCTAAATATTTGAGCATGAACCTAGACTCGATACTAGACGGACATAAACAGGGCTCTAATTATTCCATACTCTCAACTATGCGGAATATAAATGCTCAGCTTACGTAAATAATGAACTTGTATTCAATATCAAAGTCTTACAAGGAAAAGGTAAAGATACAAGAGGTATTACCTGAATTCTAGAAGACGCTTCCGAAACTCTAAGCCACAGCTCGGTTCAACTCTAACTCCGACACTAACTAAGTTCTACTCTTGCAAAAAACAAAGTGAAGCTCCAAATCGGGTGTGTGTGTGTCACAAAGTGAGGTGAGCGGTCCTATTTATAGCCAACCGGAGCCAATCAGATGTAGCCACGAAGAGGGACATGTGCCATCTCCACACCAGCCGAAGGGAACCCGAGGTTACATCCAAGGGGGCCGGTCGACCTAGGGTGGGTCGGCCAACCCACCTTCGGCTTCTCTCGGCCTTCGATTCTCCTGGCATACTTCTTTGACTGTGTAGATTATCTCCCAATGATAGTTTTGGCCGTTGGAGCCATTAAATTACCCTTCCAAGTGACTCATGTATCCATTCCAATACATTCTCAGCCTCTGGATCAAACCGATGTGTGTGGATGGCTTGGATGGCTCCATTGTGTGTTTCTTGGATCACCAGAGAAAACTTAGCCAGTTTGGTGACGAAAGTGGGTCGACCGGCCTAGGGTAGGCCGTTCGACTGGCTCTTTTGCCCTGTTCAGCTCTGGTTTCTCCCAAAATATTCCTAAGGACAAAATCTCACAAAAACTTGTGGAACTTTATTAGGTTAAATAAAATTCAAGCATAAACCTTGATTTTCCCCTAAATTACCGGAATGCTGGCATATGTCGGCGTATAATTTTGGACTTTAACTACCGCCAACACACCCCCAACTTGAACTTTTGCTCGTCCTCAAGGAAAGGACTAAAAGTCGGACTCGGTGGATCAGGATTGCATCAATATCATTATTTTGCGAATATTAGGTGCACAAAATAATACTCCTTTGGTTATTATTATAAACTGGTAGAAGTGTACCCAAAACCTTTATCTCTTATACCCATAGGGCTTCTAATATTTCACCTTGTCTTGGCTGGTTGGAAGATAGAACAGCTCAGACAGAACATCGTTTACCTACCCGTCGTTCAGGTTAGTTCTCAGAGTTTTTCATCTTTCAAAACTTAGTTCCTTAAATGGTACCCTCAAGTCGCTCAAGTGGTATTTTAATTAATCCTCACCAAGGCCATAGGACAGAATTATTCCTATGTTCTACATGCTTATGTGGAGCTCAAGGTATGAAAAGAACAACCTACTTAGGTTGCATAATTTGGTTAAGTCAAAAATTGGTCCTTAGAGAAGATTGTGCCGCTTCTCATTCCGGTCATTGGAAAAATATTATTCAGGGGTGAGGGAGAGAATGGACACGCGAAAAGAATTAAGAAACACAACAAGTGCAAGGAGGTGAGGTACTAATAAGTCCATTATTGAGCAAATCCTTTATTTGAGAAAATCCTTTTTTATGGAACAAGAGGCAATTTTTTTTTCCAGCAAAATTATAATGTTTCTCCCAATTTCTTCTCTCTCATATTTTTAGCCTCTCAAATTTCAAGATAACTGAAGGAGTTCTTTTGGAAATTTTGGATTTTTGATGGGCAAACTGTATAGGTAGGTATACACAATTGAGGAGTTTGGCTAATTTTGAGTAGTGAAAGAATACCTGACAAAAGGAATGCTTAATTCCAATGTGGACATCAGCATAGCTAGATATGAATAAGGCTAAAACTCAAAGGATACGTGAAAGGAAATGACCGGCTTTGAAGAGTCACTACTTCTCAAGGGCACAAATTGTTTTTGATAAAACTCAATACAACCATAAGTGGCTAAATATAGGCTTTAAATTCCTTTTCATATTTGGCTATGGTGGGAAGAAAAGCCATTGAGGAACATATCTTCAAATATTTATTAAAATTTTCGATTCCTTACTAAAGGTATGAGCTGACTAAGTTCTATACTTAGCTATATCATACCTCACAACAACTTAGATTTGGATCAATATTTTAGCTCCTACTAAGTATAGATTATGGTAGGATCACAACTAATAACAATATATGATAAACTGCAAAAGAGTGCTAATTTGTATACCCAATATTTACCTAACAATGATAGAGCAATTTTTCATCGTTTCCTTGGGTACAAATCAAAGCTTACGCTATTTTATTGAAGGTAAGAAAATATTTTTGTTATTTTTAGATTTTTCAAATTTTTATGGGTTTTCATGTAGTTAACTAACTAAATAAATGATATTAACACAATAACCAAGGGAAAAAATTGAGATGGCAGGACAAAGGACAATTGACAGGTACATGCAGGAAGAGACGGCATGCAAAGCTTGGTAGAGCAGAATGGCAAGCAATAGCAACAACAACATCAGCAAGAGCAGAGAAGCGAGTGGGATGACAAAACGTGTACCTCAATGAGCCGATGGGTCAAAACCCATGTGACGGAACCATGACGCTAGAGCATTAGTGTTTGCTGCCATGGCATTCATATTGGCGTTTAGGCCATCATTAATCTCTTGGTGGAAGTTGTTGTGTTGGTGCAATGTCTCACGGACATGCCCCATGTCATCAACCATGGTATCCACCTTGTCTCCCATGAACCGGATGTCTCTAGCGAATGATTCCATGTAGGAAGAGTATCTAGCCGATGTGAATTGTTCATCCCTTCCTAAAGTGGGACCTTGTCCATATGGATAATGAGATTCTCCCGCTTCTTGTTGTCAGGAACTTTCGGCTTCAAGCTGGTGGGTGCCCCAACCTCCATGGATTTGTTCACCATACCATGTGTAGATGGGGTCCATGGGCCCATCCCCCACTATGGTTAGATTGATGAGCGTCGGTGGCGTCCCTCCATGATTCATGATCAAAAGTGATGTGTTCTAACATAGCTTATTCTTGTTAATATTGCTGCTGGTGGTACGCCTCATGTTGGCAGCATGCGCGACACCGGGTCACTGGTCCTGAGATAATATGCCGAGAGGGTTCTCTAGCTCCAAGATTTAGGGTTAGTCATCGGGCGATATAGAGTCCGAGCCTTGGATTAGACAAACGGATCTCAACCGTGGTTCCCGGAAAACACATGAACAAATTTTCATTGGAATCAGCCTTTAAAACATGCCCTTACAAGAAGTGGTCCTTCCCTATTAGTGGAAATTGGGTTTCTAGGAAGGCTACTTGGGCATTTGCTAGTAGTCCCATATTCTCATCAATGTAGGTGATGAAAGACGTACAGTCTATATCTCCCGCAAAAAATTTTCTTCTCTAACCAGCGAGTTACCATGTTCAACGTTGGATTTACATGTTTTCTATTGACCATAGCATAAAGATATTGCATTTCGTCAAGTCGCACAGTGCGTATATCTTTTCATGAATTTACTACCATCGCTACCCACTGATGCACGAACCTGAGAGTGGGATTATGAATTTTATCCATGCAAGGTGTTCCACTATAAACTTTGTCAAAAATTGAAAGCCAAAATTCATCACTGTTAAAGCCTCTTAAATTTTCAGGGGCAACTTTGCATCTCATTGAAAATCCTAGGTAAGCAATCAATTCTTGCAGAAAGCATTCAAATGTCTCGTTAAAAAATCTAAATCTGAACTTGGTTCCATTTTTGAGAATGCAAAGAATGCTTAAAAATTCAAGAGTTAGAAGATGTGTACTTTTTTCTGTGATGATTGCGAAGTTGGTCCAGCCAACTACGTGGAAGGCTTCGGTGAAGTCATCAATGAGACAGGATTGGATCATCAGCATCGGGTCATATGCCCGTGTATGTTGAAATGTCCAGTTCCTAAGGGCATCAAACATATGTGCTTCCTAGGCATTTTGGAGGATGATATGATCCTCTGAGGTCAGAATTCTTGTCTGATGGTCTTGGCCAAAATGGGCCCCTTGAGTACCGACTGAGTCGGAACGCCAGCTGGTGCGGTACCCAGAATGATATGATTCCATCGACACGTCCTCCCGAGAGTGGCTCTCGAGGACCTCCGTCGGCAAATGGATCCTTTCAGAACAGGACGAACTGAATCTTGTGTGGATGCCCTTGGCACCCTTAGCAATGCTCTTGCCAATCTTACCATACCACGACATGGTCGGTCAGCCCGAAAAAATTGATTTTCTTTTTTAAAAAATGCAGTTAAATGTTCGAGTGAAATGGTAAACATGCAAAAAAAAATTAAATATGAATGAGAATGGGTAAATCCCGGCTTACCTTCCTGTGAGGACTCGAAATTTTTCACGGTCCTCGACTTGGACCATCACCAAACCTCAATTTTCTTGAGAATTTTCCACGACCGGAGTTGGAATCGTGGCTTGTTGAATTTCCTTTTTACACCATACTTGTTTCATCAGGATTGTTTGGATAGCGTCGACCTTTTCTACGGGTTCAAATTTTTGCGCTCAGGTTGCTTCCGCTCCTTCTCTTGAGGCTTCTTTGCCTCCTCCTTCTTTGAATTGCTCTTCCTGTACGACCGCTGGTTTGGATCGGATAGCAATTAAAGAGTATTCTTCATTGATGCGATGAGACTATCCACTTGAGGTTTTGGTATAGCCTCCGCCTTGTTCTGCATGGGTTTAGGATTTTTACCATAATAAACACGTAACTTAGAACATTGTTAAACCCTTGGTTTGAAATTGAATATTTCATCCCTGGCGTTGGTATTGAGCTGAATTTCGCCCGCACCAACATCTATGGTAGCATTTGCCACTCTCAAGAATGGTATCCCAAGAATGAGATGCGTCTTGGTATCCATCTCCATGTCAAGGACCACAAGTCCACAGGTACCAAGAAATTCCAGATTTTCACCGAAATATCGTCAGCAATTCCAATAGGACAGTGGACCAATTGGTCTACAAGCTGTAGGGTCATGGCAGTTGGAGACAAGCTAGAATGATTTAGTTTCTTATAAATTACCTTGGTCATGATGCTAACACTTGCTCCCAGGTCGCATAGAGCACGCTCAAAATTTTGTGCACCAATAGAGCATGAAATAGTTGGATAGACAAGATCCTTCTTCTCGGGGAGAGTGTCCAAGATTGCCGCCCTACATTCCTTGGTCAATTTAATGACCTCCGTGATTGGCAACGGGTGTTTGTTGTTGATGATGTCCTTCAAGTACCTCGCGTACATAGGCACCTGAATCGCATCTAGCAATGGGATGTTGACATATAGTTGTTTGATTATCTCGACAAACTTGCCAAACTGCACGTCTGCAGTTGTCTTTCTTTGGCGATGAGGAAAAGGCAGCAGTGGGGTATCTGAGAACTCCGCGGGATTGGTTTTAGTCCCATGGTTTTCTTCCATTGAAGTCATCTTTGGCTGGTCATCATGAGTTGCCTTGTCAATGTCCTCATTCTCTTCAGTGATCGAATCAGGGGTATCATGCTGCTTTCCTGCATCATTAGGATGTGGCGGGTCTCGGGTGGCCTCTCCCGACCTTGTCGCGAAAGCACTCACGTTCTCCTTTAAGTGAAGCTCCGGTTATCCCAGAAGTTTTTCCAGAGTGGATGTAGGAATTGAAGCGGCTAACTGAGCTATTTGTGTTTCTAACATTTTATTAATGCTCATTTGGTTTTTCATGACAGTTGAAAATCCCTATAGTTTCGAATCTATGTTCTCCAATATCTTGTCATTAGCAAGATTTCCCTTACTAATACTTTCATTGACCTTTCTTTGGGTTGACATAAATTTGTCTAGAGATAATCTATTACGATTGAAATTGCCAGAGTTACCTCCCTATTAACGATTATCGAAGGAGTGATTTGGTCTAGAATTCCATCCCGAAGTGAAATTCGATTGTTGCGGACGAAATCCATTGTTGGCGAAGTTGGCGTCCTCTAGTTTCGGAGCAGTTTTTGCCTGAGTGTCCAAGATTCCCGCAAACCTCTCAAGTCATGCGAGATTCGAGAGATTGGACAGTCTGCGATGCTGGTGATTCTAGTCTCTTTATTAACAGATCTATCTTGGCCGTGATCATGTCCATATTATCAATTTGGTGGACTCCTCTTGTGCTTGGTTGAAGACGTTCTTCATTCCAGCCCTGGCTCGATACCATCTTCTCAATGAGAGTGCGGGCAGCACTGACACTAAGCAAAAAGAAAGCTCCGCCGGAGACAGCATCGAGGTGTTCTCGAGCCGTTCAATTGAACCTGTGCTAGAAGCTCAGGATAATAAACCAGTCCTGCATCCCGTGATGAGGGCAGGCCAGTATATATTTTTGGAGTCGCTCCCAGGAGTCCGAATGGACTCATCGGTGTTTTGTTGAAAACTAGAGATCATGTTCCGGAGGGCACTGATCTTGCCAAATGGGAAATACTTGGCGAGGAAGGCATTGTAGCACTTCTCCCGAGTGGAAATTTCATCTTTGTTGGCATAGAACCATTGCTTTGCCTTCCCTACCAATGAGAGTGGGAATAGGCGTAGCCGAACAACATCGATGGGTGGCCCCTTGATAATAAATGTACTACAAATCTCCAGAAAGTGTTTGAGATGGGCATTGGCATCCTCCGTTTGCTTGCCACAAAATGGGCTTCCTTGAACCATATTGATAAGAACCAGCTTCAGTTCGAAGCCTTCGTCTCCCACATTGGTGTTTGGTCCGATGGGGACGTTAGTGCTAGAGGGTTCTGAGAACTCAAGGATGGTCTTTTCAGCGGCCATCTCGGATGACGACGACGGTGTCTCGGTACAAAGAAAAGGGTTGTTTCTTTGAATTGGATTGTCAGAGACTCGAACTTGCAGAGATACTACTATGAGTATAGTAACTTTGGGTCTGGATAATAATTATCCGGAATGTCGAATCCAGTCATGCACTGATCTGCTAGTTTCACACAACACAGACAGATCAGGGTTAGCCCGTTAAAATTAGCTGGTATTTTAGTTAGTAGAGATTCCTAAATAGGATGCCTTTAACCGCTGCGTTCCTCGGCGACGGCGTCAGAAAACTTGTTGCCGATTCTTACGCACTACAAAATTAATCCGCAAGCGAACGAATATTGCTGTAGTTTTCACCCGGGAGTGTTACAAGGTATCATTTTTATTCCTCAGGGAACGAGGGTAAGGATATCACAATCGGTTGATGTGATATCCTTCAAATCACATCATTTATTTAAAGGGGTTCTAAATACATAGTGGCTACTATGAGTAATGTGACTTGATCACGTCCTTCAAATCACAACAATTACTAGGCAGTAAGATGTCTTCTAGACTTCTTTGTTTTCTTCTTCTTTCTTTACTAGTGCGGGATCGTGCGGGATCGTGCGATATCTTTTTTGACTTTCTCGATATTTTCTCGGCATTCGTTTTCTAGAGAGTTTCATTTCTCCCCTAATGACGAAAAATTATCCTTGTCATAGATGCAACCAACGAAACGAGCGGTATTCAAATTTCTAAGCCGTGGATTGTAAATACTTTGATTATGGATATTGTCTCATAACCAACGTAAATCCCTAAATTTTGAGGATCCATCACGGTTCGCTGTGGTGGTGATATCGGTACGTACACCATGCATTCAAATTTCTCTTAAAAATGAAAAAAAATAAGCCCTTGCACTAGTTGGATGTTGTAGGACTATGCTTCTTTTGCATTAAATTTTGAGGGCTCCACGTTGGACTTCTTTTTCTTTATCCTATAAATTAAAATTATGCAAGTGTGGTCGTACATATCTAGCCCTTCTCATTCATTATGCATGGACATGAGATGCATATTGCTCTTCTTTTGTTTTCCATATAGTAGAATAATCATCAAATTTTTTTCGAGTCGGTTCTCTAGTGTTGCCCTATTGGACTTCACATGATGAGGCAATGCATTCTTAATTCTTATAATCTGAATGATTAGCTTCACGGACATGTGTTTCTTTTAGAGAGTAAACTAGCATGTTACCACTTTGAGAAATCATTTATGAGCACCATAATGTCCTTAATTGTCTCTGACAAACGATACATATGGCTGCGAACATCTCTTGGATGCATTCTAGGAAAGGAGAGGTCTTCACTTTCACATTAATAGGAGAGTGCATAGTTATTAGTTTCCCGGTAGCACCAAGAGTGTACATGAGAATCATCATGATTCGAGTAATTTCTTCCACTAATACCATAACCTTGTGAGTTGATTTCTCCTCATTATTTTAAAATAGAATGAAAGATCAAAATGCCAGAGATTGAAGAGATTAGAGCTTCTTAATGCATTCTAGTATGGTAAGCCTAAATTCGAATGGAGGAATGTTTTTCTAATATTCACATCCATCATACTTTATAATGCATAACAATTTTTTTGCCATTCTTCATTGGACTCGACATGAAAATTGTTGCCATAGATGTCTTTCAAACTTAGGAGCGTTCAAGTATATTCCGAACAAAACAATGCTTCTTTAAAGTGCTAATTTAATACCCATAGAATTTATGTTCCATTCTATAAAATCTGCAACCATTTTTCTTTCTTTCTTTTCATTTCATTTTGGGGCACACCCAACCCATACTTTCGCTTAGCCAAGCAGGCCTACTCCTCTCTACCATGTGGGTGGAGGTGGCGATGACATGTGCTTAATGGTGGCGGCCAAGTGGCAGTACACAATGACGACACATGGTGGAAGCAGAGGCGACATGTAGCTGCCCCTTCATAGGGGATGACGACCGAGAGGTGGCACGGAAGAATGGCAGCATCTCAAAATTCTAAACACAACCAATAATTCATACCGCCATAGGGTACTACACTTGTTCTGTCCATAATTGCAATCATGCAAGATTCTTATTTCATAAAATTCAAATTTTGATTGCAGCTTCAAAAATATTGGAATAAAGGATATTTCATAGATCATGAGAATTAAAATTTTCTCTTGCGGAACTTGAACTCTTTCTTTCAAAAAGTTTGCTCCTCGGGTGCTTCTAATTCTTCATGCCCAATTTACATAATGTTCATGCATAGTTAAATGTTGCAAATTATGCACACTCTTTAGCTTCAATTCTGTTTGTCGAGATATTCTCTTCTTTATCCACTTCATGTGTGGCTTGAATACGATCAAGGGGCAAGTTCGGAAGTGATTCTGCATAAGTGTGAGGCACTTGTATTACTTTAATTTGAATTTCTTTTTGGTCTAATAAACCACAAATACATTATTAGCTTTGTAGCTAATTTTGACCAATGCCCTTAAATACCACCTTTATCTACACCTAGTGGTCACGTGGCTTGCATTGTGTGGCTTTTTATTGTTATTATACTTTTCTTGAACAATGGACTTTCTTTCTATAAGAATTTCTTTCATTCTCCCTTCTTTCCATTCTTCTGATGAATAAGCTTTTCACCCTAACAGCTGCTTTAATTGCATTGACGTGAAAAGCGGGAAGTGTCTCCTTGTTTGCTTTCTTGTCACATAGATAGGGATTATTACAAATTATATGCAAAATGATGTTGTACTTGGTCATAGTTCTATAGTTTGCAAATCTCCTAAACCACTTCTAAAATGCAGTTCATAGTCCTAGTGCGCTCACCTCAACCATACATAAATTGACAAAGGGGTGGTGCACAAGGCAAAATAGTGCTTGATTGTTATGCTCATCGGTAAGATTCTCTCCCTCACCGGAACTTAAACCGACGGCAACACGAAAATTCTTGCCACCTAGTACAATCTTCATTGTCCAATGTCCAAGTAATTGTAGCCCTAAGGGGCCGGTGCATCAAATTCATGACTATGATACCGAACAATATCATATTTCAAAATTCTTTCATAAGATTATCGTACTAGAGTGGTGCTAGATAAACTTTAATTCATAAATTCTTATTATATCCAGTATTCCTACATGCCATTACCAATTCATACAATAAACAGGCATAAACTGACAATTACGGTAGTAAATTCATGATATAATTGCACAAAAGTATTTCGCAACAACTAAAAACACTTTCAAATTCAAAATCAGTGTAAAAAAATTGAACTACCGTGCAATTCTTCTTCACAAATGCAATTCAGAATTCTCAAATTTGTTTCAATCTATATACCTCTTGATCTTCCTTGAATGAGGTAGGGATTACGACAATTGTCACGTAGGAAAATATATTGGTCCCAAACGAGCCAGAATGATGACGGTTCAACGCAAAAAACACCGGTGTAGACACACTGTTGAGATCCATGTGCAGGCTACCCTGGTGTTGTGACAAATATATGCGATGGTGTATTACTTTGATGAGATTTTGAAGTACTATGGTCGTGCATTTGGTAAAACGAGCGTGAAATTTGAAACCGGGAAGGGTTCGTCGGACCGTGTCCAACGGACTCATGTCAGGGCAGTTCTTGTGACCCATTCCATTCCGATGATCTTGATGTACTTGTTTTTCGATGACGCTGATGTTTTGTGAAGCTAACCTTGCAGGGGAAGTTAAGTGGTTTGTTTGTACTTATCTCTATGATGCAGGTGCTGGTAGGTACGTGTTTAACGCCG
Organism: Raddia distichophylla; assembly: GCA_005191435.1. Classification (NCBI taxonomy): domain Eukaryota; kingdom Viridiplantae; phylum Streptophyta; class Magnoliopsida; order Poales; family Poaceae; genus Raddia; species Raddia distichophylla. Next base: position 2,145,701 of record SPJY01003379.1, read on the forward strand.
TTTTGCGGAGACGAACTGGCGAACTGAAGGTTCGGGTGTCCGAGGGCGTGCAGTCGATCAAATTCGGTACCTGGCAGTCACATGAGATGGCGTGGAAAAGAATCTTCGATACGGCAAGGATCCGGAACAGCTGGAGGATGGACATCGGTCATTTGGTGGCGAAGTGGGACTGACTAGCGGGCCTAGGTGTGGGCTGGTGACCAGGATGCTGCGAGGAAGGTGCGAGGGTGCTTCCGAAGGAATACAACGTGAATATTTCTTGTCGGGGGTGAGTTAGGTGATGTGTGTGTTTTACACTGTTGATCCTCAGATCAATGGTGGAGGCACCCCTTAAGGTTGGGGGGGGGGGGGGGTCTCCCCCCCGGGCGCATAAAAACCCGCCTCATCCCTTAGTTAGAAATTTCATATTTGTGAAAAGGGTGCGTGGGAAAGAGAGTGGCTTATAATCTCCCAACTATCTATGCAATGAAACATCCGTTCTTCAAGTTTATAACTCGTTCTTGCTAGTTCATAGGTTTTGATCTTGTTGATTTGTTGTTTTTTGTTGCAACTAGTTTATTTGCCTCCTCTCCTTTTTTAATAAATTCGTCACGGAAGAAAAATAGTGATGTATTTTGGGACATCATAGATCAGCACTTCTCTTGTAATGTTAGCATAAAGCAAAATGCCCTACTGATACCCTAGGATCCTCAATTTATGTGAAATGTTGGCGGTAAATATGGTGGATAACGACCGCCAACACCGCCCACACTTAGACCTTTGCTCGTCCCGAGTAAGAGATAGAATTATGAGCAGGATTATGCAAGGACTAAGGTGGAATTGAGACACAACTTTATTATGGAATCTAACTTATCATGAATATTGTCCAAATTGTTCTTCAACCCCGTGGGGTTTAAGGTGGATAAAGTCCTCGTCTTAAGAACTTGGCAAATGTAACAACTATATTGACAATTATTCCCTTCATTTTTTTTTATCAGACTTAGAGTTTTCTTCTTTTTCAAGAGATGACTCACCTCATTTTATGCCCATAGTGATACTCTTAAATCTCTCGGGAGTGTTTGATACCTCACCAAGACCTAATGCCAACTTTGCCCTACAACTAAAGACTTATGAGGAGCTCAATGTAAGATACAGTGGTTCATCTATTGCCCTACAAATCCTAGTGAAGAATGCAACTCTCCAATTTCCGATCATTAAGAGATAATATATCCAAAGGTGTGGGAGAAAATGGACTCACGCCAAAGGAATAGGATAAAACATAAGTGCGAGGGTATTTGTTACTAATGAGTTGAAGGACCGGGAAAGCGACCAGAGGGGGTGAATGGGAGCCTCGAAGATTTTGTTCTTTGGACCGGTGCTCCTCGTACTCACAATCCGTTCAAAACACGAACAACTTTGACAACTATGTGTACCCCTAGCATGAGAGCCATGGAATATCTGTGGATTTTTCTAGGTTATCGTACTATAACCGGTAAGTCGTTAGTTATTCTACGAAAAACTTTAATTCAAAAAATTTAAATTCAATTAACAATATAAACTTATAAGTTCAGGTAAAGTAACACATTTATTAAATTGATTTATCTACTTTAAAAAATAAATATCAATTAAACTATAATTTATAGGAATGAAAATGAATATTCTGATTATTGTTGTATCGATGGCCAAACACTATGTCGTCGAGATTGCTAACGCCGTTTGGCTTTCGGCAAACAGCAAGATCATACTCGACGTTATTTATTCAGCCGTCGAGAATGCATAGCCGTGGACCTCTCTCTCGACGGCTTATATGTGGCCGTCGAGACATAGTTCATAATATCGACGGGTATGATATGGCCATCGAGACGTATTTCGGCACTCGAGATTGTTTTTGTTTCCTGTAGTGGAGGGGGCTCCCACCTCTCCTCCTTACATCCCTCTCCTAGGGTTTATATGGTAGGTGAACTTACCCAAGCCTCCACCCCTCTTGTTATATAGCCTACGCCCCCAACCCTAGGGTATATTCTCCCTGAATATTCCGGTATCCCGGGAATATCTAGTACCGAGACACGCAGGGCCTGCACCCGGGTTTTCTCACAGAGGCTTACCCGTAATCTACAGGGTTTTAACCACACCGGTTAACCCAAAACCGAAACAGGGTTTTACTAGGCTAACCCAGAACCAACACAGGGTTTATTCAAATCGGCTAACCCAGAAACAAAATAGGGTTTACCACAGGCTAACCCAGAATCTGACCAGGGTTTTGATATCGACTGAATCAGAACCTAACCATGCGTGAATCTTAGAGCGAACACCGACCGCCTCCAACGATCCCTTCGCCTCGAACCATCCGTGCATTCGTATCCACGTGCTCTGGTCTTGAACCTTCCCACCTCGTCTCACGCGTTCGGGTCCCACCGAATCGTCTCGACTCTCGGCGAAGGCTTCGACCATCAGCTGGCACCTCACGAGTCTCCTTTGTCTCGAAGCATCCACCAAGTGCTACAAGCCCTCGAGCGGGACCCGCCTTACCCCTCACGCATCCGGACACCTTTCGGACCCCGGCAATTGGTCCCGACCAACGACGCCACCTGCCACCAGCAAACCAACAGACTCAAGCAAACCATGAACCGAACCCAAGCCTTACCACGCTTGGTCCGGGGTTAGTCCAAACCGACAGAAGTCGTGAAAGACATCACAATTAAAATTGTGCAAACACTTCGTTTTAGTACCTTATCCATACCGTCACAGTAACTCCTCAGCCTCAACCGTCTTCAGCAGTAGACCGAACCTCAGCCCTCCAAGCCTAGTCCTAGTTCTTAACCTCACCATGGTCTCTAGCCACGTCCGTGTATGATCGTACCACGACTTCCTGTCGTTCTGGACCCCCGAACCTCCAGTTCACGTACCGACACTGACGCTCCATAGTACATACACTCGACTTGGCCTCACCCGTCTGAGGCGTGCCTCACCACGGCTCGCCGAGCTTCAAAATCCTGCAACAACAAAGGCAAGCACACCATCACGTAGCACCGCACATATAGCCAACTCTAATCAAGCACATTCAAAACCTTCATTAAGCACCAAAGCTTGCCAATATACTCATCACCAAAAGGGACAACCTCCACATCATTCAACAAATATGGTCTGTAATGGAGAGTGCTGCTTCAAAGGAATTAAGTTTTGACCAAACTCAACATTAGCAATGACGACATGAATAGGTTATGACAGTGATAATATTTGGGCTATGGTAAGTATTAAAGTTACTAAGGAATAAATCGGGCTGAGAAATCAAATTTCCAAATTAGAATTTCCAAGTTAATTAAATTGAGGAGGAATCAACTCTATCTTGTGTATCACACCAGTCAACAGTCTAGGTGAAATCTTTCCTAATGAAGATAATGCCCACATGGATTGAATACTAATTAAGGAATAAAAATAATGCCGGTTAGTAAACCAAAATAAAGTTGCATTTAATTCAATGGCTTGATGCTGGTTTAATCATGTTACGCTCAGGTAGTTATTCCAAATCAAGCACAAGGGTAGATGAGGTACATACCTACATGGACGAGCAAAGGATGTTGCTGCCGCAGACGGAGGGGGCCCAACTGGCCTAGGTGGGGCCGGCTGGCATTCCTTGAATGGATACAAGGTAGCAGGTGCGTCTAGGGTACCTATGTTCAGTTGCAAGGTGTGGTGCACCTTGATGGTGTTCTGAGTGGACCGGCCGGCCTAGGGTAGGCCGCCCGGTCTTCCTTAAGTGAATGTGGTCTTACTATGGTCATTAGGATGGATAGGAATTTGATGATAACCAGATTAGACATCAAGGTAGCATAAGGAGAGGTTGGCCAGTCGTTCAAGCATTTCATCAATGAAAGGAAGGGGGAAGTGGTCTTTCGTGGTGTCTTTGTTTAGTTTTCTATAAGCGATGTACATACGCCAACCAGTGATGGAGCACTGAGGGATAAATTCATTCTTCTCATTTTGCACAACTATTATTCCTCCCTTCTTTGGAACAATTTCAACATGGCTTACCCACTCACTATCCGACACAGGATAAACGATCCAAGTGTGGAGTAGCTTAAGGACCTCCTTCTTCACTACTTCCCTCATCACATTATTAAGTCGTCGTTGATGCTCTTGGGTCGGCTTGTGGTCAGGCTCCTTGGGAATGCGATGGGTGCACAAATTCGGACTAATCCCCCTAAGGTCCTTAAGGGAGTAGCATATGACCGACTTGTACTTCTCCAAGATGGATAGAAGGCACTGGGTCTCTTCTTGAGTCAACTTATCGCTGATGATCACCGGTGTTGAATGGTCATTGTACAGAAAGGCATACTTTAGGCCAGGAGGAAGGGGTTTAAGCTCGACCGGTGGAGGCTTAAACTTGAAAATCTGGTCTAGCTCTGGGAATTAACTATTCTTCTCTTCTTGGCTATAGTGCGCCCCTTCATCTTCTAGAATAGAGGATTGAGCTAACTCTTCAAGAGTGGCGGGCATCACTTCCTCCAAAGGGTCTATCTATGGCTCAGCCTTTCTCGAGCATTCAATGAGCACCTAAACCTCACTTGGAGGCTTTTTTGGGCGACTGCTAGGTTGATCCTCTCACCATTATCCATGCTAGCAACTAATTTCTGAATGGGTTGGCTGATCAAGATGAAAATCTGGTGAGATTCAGGGATATCAAAGACGTAAGTGTTGCTCCCCTTTTCGTCCTCTTGTTGACGCGGAAAAGTGGTTTCCCGGCGCCAACTACAGCCAAACAACAGGGGATTGGGCTTTCCGAGGACGTGCCAGCCGATTTGACCTTTTGCAATCGGCAAGGTTTCATATAGGCAAGATACCGGCGAAGCAATGAAGATTTACCGATAGCTTGGAGATAAAGGCCCTAAGAAGGCACCGGGGCCGGATGGCTTTCCGGCGCTTTTCTTTCGAACCCATTGGGATCTTCTCCATACGGATATTTGCGACGCGGTTCGAGGCGTCTTGGTGGCCGAGACGGCTCCGGTGGGCTTTTGTGATTCCACCATCGTCCTTATTCCAAAGGTTAATAATGCTGACAAGTTATCTCTCTTCCGGCCGATCAGCTTATGCAATGTTCTTTATAAGATTGCCTCCAAAGTGCTGGCTAACCGTTTGAAAGCATTCCTTCCGGATATTGTTTCTGAATTTCAAAGTGCGTTTGTTCCGGGACGTCTAATCACTGACAATGTCTTAGTGGCTTTCGAATCCCTTCACTCCATTCGCAAGCAGCGTGTGTGAAGGCCTTTCTTTGCTCTCAAGATCGACATGATGAAGGCTTATGACCGTATTGAATGGCAGTATCTCCACGGTTGCCTGGCAAAGTTGGGATTTGCATAAGAGTGGATCGATGCAGTTATGCGGTGTGTTACCTTGGTAAGGTACTCCATCTGTGTCAATGGGGAGCTCACCTCTCCGGTGACGCCTTCCCGTGGGCTCCGTTAGGGAGACCCCATTAGCCCTTTTTTGTTCCTGCTCTGCACAGAGGGTCTCTCCTCCTTGTTACATCTGAAGGAATCCTCGGGTGCTTTGACTGAGATCAGGAACGGCCGCCAAGGGCCGTCGGTCTCCCACCTGCTCTTTGCGAACGACAGTATTTTCTTTGCCCGAAGTGATCGAAGAAGTGTGCTTGCTTTGAAGGCCACTTTGGACACCTACTGTAGTGCGTCCGGACAAAGAATCAATCTTAATAAATCCTCGATGTTCTTTGGGAATGGCTGTCCGCAAGCTGTCAAAGAGGAGGTCAAATCAACCCTCCTTGTGTCCTCCGAAATCCTTAGTGACACCTACCTGGGCTTGCCAACGGATATTGGGCGCTCGGCGATCAATTGTTTCAAATTTCTCTCGGAGAGAGTTTGGATGCGAGTGAATGGTTGGGCAGCTCGTCCTCTGTCCAGAGCTGGCAAAGTAGTCCTTCTGAAGGCAGTCATTCAAGCTATCCCCACTTACGTGATGAGTTGCATCCGTTTTCCCCTCTCAATTTGTGACAAGATCAGGAAGATCGTGGCAGACCACTGGTAGGGTTTCGATGCTGGGAAAAAGGAAGCTTCATTGGCGCTCGTGGGATGGTTTGTCTACTCCGAAGTCCCTGGGGGCATGGGTTTTAGAGACTTTCCCATCTTCAATCAAGCAATGCTGAGTAAACAGGGTTGGCGCCTCCTTACAGAGCCTTCTTCCTTGTGTGCCCGAGTCCTGAAGGGGAGGTATTTCCCAAACACTTCCTTCTGGTCTGCCTCTCAGCCTAGAGGTTCTTCGTTTACTTGGCATAGCATCCTCTTTGGTACAGAGCTGCTGCTCAAGGGTAGCCGTTGGGGTGTGGGGAATGGTAAATCAGTGCGAGTGTTGCTCGACAATTGGATTCCGGGGTTTCGTTCCCAGCAGATTTGTTCCCGGGTCCCTATCCCTCCTGCTGCAACCGTCGACTTCCTGATGGAGGCGTCAGGGCGCGACTGGAACCGGGATTTGGTTTTGGAGGTCTTCGAGGAGGAGGTGGCCAGGGAGATCCAGAAAATCCCAATCAGTCAGTATGGGGAGGAGGATTTCATTTCCTGGCCGGTGGATAAGAGGGGCTCCTATACTGTCCATTCAGCTTACAACCTTGCGAAAACAGAGGCCTTCCTCCTCTCTCAAAGTTCTAATGGCAAGGGTTTGCCCTCTTCTATAGACAACAACCTTAAACTGTGGGCGGATCTCTGGAGGATCAAAGCTCCAGGAAAGATGAAGATTAATCTTTGGCGAGCGGCGCTCAATTGTCTTACGTGCGGCTTTCAACTCCGGAAACGTCATATCCCGGCAACTGAGGGTTGTCCTTTCTGCGCCAAAGACGACCCGATAGACCATGTGTTCCTCTTTTGCCCTTATGTTCGGTCGGTTTGGGAGGTAATCAAAGACCATTTTCATATTGGCTTGTGTTTGAGAGGGTTCACCAAGATGTGCTTTTGGATCGCGGACTTCCTCCGACGTGGATCAGCCTTTCAAAGCACAGTGCTTGCCATTTCCTTTTGGCATTTGTGGAGTGCTAGGAATGAAGCTAGGAATAACAGTGTGTTCCTTCACCCGCAGTGGCTGGCTTCTAGGATCATTGCTGCTGTCGATCATTTCCTGCAGCATGGTTCTGACTTGGTGTCTACCTCCAGGTGTGAACCCCAAGCCACTCCTTTAAATTGGTGTCCACCGCCAGCAAGTACCATTTTCATCAATACGGATGCAGCGATCTTTCGTTCAGAAAAGACGGGAATTGGTATTGTCATGCGTGATGCCTTTGGTAGCTGTGTGTTGGCTTCCTGTGCTCTGCTCAATGGTGTCTCCACCCCTAAAATGGCTGAAGCGATGGTGGTCTGTCGTGCACTGTCGTTGGCTTTGGAGGAGGGGTATGACAAGATTATCCTTGCATCAGATTGCTTGTCTGTGATCTCGAGGCTGGGGTCTACTTCCAGAGATCGTTCCTCAGTGGCTACTGTCATTGAGGATATTAAAACCTCAGCTAGCCTGTTTTTAGAATGCTCTTTTAAGCATGTTAAGCGTCTGTGTAATGTTGCGGCTCACACTCTGGCTCGCTCTGCTGAGCGGTCTAGCTTTTTTTCTGATTCGTCATGTAACCCGGGATGTACTTTCTGCTGATCTTGCTTGATCAATGATATGCCGCAGTTACCTAAAAAAAAAACACCAGGGAGGGGGCTCCCCCCTCACCTCCTCACATCCCTCTCCTAGTGTTTGATGGTAGGTGGATGACTTACCCAAGCCTCCACCCCTCTTGTTATATAGCCTACGCCCTGAACCCTACGGTATATTCTCCCTGAATATTCTGGTATCCCGGGAATATCTAGTACCGAGACAAGCAGGGCCTGTACCCGGGTTTTCTCACAGAGGCTTATCCATAACCTATAGGGTTTTAACCACACTGGTTAATCCAAAACCGAACCAGGGTTTTACTAGGCTAACCTAGAACCAGCACAGGGTTTTTTCAAATCGGCTAACCCAGAACCTGACTAGGGTTTTGATACTGGCTGAATCAGAACCTAACCATGCGTGAATATTCGAGCGAACGCCGACCGCCTCCAACGATCCCTTCGTCTCGAAGCATCCAGGCATTCGTAGCCACGTGCCCTGGTCTTGAACCTTCCCGCCTCGTCTCACGCGTTTGGGTCCCACCGAACCGTCTCGACTCACAACAATGGCTTCAACCACAAGTTGGCACCTCACGAGTCTCCTTTGTCTCGAAGCATCCTCCAAGTGCCGCAGGCCCTCGAGCGGGACGCACCTTACCCCTCGCGCATCCGGACATCTTTCGGACCGCCTTGGCAACCGGTCCTGACCAACGACGCCACCTGCCACCTACGAACTAACATACTCAAGCAAACCGTGAACCGAACCCAAGCCTTACCACGCTTGGTCCAGGGTTAGTCCAAACCGACCAAAGTCGTGAAAGACATCACAATTAAAATTGTGCAAACACTTTGTTTTAGTACCTTATCTATACCGTCACAGCAACTCCCCAGCCTCAACCATCTTCAGCACTAGACCGAACCTCAGCCCTCCAAGCCTATTCCCAGTTCTTAACCTCACCATGGTCTCTAGCCACGTCCGTGTATGATCGTACCACGACTTCCTGTCAATCTGGACCCCCCGAACCTCCAGTTCGCGTACCGACACCGTCGCCCCATAGTACATACACCGGACTTGGCCTTACCCGTCTGAGGCGTGCCTCACCACGGCTCGCCCAGCTTCAAAATCCTACAACAACATAGGCAAGCACACCATCAAATAGCACCACACTCCACACATATAGCCAACTTTAATCAACCACAATCAAAACCTTCATTAAGCACCAAAACTTGTCAATATACTCATCACCAAAAGGGACAACCCCCACACATTCAACAAATATGGTCTGTAATGGAAAGTTCTGCTTCAAAAGAATTAAGTTTTGAGAAAACTCAACATTAGCAATGACGACATGAATAGGTTATGACAGTGATAATATTTGGGCTATGGTAAGTATTAAAGTTACTAAGGAATAAATCGGGCTGAGAAATCAAATTTCCAAATTAGAATTTCCAAGTTAATTAAATTGAGGAGGAATCAACTCTATCTTGTGTATCACACCAGTCAACAGTCTAGGTGAAATCTTTCCTAATGAAGATAATGCCCACATGGATTGAATACTAATTAAGGAATAAAAATAATGCCGGTTAGTAAACCAAAATAAAGTTGCATTTAATTCAATGGCTTGATGCTGGTTTAATCATGTTACGCTCAGGTAGTTATTCCAAATCAAGCACAAGGGTAGATGAGGTACATACCTACATGGACGAGCAAAGGATGTTGCTGCCGCAGACGGAGGGGGCCCAACTGGCCTAGGTGGGGCCGGCTGGCATTCCTTGAATGGATACAAGGTAGCAGGTGCGTCTAGGGTACCTATGTTCAGTTGCAAGGTGTGGTGCACCTTGATGGTGTTCTGAGTGGACCGGCCGGCCTAGGGTAGGCCGCCCGGTCTTCCTTAAGTGAATGTGGTCTTACTATGGTCATTAGGATGGATAGGAATTTGATGATAACCAGATTAGACATCAAGGTAGCATAAGGAGTGGTTGGCCAGTCGTTCAAGCATTTCATCAATGAAAGGAAGGGGGAAGTGGTCTTTCGTGGTGTCTTTGTTTAGTTTTCTATAAGCGATGTACATACGCCAACCAGTGATGGAGCACTGAGGGATAAATTCATTCTTCTCATTTTGCACAACTATTATTCCTCCCTTCTTTGGAACAATTTCAACATGGCTTACCCACTCACTATCCGACACAGGATAAACGATCCAAGTGTGGAGTAGCTTAAGGACCTCCTTCTTCACTACTTCCCTCATCACATTATTAAGTCGTCGTTGATGCTCTTGGGTCGGCTTGTGGTCAGGCTCCTTGGGAATGCGATGGGTGCACAAATTCGGACTAATCCCCCTAAGGTCCTTAAGGGAGTAGCATATGACCGACTTGTACTTCTCCAAGATGGATAGAAGGCACTGGGTCTCTTCTTGAGTCAACTTATCGCTGATGATCACCGGTGTTGAATGGTCATTGTACAGAAAGGCATACTTTAGGCCAGGAGGAAGGGGTTTAAGCTCGACTGGTGGAGGCTTAGACTTGAAAGTCTGGTCTAGCTGTGGGAATTAACTATTCTTCTCTTCTTGGCTATAGTGCGTCCCTTCATCTTCTAGACCAGATGATTGAGCCAACTCTTCAAGAGTTGCGGACATCACTTCCTCCAAAGGGTCTACCTATGGCTCAGCCTTTCTCGAGCATTCAATGAGCACCTAAACCTCACTTGGAGGCTTTTTTGGGCGACTGCTAGGTTGATCCTCTCACCATTATCCATGCTAGCAACTAATTTCTGAATGGGTTGGCTGATCAAGATGAAAATCTGGTGAGATTCAGGGATATCAAAGACGTAAGTGTTGCTCCCCTTTTCGTCCTCTCCATCTTAAAAGAGCGAGGATTGGGTTGTAGTAATGGCATTAAGAAACTGCCATCATGGACTGAGGATGAGGGGGAACCCTACTGGTTACCTTTGGCGCTGTCCAGTGCGACAAACGTGGTTCCTGCTACTTCCATGCATTTCGCTAATCACTGCAAGCGATGTTTCCTACTATCTTTACATTAAAATACAACAAGCCTATCATGATTACTTACAACTTGTTCATATTTTTCTCCTTGTCTTGGATGCACAACGAAACCATGATTTCTTCAAACTGCCACTGAATTCTTAGCGAGACGAGGAGCTAGATGTTGTGACTTGTACATCGGCCTTCTCTCTTTGTTCCTCAATCACAAGTACTAGCAATCGCTATGATTAGTGAATACCTATCCGGTAGAGAACAGCGTTGATAACGTGTCGAGACACTATTAACACAATGGTAGGCAACAAGAGAATAGAGAGAGAGAGAGAAATGCCTTGTTGATCATTGATTGTAATCACATTGGGCAAAGTTTCTTTATATAGAGAATGAAAGAATGCTCCGAAGAGACACCTCTTTCAAATGCGTAAAAAAGACGCCTCTTATAATTTGCACAGTAATAATATTTCTTAACAAACACATTGCACAGTGCGCTAGTGGCCCAGGCGGTGCCGGTTTTGCAAAGCCAGTCCCCACACTGTGGTCGATCTCCTTCGGCTGTTGGATCAAAATCCACCGGTCCAGATATCCATCTATTCAATCTGGTGCAGACGTGAAACGTCTCCAAAATCAAAACCCTAATCCCACTCTTCCGGCACGTTCGCCCAGCCGCCGCAGCTCGCCGGTGCTCCTCCTCCTCCGCCCGCACGCTTTCCTCCTGCTCTCTGGTGAGTGCTCCGTCCCGCTCTCTTTCCTCGTCTCATCCTGCTGCTCCACGGTGATCCTGCCTCTCCACGGTCTCTGGATTTGCTCCTCACTCTCTTGCTCTCTGTGTCTGCGTAGATGGAGAGGGTGCTGAAGGATGACGCCATCGAGGAGAAGGGCGAGCGCGCCCGAATGGTAAGACAACCCTCCCTGATCCATTCCTTCATTTTCTGTGCTGCTACCCCAGCTGGGTGATGGGCGGATGTTGGCAAGTGCCAGGCCAGCGTCGCAAGTGGCCTCCGCGCTTAGCCGTAGGAGCTGCTGGCCACCGCCGCGTGCCGATGCGTTCCTGCTGCACAAGTTGCTTCAGAATGTAGAACAGTGTGCAATCAGCGTTGAACTAACAACCCTGATCCAAACAGGGCCCTGCAGTGTTTCATTTTTAGTTTGTTAGAGCATGTCCAATTCTAAACCTTTTTTTGCCCAATCGTACTATGTAAATGCTAAACTCTTCTTTAGCCAAAATAATGCTGGACCTATTTTCCCAATCCCTGCATATCTCTTATAGTGTACTTCCAACCCTTGTTTCATTTCTAGGGTAATAGGTTCAGTTACAATAAAAGTAATCTCACCATTAGACATGCTTTTACCTGTCTTGTTCTACAGTTTTTTTAAACATGCCCTATTCTTTAATTTCATCCCCTTTCAGGCATCTTTTATTGGTGCTATGGCAATTTCAGACTTGCTCAAGACCACATTGGGGCCAAAAGGAATGGTATGTTACATGCTGTTTTTATTACATGGTTATGCTGTTGTATTCAGAGAAATTTTGCACTTAAATTTATATATTGCAGTTATTCAAATGGTAGAGTATTTTTTAAAGAAAAATCATGACCTTATTTTTAATTTGTGTTCAGGACAAGATTCTGCAATCAACTGGCAGAGGACGGAATGTTACTGTTACGAATGATGGTGCTACAATTTTGAAATCTCTACATATCGATAACCCGGCTGCGAAGGTCCTTGTTGGTATCCTTCTATTTGAATATGCTGCTTGATGATTTTCCTGCTAAGATGCTAGTCATAGTTGAGGATGCACTGGCAAAGTGATGTGCTTTTTAGGTTTGACAATATTTACATCCCATAGCTCTTCCTGACGGATCTGTCCTCATTTGATTTGTTTGCTCTATTTGTCGAAATTTCTGATGCAAAGAATGCTTAGTCCTTAATGAGTGTTAGACATTTCAAAAGTTCAAGATGATGAAGTTGGTGATGGAACAACCTCCGTTGTTGTTCTGGCTGGAGAACTTTTGAGGGAGGCTGAAAAGTTGGTTAACATGAAAATTCATCCTATGACTATTATTGCAGGTAATCCTTGTTCTTCTTTTAGGTATGATATGTCATAATACTTTTAGGCACAATTTATTCAGTATGTCATCTCTAAAACTTGAAAATTGGGTAACTTGTAGCACTTTAATACATGCATTTGGTTCTGTCTTAGTGATAGTATATTAACAAATTAAACAGATCTGCATGTGAAGTCTTGCAAGTGGCTTTATATGTCTGAAAAGTCTGGATAGTGACTTGATTGAAATGCAGCTTGCTCAATTTTGTCTGCTTGTCAAATCTCCATGTAAAGCTACCCAGAAATGAACATTGTGAACTTGTGCATTAAATATTGATGTTATGATGGTAATGAGCAGCTATATATTATTTCCTTTTGGTTTTCTGTGTTTTTGTTGAATGCCGTTTGGTTTGCGTATTCTATACTGATATGGTACACTTTTTGCAGTGACACAATTACTTTTAAGAAGTTGTGGTTACACTTGGACACACAATTACTTTTAAGAAGTTGTGGTTACACTTGGACAATCTCTTACACTTCAATTCTTTGTGAAACATTAGGTTACAGAATGGCTGTTGAGTGTGCTAGAAATGCTTTGCTACAGAGGACCATGGACAACAAAGAAAACACAGGTGACTTAGTTTCTCTTGTATGGCTATATAATTACGTTTAAACTTTTTCAGTATGTTAAGAAAATCATTGTGTTAATACTGATGATTTTGAACAAAATTTAAATTTAAGTTTGAATTACTCATTTTGTTGACATGGATATGCATTTAATGTTTTTCTCCTCTAATTTGCACTTCATGGAGTTCTAACAAATTCAATTGCATCACACCTTATGTGTTATGTTTTATTTCAAAATACCCCACCAGGTATATTTATCTGAGCTATTTTGGTGCTGTGAGCTATTTTGGTGCTGCAGATAAGTTCAGATCAGATCTCATGAACATTGCTATGACTACCCTTAGTTCAAAAATACTTTCCCAGGACAAGGAGTACTTTGCTGAGCTTGCGGTTGATGCTGTCCTGAGGCTCAAGGTATTCAAATGTTTGCATGGAAGTTAGCAATCACCTAACTTGTATTCAACTTATGTTTCTATTTGTATGATGTGTTGTTTGAAGTCTAGTTTATAGTTGTTCAGTGTTGTTGTCACATTATGCTATTACAATATCGATTGATATGCACAACGCTGGTGGCAGGGTAGCACAAACTTGGAAGCAATTCAAATTCTGAAGAAACCTGGAGGATCTCTTAAGGATTCTTTTTTGGACGAAGGGTGTGTTCTTTCACAAGCTATATTACTGAATACCAATGTTGTCATGATACATGGATACAGATACGCAATACCGCGATACGACAATTTTTCAAAAACTAGGATACGGGGATATGTGTGTGTATAACACTAAAATACTCCTAGGAGTATTTTAGCTAGGGTACTGTTATTTTTAGATGATAAGTGTCTATCTTTATCATCCATGCAACTAACTTTCATAGCCTTATTTACTTTCTTTTTTCGCATAATTTTTTTATAAGTCTCGGATTGACGAACTGTTTTCACTATCAAATTCCTGATATTTTTTCGAACAAATTTAGACTAGTCTCGATCGTAAAAACTTTGTTTTACTATAAATCTAACAGTACTTTACTATTTCTTATGAAACACTTTACTATAATGTGTTAGTAAACAGTTTTGTACAAACGGAACACTGTACACAGAGTTGTAAAGTATATATAGAATATAGTAAAGTTTATTCATGATTATAGTAAAACAAAATTTTAAAAAGGAGACCAGTCTAGTTTTATTCTGAAAAATGTAATGAATACAAAAGTGGAAACGGTTTATCAATCAGATCTTTCAATTAAGAATTATAGCGAAAAACTAAATTTAATTGCTTGCGTCATTCCCCAGTCCCCACCACATGAGCTGTGGATACCAGATTTGGTCCGTCTTTATTATTTTTTGTGTAGTTTTGCTATATTTGGTACGTACATTTACTATAATATGTCTGTCGAAGTCCCTGTGCGTGGGAGAGGTGGAGAAGGTGGGGGAGGACATGTGGTGGGCTATAAACGTGGGAGTATTCTAGTTAAAGTACTCCTAGGAGTATTCTAGTGTTTATCTCTCTCTCTCTATATATATATGTAATTATACAAAATGCAGAAAATAAAAAAGGTAGCTAAAAAGGAACATATTGTTAGTTTGTTACATGATTAATGTTGCATTGTTGCGTCCTCAACCATGGTTGATCATTGCACTGCCCACTCTCTAATCTCCATGAACGAATCTGTACATATTATTACAAACAACGTATTAGTAATAGTTTGTAGACAATAGACATTTGGACATCAAATCAATAATAACATTACATAGCCGAGACAATTCACAGAGACACTAATAATAGTGTAAGTTCACAAACATTACATAACATCGAGCTAATGTCTCAATAGTATCATAGACTCATACTCTCATAGTTCACATTACACAAATCACAAACACCGCAACATAAAGATAACCACGATAGTTAATGATAGCAACTAGCAAGACAATTAGATGTAGCTTTCATCTGCTACCACCGAAGGTCCTGCTCCACTAGGGTTGAGATCAAGTTCAAACATATCATCTAGAATTGGCTCCAATTCAGGGACATTAAGTGATAGGCTAGCTTCCTAAAGAAAATCAGCACCATCCTCAAACACTTAATGGCTATCTCCTCCAATATCCCACATTCTTGTTGGACCACTTAAATATTCCTCATATTTCCTTGAAAGGAGATGCAAGTTTTGGTGCACAAATACTAAATCCTTTGCACGCATAGGTTTTAATCTACAACAAAACAAGTGCAAACAATTATTTACATCATAAGAACATGTATGCAATAAATAATTTAAATAGCATAGTAGAGATAGAATGTTACTTTCTCATTTAATTATAAATCAAACCATAAGTGCTCCAGTTTCTTTCAGCACAAAAAGATGAAGCAGGCTGTCCAAGTAACTTTAATGTCAATGTCCTCAATTCTGGAACACAGTTACCATGATACTCCACCATTGGTTTGGCTCTACATGGGCTCTATCATTCTATCCTCAATGGAATCAAATGAACTAAAACCAGCGCCCAATAGAGAGAAGTCAGCAAGCTGTTTCTTAATTTTGACCAACTCTTCATTAATTTGCCCAAACATTTTTCTAGAGCACTTATTTCTCATATCTAAAATCTCCTTATCCTCATGGGGAGGTACTCGATCAGAAATCTTTGTAAGCCAAGCTTTAGAGTAGTACCTATTTATTATTATGAATTAAAATCAGCAACACATCACATAGTAATATAGCACAAGATCAACAAGAATAAAAAACAAGCAATAGAATATTACCTAGGATTTAGGGAGTGCGCGAAGCAATGAAAGGGAGTATTGCTCTTTGCCTATCGAGAGACTAAGATCTCATGCACGAGTAAAAGCTAAAAAAATGATCTTTCTCTTCATGGCGATAAATTACTTTCTTAACCTTCTCTATCATACTATCCCACATATCGTAGATCAAATGGAGGCATGGCTTGTCGGTATCAGTTGCACGTATCATAGAGTAGATAGGCTCTGTGAAATCAAGAATGCTTTATCCCACCATATATCATTTATAATTTTTTCTTCACCATTTGTGCTTGCTCTTGATTGTTCTCCCTATACTTTGACCACTTATCACTCACAACCATCAAAGTTAGAGATTCTTTAATGGCACGAAACCTTTTTAACATAACCACAGTTGATGCAAACCTTGTATCAGCTATGGCAAGAAATTTTAGCTTGCTAAATGAACTGAACATATAGAGTCTCTGTGAATGATTCATGATAAAGTTCTTTATGAACAAAGCATCACCTGCAACCTCACTTATCCAATTTAACCCATCAAAATATTCACCATCTGTGCTCTTTGCCACACATATGTTCTTCAAAGCAAGTTCAAAGTATGGACCACACATGGGGCCTAAAAAATGTGATCCCACTTATACTCAATTATTCCCCTCGCTCCCTTGCAATTGGTTGCATTATCGGTTATAACTTGCACCACATTTTGTGGCCCATTGTCCTCAATAATAGCAATCATCTTATCATCAATGTACTCATTTTTCTTGATTTCACCTTCAATGTTGATTGCTCTAAGAAACATTGGATCATCTTCTGCCATGGCTAAAAAGTTCAAGAGAGGGTGCTTTTGAGTATCCATTGGACACAACACACACCTTTTGAGCTCCATGTTGTTTTGATGGGCTTCAACATCCTCCCAACATGGGTCTTTTCTTTTATAAAATAACATGGGTCTTTTCTTCGGCAAGAAGAGTTGTCCTAAGCTTGTTGTAGTTCGGAGGAACATAACCACCAATGTTGTTGGCAGTAAAGGTGAAGACCTTCCTAAGAAATGGGTTTCTTGCAACATTGAATGATAGACCTACGAATAAACAAATGCAAGTAAACTAAATAAACATATACATACAAGTATAGAAGTACGAAAAAAATGCAAGCAAACTAAATTTGATGTCTTGATGATACCTGCTGTGTAGAACATCCTAACAATCATTCAATCAATTTTTGTATGAATATCTTGATTGAAACTTGCTTCAATAGACGGTTTCCTTTTCTTTGAGTTCACATCATCTGGTGGCAATGGAATGTCCCTTGACAAGCTCCTAAAAGCGATTGCCTCGGCTCTAGCCGTTTCCTCACAAAGATGTGCAAGCATCAGAACTGAGACCTTAAGACAAGCACCAATGCTTAAGCCAAAAATCGTTAGCAAGTGTGCCTTGATCCTTGAAAAACTTCCGTTGAAATTTTGATCGCAAAGTCTACATCTAAACCTTGCATTTCCCATGGTTCTTTTCCCGGTCTTATCAAGCAATTCAACATAACGCTACAAAGGCTTCTTCTCATCGTCATTTTGCTGGAATGATGCAGGCATTAACCAAAACATTTGATAATGATGATCCTCCCGAAACTCCCTGTCCTGGTTTCCCTTGCCGGATCCATCGGAGGGCGTGGAATAGTGATCCTAGAGTTACCAATAAAGATAGTGATAGTGATCCTAGAGTTACTGAGTACTGACCAAACCATGAAGCATTGCAATTTGCAAAGGAGTAAAACTGTAGTTCGTATACCTAAGTCGTTGTCGCTGACTTCTTGTTGTTGCTTGTTGCCTTGCCGGCTGAGGGCGATGGTGGGGAGTGGCGGCCTGGGGGACGGCGGGGAGTGGAAACCGCTAGGGGGCGGCGGCCGGCGGGGACTGCAGCGACAGGCAACGGCCGACGGCTACTGCGGGCTGCTATCGAGGACTGCGCCTGGCGGCGACATCGAGGGCGGCAACGACAGGGCACCGGCGACTAGGTTAGGGTTAGGAGTGGGACTGAGTGATGGGGCATGAACCGTGGTCTGCAGGGTGAGAGTGGAGTGGAGAGGGGCATTATTTGGTTCAGAAGTATCGGTGAAGTATTGGAGAGGTGTCCCATAAGTATCCGAGTTTATTTATTTATTTAAAATACCGGAAAATGGCCGATACGTGCTGGACATATCCCTGCGTATCCGACACGTATTCGTATCTGGTACGTGTCCGGATACGGGTACGTGAGTTTTTGGGAGTATCAAGGTATCCTTGCTGAATACTTCCATATTTTGTTTCTTTTTCTCAAATTATGTATACCCCTTCGCTATTTGTTTCTAATCAGGTATTAGTATCTCATATGTAGTTTACACGTTGATCACAGTCTTATGTGATTACTGAGTATAGTTGGAATTTGGAAACACTTATGTTCCCGACTGTCGCAACCATGAATCCATGATTCTGATAGTGCTTTATGTTTAATGTTATAATTTCTGTTTTGTAGGTTCATTCTTGATAAGAAAATTGGCCTTGGGCAACCAAAGCGAATTGAGAATGCCAAGATTTTGGTTGCAAACACTGCCATGGACACAGATAAAGTCAAGATTTATGGTGCACGTGTCCGGGTAGATTCAATGGCTAAGGTTGCAGAAATTGAAGCTGCCGAAAAGCAGAAGATGAGAGAAAAAGTTCAAAAGATCATTGCTCACGGAATTAACTGCTTTGTCAACAGGCAGTTGATCTATAACTTTCCTGAGGAACTTTTTGCTGATGCTGGCATCCTTGCAATTGAGCATGCTGACTTTGAGGGCATTGAACGGCTAGCTCTTGTGACCGGTGGTGAGATTGCATCAACTTTTGACAACCCAGAGTCTGTCAAGCTTGGGCACTGCAAGGTCATAGAGGAGATTATGATTGGTGAAGACAAGCTGATTCATTTCTCTGGGGTCGACATGGGGCAGGCTTGCACAATTGTCCTGAGGGGCGCAAGGTATGCTTTATTTTTAGTAGTTCCGTACGATGTAGGTTAACTGAGGCATTTCATGTGCCATGCATTAAATGTATTTATTTTTGTTGTCTACAGTGAGCATGTCCTTGATGAGGCTGAGAGGTCCTTGCATGATGCCTTATGTGTGCTTTCCCAGACAGTAACTGACACCCGTGTCTTATTTGGGGGTGGATGGCCTGAGATGGTCATGGCCAAAGAAGTGGATGAGCTTGCAAGAAAGACCCCTGGGAAGAAATCCCATGCTATTGATGCTTTTTCGCGTGCCCTACAAGCCATCCCGACAATCATAGCTGACAATTCTGGTCTTGATAGTGCTGAGCTGATCTCTCAGCTCCGAGCTGAGCACCACAAAGAGAACAGTACTGCTGGAATCGATGTCATAACGGGCAGCGTAAGTTGATGGTCGTAATGGGTCTTTGAATCTGTAGGTGGTTTGAAACTAATATTATGCCGCGCAGGTTGGAGACATGCAAATGCGGGGGATATTGGAGGCATTCAAGGTGAAGCAAGCCATCCTTCTGTCTGCTACTGAGGCAGCTGAGATGATTCTTAGGGTCGACGAGATCATAACCTGTGCGCCACGAAGGAGAGAAGATAGGATGTGATGACATTGGTTTTTTTAATAGAAAATTAGGATCATGTGTGTTCGCGGACCTTTGGGGGTGCTGTAGTTCACTAGTGTTTTCAGTTGGTTCTATTTCCAGAGTGTCGTTGACCCCAGTGCAACTGGAATTTTGTTTTTCCTTAAGCGGGGCTTATCTGTCTGCTGTCTGGGGCTTTGGTTATATAAAATTATCAGAATGTAAGTGGCTTAGCCTTATTCATTCAGCCACCTTTCTATTCTAGCTTATTCATTCAGCTTAGCCACTCAGAATAAGCTGTATATATTGCCGCAGCCATTTGTTCCATTTAAATGATAACGCGCTCGCATCCTGGAATTTCTGTTGCTAGTGTTTTTGCTAACGGAAGTCGAATTGACATCAAACAAAACAAATTGGTACCGCGGTATGGGTTCGATTTTATTGCTCAAGCACGTAACCTTTCTCTCTTTTTTTTTAAAAATTAAAAAGCATGAGTTTTATCAATTCATTCGAGTAGGAGAAATATATAAAAAGTAAAAAAAAAACAACGCAGTGCAAGGAATATAACCACACCGTAGCTATGTGTTGCTGACTAAGCCTAAGGTTTTGTTTATTTTGACTTGATATAAACGACTGAATTGATTGATTTTCGAGAACTTCTTGAGATATTTTTGAGATTCAAATCCATTTTTGTTTGACTTGCTTTTTAAAGCGTTAGGACGTATCTTTGAAACAATAAAAAAAACTCAAAAAGTCTAAAGCATATGTCCTTTTAAAACGTAGATAAGCCATTAAGACCTTAAGCTGAAAAAACAGAGCCTAAAGCTGAATACACCTCTAAATGGTGAGGAAATGTTTACAACGACAGCGATAACCGGGCAATCATCAATTTTCTATGTCAAGTTTCATCGAATCTGATAAGATCGGAAATATACCGAAAATTGCATGAAAAATTCCAAGAAATTGATATTGCTACCCTTGGGGGCGGATAATTCCGAGTGTTCCAAAATTTCATTCATTTCATGCAACTAGAACATATAAATAGTTTGTATACCTGTAATATGTCACATGATAAATATGATATCTCTTTAAGGGAATATTTCAAAAATGGTGCCAAATATTCTTTTTGGATTATCTCTTTACCATAAAATTCCATTTTCGGTGACTACATTTTTTGTGCGGAGTCCATTAACTATGGCCGTGATAGAAAATCACCCGTAGCCATATCAAGGTCTACACCCATCGTTGTGACCCCCTTTATCATGATAGTGTCATTAACGTCACTCGCCTGTTAATTGACGGATATCATGATAGGCAAAAGATTATGTGGAATAATAGATGTTAAACCACATAAAATACAATTGTTTTATGGTGGAGGTAAATCCATAAAATGTAAGATATGACAATTAGAGATATTTAAACTATGCAAATTGTCTTTACATGACTGAAAATAGTAAGTCGTGTTGCTATACACAACAAGACAATATCAAAATTGCATATTTTAGATTGTTTATCCGTATGTGCAGTACAAATAACTATGCACAGTAAAGTCTTTTGGATAAATACTACTACCTCCGGTTATAAAAAGAAGTCGCCGTTTACTTTTGAACACGCCTTTGACCATTCATCTTATTCAAAAATTTAGTTCAAATATGTAAAAATATAAGTCATACTTAAAATATATTTAATAATAAACCAAATCATAACAAAATAAATAATATTTATATAACTTTTTTGAATAAGACAAATGGTCAAAGGCGTGTCCAAAAGTCAACGGCGATTTTTTTTATGACCGGAGGGAATATGTAATTAGACGTTACTGATATTTGTCTTAACCGACAGAATGTGCATTAAAAGGTGATAAGTAGCATAGGTTATATGGAGAATTATGTTTTAATTCTCATTGGTTATTTTTGAGATATCATTATTGGCATAAATATTTCTCCCGAAGATTTGGACTATGTTCACGATATTGAACAAATATCCTCCTCTTGGTTTAGATGGAAAATTTAACACATTAGATGTTTATTTTTTCATATCTCATTAGATCTTGAGATGATCTAAATTATTCTGTGCAATTACTTATCTTTTTTGCAAGTTGTTTTAGAAAGATGAACAGAACATTACGCATTTAGCATATCTTACATGAAGTAAGATAACCTTGCATAAAATATAATAAATTGTATGGCAACATTTGAATCATTTACTTTGCCTTTTTCTTAAAGGAATTAGTGTCGAGGACACTTTTAAAGCCTCATGCGCACTAATGTCTTGGAGACCATAGGATTATATTTTCACGGTGACACAAGTATAGCCTAAATCATATATTGACAAAATTATATCAAACTAGATATAATAAGTCTATAATCCTAAGATATTTATGATATTTTCATGTCATAAGTTCATACTAAAGTGTTAGCATGTTTACACCACCTCATGCCTCGGATCCCATGTCATGACTAAGCTTATCGAGTACACCATCTCATGTGATCGCCAGGTCATCGAACCCGGTCGCCAGCGCGCCTGCGGACGCACCAGACTCCAGCTGTCTCCGTGAAACGTTAGCCACGTACCCGCCGATACCTGCATCATAAAGGTGAACACATAACAAAAACCATACATCTTACCTATCCTGCGAGGTTAGCACACCACAAGATCAACAACAAAAGCCAGGCACAAAACCGTATCCTGCTCGCCTGTTGACCACATGTCCTGCTTGAAACTCTCGCAAAAAATCGCCACTACATGATGTGTGGTTAGCATCGGACACCGTACGCCAGACACTCAACTCGTGTCTGTTACACCAAATGCAACTCAGAGCACTTCAAAATCACATCAAATTCAAAACTGCCACATATATTCATCACTACACAAGGGGACCCACCATATGGGTCTCAACAAAAGTATTGTTTTGAAAGGAGATTTTCCTACAAAGGAAAATACATACCATTCAAAATACACCAAGTATCCATATAAGTTGGATGATAACCCATCATGACCCGATGGAATAAAATGAGGATATTAAATTTTGCCACATATGCACATATGATGTAGTGTGCATCTCTTGCAAAAGGTTAAGAGATTGGCTATATCCTCTAGTACCTTGGTGATATTATGCATATTGGTGTAATTAGTAATGTTGTTAAATCACCTAAATGTCATCATAAAGACTGATTAAACTTTGCTTTGTGGTGATGCAACCATGTGTTTCAAGTCAGGCAAATCATGCTATTTGGTTGGATATTTAAACACTAAGAAAAAGTTGTGAAATATTAATACCTTATAGGTTTGATATGTTATATTCACAAGTTATATGATATTTATTTGAAGTAAAATATGAAGATGTTGTTGGGACATAATGTTGAGAGCATTGATGTCTCAGGCCTGATCGTTAAAATGATATAAATTATCGAGTAAATTAATGCAGTTACCCTTTTGAGAAAATGGACTAGCATTAACATGATCTGTATATATCTCCATAGTATTGAAAGATCTTGATCTATTTTATAGGAGAATCAAAACGGGACTATGGTAGGATGCACAGGTTTTGTAAATATGTCTATTCCATGTAATGTCAAATCTCATGATGGATATATGGTGGTACGATATGAAGTCATGTAAATAGACGTAGCGGTCACTTCCATCATTTATTGCATTATATAAGATACCACATGAATAAATATGGCTTAAACAAATTGCTTGCCATACGTGGTGTCATGTAATGTAATGCAATTGATAACCCATCTTTATCTGTAAAGATAATATGTTTTGTATTGCATAAGTCAAATGGGTTATTTATAAAGGCAATATTATAAAGTATATTACTCCTCACAAGTTTTGGGAGAGTGATGAGGTAGATACTTATAAATGAAGTCATATGAATTATCTATATGAGATTTATTCTTTAAGCCTTTATTTGGTAAATGACGACTTCATGTTGCAGAGTTCAGGGAGAGAAAACTTATGAACTATAACCTATATTGATGATCTTGGAGATTATATATATTGTACTCTTTTCCCTTGCATGAATTTTCCCTTTAAATGGTTTCTCATGATATGATTTCTAGTGAGACACTATTGCAATACAAGTACTCACATGAAATGTACTCTTTTTCTACATTTATTTTTCCATTATGTTTTTTAAAAGGAGATTTTAATTAGACATATGGATTGGAAGGTTTAGACTTTACTAAAAAGTTTCTAAATTACTATTCATGATCTTGAGGAACAATTATTGCGCTCTTTTCCTTCATAAATTTTCTTGAGAAATTTTTTATATGAAGGTTTTTAAGGAGTCAATATAAATACATTGTTATTTATACAAGGAAAAAGTCTACTTGACCCTAAACTGTAGTGGTACAAATACTTTAGCCTCCCATGTGCAAAACCGTCTAGATGGACCCGTGTAGCACGTTTAGTGGTGCAAATACCTCCCGCGGGCGGTTTTGTCACGCAGGCAGCCCACGTGGGCAACACACTGGCTCGACCTCCACGCAGGCTAGCACATCGTATCCACACGAGCCACTTAATTTAGTTAGCATAGTTGTCAAGGGTAAATACCCCTGAAACTGCTATTGTAACATCCCAATTTTGGATCAAATTCAAAAAATTTTTTAATTTAAAAATTCGTTTGAATTTGTGCTAACAAATGGGCCATCTCTCTCTCTCTCTCTCTCTCTCTCTCTCTCTCTCTCTCTCTCTTTCTCTCTCTCTCTTTCTCCTTCTCTCTGCCGTGTGGCCCTGCCCTACCCGCTCTGCTCTGAACCGCCGCGCGCATCGGATCTCCCTCTGTCACACCGCGTCGCTCACGTCCCTTCGCCGCGCCGCTCCCTCCTCGCAGCGTCGTGTGAGCCATCGGACCAGCACCCTCACCCCGCGCCTATAAAGCCGAAAGCCTCCCTGGCCGACACAGTTTCCCTTTTCCCCCAAATTTCCCCCGCGCCGGCGCCAAAGGAGTCTCGTCAATTTCATGAGCCACGGATAAATTCTTCTTGCCCCGAGCATTCCCATCTCACCCTAATCTTCCCCCTCGCTCAATTTCAGAAGATCTGCACGGAGGTGCTGTGCCGGCGTTGACTCTGTTTCGGTCACCGCCGGGACTCCGTTCCGATGTGCGCCAAGTTTCATGCAGAAACAAAGCCGTTGAGCCACTGACGTGCGGGTCCCACTAGCCAGTTAAACCCTGCACGCGCTGGATTAAAGCCGTGGCGCTGCGTCTCTGTCATGTGGGCCCGGGCCCCACTGGGCAGGTTAAGTGGAAGCGTCCTTGGGCTTGACGTTAGCCCTGTGCGAATGCGCCCCGCCAAAATAGGTCTTCGGCGTCTTCGTCGCTGGCTGGCGCGCGCGCTTGGGCCGTGGGCCGAATCCGCCGTTGGGCCGGTTCGTTCGCTGGCTCGGCCCGATGCGATTTAATCAATTTTCACCGATTTAATCAATTTTCATCGATTTTCACCGATGCAGAAATTGTTATAGATTTATTTAAAATAGCTATAGGTTCCTAAAAATTATAGAAAAATTTAGATAAATAGTTGGGACTGCTCTGGATTTTATAAAATTATGAAAACAACCACTTGTAATGAAATAATGGCACTGTTATATAAGATGAGTAAATTTCCTATATAGAAAATGATTAAACTGGAATTAGGGTGACATTATTTATATTAAATAATGAGTCTGACCTTATAAAATCATAGGAAATTAGGATAAGATATGCAAGGGCATTAATAATTTGAAAAAAACCATAAAACACTATTTTTTCCCAAAATTGATTATTAGAGAATTAATTTCCTAAACACCAACAAATTGTAATAAATTCTTTATTCAGTATAATGAGTGCTGACCTTAGAAAAATGCATTAGAATATCTTATAACTTACAATTACACTATATATTTAGGAGCACTTAGAAAATGTTAACTCCGATAAACTTTACTTCGTATGTAGGCCGTATTACGAAGTGCCGTCATCGTATGTCGCCGTAAGACCCTACTCACTCAATTACAACTATATCGTACAAAAGCGTATTTTAGGGTATAACTAGGATGTTATATAATGGTATTATTATTTAATAATACATTAGAGCATGCATTGTATTTCATACGAAAATTAGCATCGTTAACTGTGGACTACATGGCCCCGGGTATCCTCTAGAAGGCCCATGAGGAAGCAGATGGGGGACGACCTAAGTCGGTTGATCAAGATAGAGACCACTCGGGTTACGCATGACTTGAGCGCCAAGGATCCGGAGGATATGGTCAAGCTCCATGTAATTAGGAGATTCATACTTGTATACCATGTGTCGATATAACCGAATTTGGTACCATGTACTTCGTGCCACAATGTAACTCTATCCCTCCTGCACTATATAAAGGGAGGGGTAGAGGCCATAGGCATCATCATCATATCTGATATCCTCGTCATCATCTCTGTCATCTGCGAATTCCTGTAGAGGCATAATCCTAGAGCGCAGGAGTAGGGTATTACCTCCGAGTTGAGGGCCCGAACCTGTATAAACCCTGTCTTGTGCTACCATCTAGCTTGGTTCTCATTCGCAACCCCATAACAAATTCATTGTAGACGGTGACCCCCGATTAGCCACCAATCGATATTAACCGACCTTATACATTGTAGTGCAGATGATAGGACCTAGGTCACGCGCATGCATCATGTTTTCGTCTTGCATCAAAGAGTAATTGTTGGATTTTATGTGTGATTAGACGTAGGCGATCTCGAGAGAAGGTTCGGAGACACTGAGGAAGACCTTCCACCTGAGCAAGGCGAGTTAACACTTACTCTTATAGATGTTTACCGTATTAGGAAAGGATTGCGACTTTCCGTAGTGCGGATTAACATCGATATATTTATGTCTATTACCCAGTTTTCCCAAACTAAATTGTTTAATATTAAAATGCATGCTTATCAACCTACCCAATTGTTAATCATGTTAATATTTATACATGCCTGCCCTTGGATTACTTTGCCCTTTCTGACTGCCTTGATTGTTATATTCCTTGCTAGCCTAAGGATAGCTTGGTAACAACTTTAACCCTACCTATTGGGTAAAACTTGCATAGACTTGCTTAGGATTAAACAAATTTTCTGCCAATTAGCCACGGAACGGTGAACTGTTATTCATCGGTCATTCATTCCTTAATTAAAATTGTTATGACATGTGACAGTTAGGGCTAGTAGATGCATGATGGGCTGGATGTGGTTGTGGGCTTGGCTATGGGGTGTGACGGGCTGGTTTGGTCGGTCAATCGGGACAGATCGGGTGTGGAAATGATAAAGGATATTCAAGTGGAAGCTAGATGGTTGGAAGGTTGCCCCTTAGGTGGCATCCTGATGGATGGTTAAGGCACGAGGTGCCTGTGCTGGGTTTAGCCAGGGCTTACCCAGGAGGAGCGCGGAAGAACACGCGTAGTAGGGAGATCGCTGCCATCTGGAGGATGGTTCCAAACAACGCGCGGCCATCGCGTGGAGTACGGGTTTTGGATTGCCAGTTGCGAGCGCTCTGCGGAGGCCCTTTGAGACCACTCTCGATAGGGACCGACATTGGTCGTCACCGGGTGTGATGGAGGCCACACTTTCCCAGGATGACGCTGGGCTAGCTAGTGCGGGCTGGCAACCCCCTAGGTCGAGGCGGACAGTCTATGGCAAGTGTGGTCCACAATAGGATTGCAAAAATCTTGTAAGGATGGCGGATCTTAGGAAAATGTTGTGGGCAACGAGGAGTTTGGTTGGTGATGTATTAAGTCTGAGAGTATGATGGTCTAGGGTTGGTCGTGAAGGTTGGTCAGTAGGATGGGGTTGGGAGGAGTTCGTTTTGATGAAACTCTTTGTGACCTATTGACTATTAATACTGGATGCTAGTTAGAGAAACTTCAACTCATTTTAAAATCTAGCTTTACGCAAATAAAATAACCCTTTCCCCAAATCAAGGCCTTTCATTCATTAAGTGCATTAAGGGAAGTGTTAACTAGCCAGCGTTTGGATAATGCTGACCTCGCGTATTTACATTCTTTTAGATGATGAGACCAAGGTGGATCCTTACGAGTGTCATGAAGACGATGGACAGGACTTCGATGGGTCTGACGAGTCTTAGGGGATGCTCCAGTCGTTGGCAACTCACTTAGCCATTAGGACATTATTTTGGATAAATATTTTGGGATAGCTGCAATACTTTGAGCTATATTTTGTACTAAGGCTTATGTTCATTGCCTTACTGAAATCGTCTAAGGGCGTAACATGGTATGTAATATTCAGGGTTTTAAGATTTAATCGACGTATGCTTGTATTGGCTATGTGATCTTCCGCACTAGAGTAAGGGAGTAGTGCATGGGATTTCGACTCTCGAGGTAAGTAAAATTAAGGGTTGACAGCTATATATGCAGCCCTATCTGTCGAGTCACCCTATATATGCATGCTCACCCCACCAACAACCATGCCACCTCTCTCTCACGCCGCTGCGCTCTGCCATTTGCTCGTCCAACCAATCCTAGGCGCCACCGTGCCACTCTGCATCCGATCCTCTGCTGTTGCCATCACCCATGAGGACGAGGACGGCTCAATGCTGTACCACCACTGGGCACTGGCATGGGAGCATTGCCTGGGAAGACGACCCTATAGGGCTGCTACGTACCGCTTTCCAAGGCCACCACTGTGTTGGCATCGTTGCTCTCAGGCCACCCCTGCCTAGGGGCGGAGCACCACGGTGACTCTGCCTCTGCCCATTTCACTCGCTGATGTTTCTTCTGTCGCTGTGAAGTTTGGTGCCGTCCAACTTAAGCTTACTAGGTTGCTCTTCTTCTCTCTTCTACGTGCATATTTGGTATCTCAACTTGATATCCGGTAATGATATGCGGTTTAGTTTCTTGGAATCTGTACGGAACTGCTGCGTGCATCTTTTAATGTGGAGCGGAGTTCGAGGCCAGGTTCGCTTATTTGGACAGCCTCTCTAGACTAGCCAGGGTATATCTTTAAACTTCTAATATCCATCCCCATGCATCTTGTCATTTAATTAACACGACACATGTCAAATCGTTTTTAGGCTGACCCAAGCGGTACCAATGGGGGTCCGGGCTTCTACGGGGGACCGCCACTTTATAAAAGTTGATACGGGGCCTCGCTTCCTTCCAGAGCTACTACGGGGCTTGCCATACCAGCCGGCTGCAAAGGGTCCCTATGGTGCACCGTCTACTCAGCAAGCTCTCTACAACGGCCCACCTCCCCCCAGCAGGTGACTACATGGGCTCACCTCGCCCACATGGTGGTTTCCCATACGCTACTCAGGCGGTAAGTCATTTGACCTCAAATCATGTTATACTACTTTACTTTGACGCATAACATTAACAAATAAGCTTATGTTTGCTTCAAGGTTTCGGGTTCTACCGCTCTAGCAGCAGCTCATGGGCACGAGGGAGGCGAGACATTAGGCAGTCAGGAGGCCGACTTCATCAACAACCTCTTCGATGGCACCCTGCCGATGTTTACCCAACCGTCCCTAACCCCTTCAGACGAGCCTCCGTCTAGCGAGCATTAGGTCACTAGCTTGTAATGTCGTTTTAAAACTTACATTCTTATATACATTTATCGACAAAAAATACTTGCGACGTTATATATGATTCTATTTGGTTGTTATCAATGTGTATGTCATTGCTTTTGATCATATATGTGTGCAAATGTGGTATTGTGGTCACATCTGTGCGATAATTGGGGAATATATGAATTACGGGGATTTTGGTGTTGCAGGTGCAGCAACGGCAATTTTCTGGATATTTTAACAAAAAATTTAAAAAAATTCCTACAATGTCCTACTCTCGATGTCCCAGGCTAGGCTGTTGAGAGAGAACAACCCCAGAATAGAGACACTATCGATGATCAACACAAAGCCGTCGAGAGAGAGCAACCCCTAAACAGAGTTTCTCTGAACGGCTATGTTTTGGCCGTCGTGAGAATTAAATCAAGGATACGCGCAGCGAGAACGTCCGATGAGGCCCACTATAAGTCTTGACGGTTTAGTATTGGCCATCGAGACTATGTCATCCAACCAAAAACGGCGTCAAGAGCATTTCTATCGACGATTTGCATCTGAGCTGTCGAGAAAGCTTGTCGCGATGGCC
The DNA here is from genome assembly GCA_005191435.1 of Raddia distichophylla. Lineage (NCBI taxonomy): Eukaryota > Viridiplantae > Streptophyta > Magnoliopsida > Poales > Poaceae > Raddia > Raddia distichophylla. Next base: position 2,175,425 of record SPJY01003379.1, read on the forward strand.
AAACCATCGAGGACTCGTTCTTTTCTCAACGAAGCAGTCTTGACGGCTTTCTCTCGATGGCTAGCCGTCGAGACAACCTTTCCCTGATGGCTTCGGAGTGAATGTCGATGGCTTTAGCCGTCGAGACTAATGTCCATTTCTGCAGTGCACCCGCCCTTTATTGAAAACATAGTGGTAAGAATCAAAACATGACCAACAATCAATCAATACTAGAAGCTTTTTCCCATTCTATATGTGATTTTTGGCAGGTTTACTTAGAAATTTACCAGGTTGGGAATGAGAAAACCATAAAGATTGGATCTTGGAGTGGAGGCATCTCGCTTTTAGGGACTCATGGAAGGGTGATGAACAAGGACTAAAATGGAATATTTATGGAAGGGTTACAAGGGCTCTGAAGGCTAAAAAAATTTAAAAAGAGGCTAAAGGAAGAATATAATGTGAAGGAATGAAAACTGTTTTGCTTTCTCTCCCCCACGACTACAGATAGATTGCTGAATGGCTTTCAAGCAATGCCACATGTGAAGGTTGGATTCATGTTCCATTAGAGGTTGCAAATGCTGACTCTAATGATCATGTCTACAAATGGAGATGGTTTAAAAATTACCAAGTCATTTGATGGAACATATGCTTAGGATGAAAAGATGGTCATAGAAGGGACAATGGGCCATCAGCGAGCAAGAAACATGGCACCCATGCCCTCCCTATTTTGTGTGTGTGTGCGCGCGCGCGTGTGCGAGAGAGATTAAAATGAAGGGACTGTAAGAGTTTAGGAAGAAGAGCGATGTGGCATCACATCACTATCTTTTGGCCATGTGGGTAACCAATTCAATGCTCCACAACCAATTTGATCGACTGTGTCAACAGTGTGAATGAAGAAAACCTAAAGGAGGGAAAACAAGTATTTTTTTTAACTCTAAGTGGATAAGTTTACTTTTAGCGAGTAAAATGTACGTTAATGAAATTGCCATTTAGAATAGCACTAGAAACATATAATTCGATACACAACACCATGAGGCATCTAACTTTAGAAGTATGTTACCAATTCAAAATTCATTTAGTAGTGATTAAAGAGAAATTTCAATAAAAAGAACACTAAACACAATCATGAAAAATAATATGCCAACATCATGATAAATCGCATACATGGAAGCAATGACATCGAGACAAAATGGTACAAACAATAAGCACCATGCAAACTAGTGAAACAAAAAAAGTGAATGACAAAACATACATAGTCTTGGAAGGGTAGTACCATTTTTTTGGAAACAAGCAGATATTTCTGCATTTCTATGTCTTACAATCATTTATTTGTTATTGCCGCTTCCTCCCTTTTCTGTCAAAACCATCTTAGCCCAACTGGACCTCGATCAACCCATTTTTTGTGGAGTTGCAAATAGGGCATGCAGCAAGATTGGTTCCACAAGACTTGCACGCACATAGGTGTGCACATGGCAACATAACCATACAACAATTACGAGAACTGCATAGCTTACAAATCAAATTGGATTGCGACCTCTCTATTGTTGTTGTATCCATGTTCATTGGTTGACTAGAAATTGCAGCATCTAATTCATTTGATGAAACTTGTGAACTAGTATGATCAGTTGTACGCAATAAAGTGAGTTGCTCATCAGCCTCCTTAGCAATACGTCTCCACTCATCTCTGCTCTCTACCATTGCATTCAAATACTCTTGCATCTGGTCCAATCTTATTTGTAAACTTATTATCTCTTGAATCTTTTCCGCCAGTGCATCATTTGTCAGAGATTCCCAAAGGTTCATTAGAGCTGAATTTTGTGAAGATATTTGTTGTTGTAAAGATACTCGTACCTGTTCATTCTTTTTTTTGCAACAAATAAAATAAACGACATAAGTTAGAAAACATTATCATATTATTAAATATGAAAATATTGCACAAAAAACTTACTTGGATATGTAGAACATTGTTTAGATGTAACTTGTGTTGTTCAAGGGTAAAAAGTAGGGGTGATGGGTTTATCACCGATTGCCCAATCATAGGATTTTGTAAAACCTGGATTGGTGGGTACAAAATGGGGGGAAAATGTTGCTCCTCACTTGAAGGTTGATTGGAATGTACAGGAAAGGCATCAGGGCCATTCATCACCTACTACTTGTTGAAGAGTGAATTTGAAGTCTGTTGTGAGAGATATAAGAAAGATGAGTTCTTTATATAGAGAAAAGAAGGTGGCGTTGAATTCATATCGATGCATCCATCATATTAAAAAGCCTACATAGGATATGATATTACTCGTACACATTTAATTTGATTATATAAATTGATTGTCATCATCACACCAACTATCTGCATCCACTGCCCTCCCAATTGATTGCTAAAATACATTGGACATTACGTCATCTCCGATTAACAAGGAAAACTTCTTCTCATAGCTAGATATGTCCAATGTTATGGTCAATAGCTCTATGACTACAAGATTTGAAGGTTGGTAGGTATTAGTTGTGCGCATTTAATTTGCACAATAAATTTGTTATTTCTTTTTAATAATATTATGGAATTTTAAATGGTAAAAAATGGGTTCAATAAATTGTAGAATAGTTGAATTAGATACAAACTAGAAAAGCTTGCACCAAAATGAAAAATCATCTCAACAAACAGGTGACTAAGTGAATGAATGCTTTATTTTAATGAAAATTGTCCATACAAATAAATAACATTTCATATGTTGCTAAGTTGTTTGTTTTCAATATTTCTGATGCAATATTTAGTATCATTTTTACTTGCTTAAATAATTTCTCAAAGGAGCATGCCTATGTCAATTATTTACAATAGAAACTACATGTTAGGCAAAAATAAGCAAACGGGTTTCCCCACAAGCTTACTTTTTGAATGAGACCAATCAGGCCCTTATCGACTAATGTGTGACTTTGAAAATCCTACAAGCAAGTTAGAGATGGAAACAAGCAAGGTATACTGTTTATCCTAGTTTGGACCCCTCACGAGAGAATAACCATGCACCGACGATTATTATTGGATTGTGTGTGTGAATGACCTTACAACTGATTTATTCCCCCTATAAATAAATGAAGGGAAAATATTCGGTGCAAAAGATTTTGTAGTGCACAAGTGCAAATAGCAGATCTTGTCCATTGGACCTCATCTCAGTGGTCCAGCTAAAACACACAAACATGGAAAACAATCACTATGGTTTTGCGCAATTGCATTAGTGGGAGAGAGTAGTTCCATCTCATTGTCCAAGTTGGATCTAAGGAACCATGATGAGGTTTTGCACTTGTGCACTGAAAAAACTTTTGCACCAAATATTTTCTTATGAGCCTAATTACACGATGTTTGGTAACGCAGTTCGGCATTGCTGCCTACATCTGCGGGGCTCTGATTATGGGCGCTCCTCCCCAATCCATAATACCGCAACACACCGGCTAACCAGGTCACGGCCACATGCCGGCCGCTGACCTCCTCTCTTGCCTATGATACTATTATGAAGTCGTTGTCATGGTTACACCAGGGCTGCCTCTCTTTATATAGTAGAGGCCTGGATAGAGTCCGACTCTAACACTAACCAACCCTGCCTATTACAACACAGAGTCCTTGTAACCTACTCGTACACATATTCGACCTTGAAGGTTTTCAACCCCCTCGCGTGTACACATGTTTCTATTCACAGGGGAAGCTCTTACATTGGAGGGACTAAAATACCCATATAGATCTACAAAAACAAGGCTAGATAGGTCTTTCCTGCTAAAAGGCTACACGAGCCCTTCCCAACAATTAAATAAGGGCTAAAGATATCCTTAGACACATATCCTAAGGATTGATGAACATGAATATCCTTCCACCGCCATACTAATGTTAGGACATCTAGGGAAGGTTTAGCATCTAAGCATGAAAGTGCATCTAGGCCCCTAGTTGACGATTAATGGACTAATGGTTTGAATGAGCTTATGAGCAAGTTTATCGCTATTGCAAAATATGTGAAAGTATCGTCAACCCCTCAAAAGAAGAAAAAAAGATGCTTGGTTATATCTGGAAAAAGAAACAATTTGCCCGGGCATAAGACAATTCATCTTGGCAAGCAACACTTTGATCGGGCAATGAGCACCATACTGGGAAAGGGTTGCACATAATAACATCCTTCAACTGCAAACAAGCAACAAACTTTCCTGGCGCATCTCAGGCAGTCCCTCCGGAGTTTTACCATTGGCAGATCACTTCAATGGTTAGATTTTTACTAGCCATTAAAATAGCGCGCAGGTAGACTCACGCCAGTCGTGGTGAAACACGCTCCTAGCCGTTTTATTGCCATTGGTGACGTAGAACATAGTGTCATGTAACGTTCTGCCAATAAAAAGAGGGTATGGAGGCAAGGAAGAAGACACTCTCCTTCTTTCTTCCCGTTTCCTAGCTTTCTCGTTAGAGCCCTTATCATTCCCTTTCTTCCAATGCTCACTCCTTCCCATCGCCACCAACCCTCCCAAATCTATCCGTGGGCAAGATTGGGAGGATTGAGTTGACAAAGGGAAGGCTAGAGTATATGGAGTGGGTTGGGGAGATCGATTTAGGTAGCTAGTAGCTTCTTGGAGATGAAGATACGCCAGCCCTACGGGAGAACAAGATCGTCATCTTCGAGCTTACATCCGTTCGCTAGCTGCGCCTGCTGGAGACTTGGTTGCCACCCTGGTAGTGCAATGCAAGCTAGAGGCTATCAACCTTCACCCCAACTCCTTCCTTGCCAAGGCTGTCTTCAACCACATGTGCGAGGGATTCCTGAAGATCTTGTCTACCATGGGCTTGTTCCTGCAATATTACGGCGTTCAGCAGACACTGATGAGGCAAGCCCCTGTGAAGAGGATCTCTTAGTCGAATGCACCGCCTTCCAGCTGAGGACTAATGTCCCCTTACTGTACCTAGATATCCTGCTCAAGGACTCGATATCTAGGTGTGCGAGTAACCGGCTCTACGATGGGGACGGACGCGGGGTCCCGATCTTCTGGTGAAAGACGAAAAGGATAACTCGGTAGGTGTCACGGACACCTAAACGATCTGACTTCCAACCCCACAAGGAATTGGAAATCCCGGCGATTGCTAAACCACCACGGCGATTGTTATCGACCGAACCAGAGGCGCGATCGATCTGTCCACGAAGGACGATTCCTGCAGGCAACCAAAAAATAAGCAAGAACACAAGATAATCAATCTCAATTGCAAATATATATTTAGGATAATGGGGTTCAGAAACTTGGTCATGTTGGTCTAACCGACACAAGAAGAACAAGGCGAAATCTCACACAACCGTGACAAAATCAACCAAACAAAATCCAACCAAGACGAAGCACGGCGTGGGAATTATATAGGGCAGCGGCCAGAGGAGGGGCGCCCAAACAGGTGCCCACACGTGCTCAACCCTAACTCTAGGGGTACGCGGGCTTTGGGCCCAAAAATACGGCGACACAGCGCTGGAAAGTTTCTGTCCGTCATCTTGTCTTTGCGATTCCCATTGACTTGGATTGAATTTGAAGGCATGGTTGGATCCGTTGGAAAGCTTATCTCGTAAACTTTCCGTAGAGTCCTTATTTGCCACATTTGGACGTCGTATGTGATCTAAGCATCCGTTTGAAGGAGTACTGGTCTTGGTAGTCCGAACCGGACCCGGTAGCGACTTCGACGTCCTCTCGACTTGAGCTCGGTGGTCGGGGACTTCTTTAACCTTATAGCTAACTTGCTGAACTTCCGTTGATGAAAGCTTGAATGGCATGGCATGAGGATTCATGCCGTCTCGATGCTTTCCAACTCCATCAGCAAGCTCGTCAGGGACAGCAAGCTCGTTAGTGATGTCCTCATCATGCCCCTTTCTGGAATTTGAGTCGTCCTCGACTCGAGCATTTTGTCTTGCAAAAGGTTAGGAGGAACAGAGGGCAAAACAATAGATAGATCTTTTAAATCATTGCATGGTTCTTTAGCTAATTCATTGCCTACACAATTCGTTTTAGCTAAGAGAACATGAGTGTTCAATGTAATTTCATATTTATTTTCACATGGTTTATTCTTTTTAGCAATATCTTGTTTCTCAATTTTATCACAATCCTGCTTTTCTCTTTTTGCTCTTTCAACATTAGCTTTGCTTATTTCAGTAGGGGTCATAGGTTCTAACAAAATTTCCTTGCCTTTAAACTTGAATTCATATTTATTAGTTCTGCCATGATGAACAACATCTCTATCATACAACCATGGTCTACCTAATAAAAGTGAACATGTATCCATAGGTACATCACAATTAATATGATCATGATAAGAACTAATAGAGATGGGTACTCGAGCAGTTTTCGTTACCTTCAGCTTACCACAAGAGTTGAACCATTTAATCACGTAAGAATGTGGATATGGACTCAGTATCAAACCAAGCTTTTTAACCATATGCATGCTAGCAAGGTTATTGTGATTACCTCCATCAATAATGACTTGGACAACGTGATCCTTAACAATGAATCTTGTTTGAAAATGATTATGTCGTTGGTTCCTCTCTTCGATGTCACCATCCCTGTTCTCAAGTCCTGCAGGCGGCACATCTTTCAATTGTTCTTTATCATTTTCGTTATCTTTCTTTCCATGCGAACCTGTCATTGTTAGCAGAAAGAAGAAAAATACACAGATGTATATATCCCTATGCTCTACTGGGTTACGTGAGTGGCAAAACTCTCTCTAACCTATCTTTTGCTCTTACCAGTTCTTACCATGCAAGCAGTAGGTACGATCAGCAACTGGTCGGTGATAACTTCGAATCATGAGGTGGTAAAGCGATGGCTAGAATCCGTCCCTGCTTGATTAGTAGAAAGTGGAGCTTGGACATGCTTTAATATGTAGCAAAGAAAGTACTAAAACCACAATAGTTAATACAAGTTGAATAAGTGTTCAACGGCTGTACTATGCTGGTCCTAGAGTAGACCTAATAGAGACGCGAGCCTAATCACAGACGTCGTCACAACAATCCAACTAGTACTCTTCAAAATGAGCTCAATTTTTTCACTTCTTTAGTATGGTTTTTCTTTTCTTTTTTTGCACTTGCCTTTTCTTATTTTTATAGTGCCGCTTTTTCTTTGCACTCGCCTCTTTTTTTCAACTTTTCAAATGGGACAGCAGAAGAAACAATCCTTTAGAAGCAATTGCGGACCACAAACACTCCGAATCTGAGAAACACTTCTACACAAAAGTTGTAAAAGATATTTTAATCTTTCCAAAACATCCAAGATCATCAAAATCTGAGTTCATATGAGTGAGATATGAGCAAAACACCTAACTGGATACAAGTGTACACGAAATCAGCCTAACAAAGATGACAAGTTTTCTCACTGTTAGAGGCCGAATTTGAGAATCTTACTTTCGTCCAAAGCAAAGTTGGATCTGATAGGAAATTTCGAGATCTTTCCAATGAGCACAAGAACGTTTAAATCCGAGTTCGTATGCAAAAGTTATGATTGTTTTACTGCAGCAGTCACAAAATTGCACGCGAGGACGAATTGAAAACGGTTTTGAATTTTCTTTCTTGGGCTTGGCCGAGATGGGGGAGGGGCGGGGCTCGGCCAGGGGGATATCGAAGGTGTTTTGGTAGGTGGAAAGTGTGAGACTCTTGCAAGATAACCAATCCGCTATTTTTTTGGAAACCAATCTGCTATTTTTTGGAAGATATGATTAGGTGGAATATAGCAAAACAGCTACAAATAAGAACACGATGAACACTGTGACAAAAACATGATTCAAACACGAAACTCTAAATATCAAACACTAAGACCAGCAAAGACTCGACTATGCAATGCAAATTCAACAAGAATTAAACTATACGGTAATAGTGAAGGCTCAAAGGGCTTGAATTTTTTTTTATGTGGCAATTTTCTGGATCCTAGATATAAAATTCTCACCAGGCAACCGGATGCTCTGATACCACTTGATGGGGACGGACGCGGGCCCCGATCTTCTGGTGAGAGACGAAAAGGATAACTCGGTAGGTGTTACAGAGACCTAAATGATCTGACTTCCAACCCACAAGGAACTGAAAATCCCGGCGATTGCTAAACCACCACGACGATTGTTATCGACCGAACCAGAGGCACAATCGACCTGTCCACGAAGGACGATTCCTGTAGGCAACCGAAGAACGAGCAAGAACACAAGATAAGCAATCTCAATTACGAATATATATTAAGGACAACGGGGTTCAGAAACTTGGCCCTATTGATCTAGCCGACGCAAGAAGAATAAGGCGAAATCAACTAAACAAAACCCAACTAAGACGAAACACGGCGTGGGACTTATATAAAGCGGTGGCCAGAGGAGGGGCTCCCAAACAGGTGCCCACACGTGCCCAACCCTAACTCTAGGGGTACACGGGCTTTAGACCCAAAAAAACGGCGACGCAGCGCCAGAAAATTTCTGTCAGTCATCTTGTTTTCGCCATTCCCGTTAAATTGAATTGAATTTGAAGGCATGGTTGACTCTGTTGGAAAGCTTCTCTCGTAAGCTTTCCGTAGAGTCCTTATTTGCCTCATTTGGACATCGTATGTGATCTGAGCGTCCATTTGAAGGTGTACTGGTCCTGGTAGTCCGAACCGGACCCGGCAGCGACTTCGACGTCCTCTCGACTTGGGCCCGATGGTCGGGAACTTCTTTAACCTTATAGCTAACTTGCTGAACTTCCGTTGATGAACGCTTGAATGGCATGGCATGAGGATTCATGCCGTCTTGACGCTTTCCTACTCCATCAGCAAGCTCGTCAGGGACAGCAAGCTCGTTAGTGATGTCCTCATCATTCTACCTCTAGAAACCAGAGGAAAGTCAACTCACATACTAGGGTGAGGCCCCGGACAGCCTAAAACGTCGCTGCATCCGAACACAACCGAAGAGATAAAGGTGCAAATCAACCGGATTCTAGCCTAAGTTAGGAGAGAGCTCACAGGGGTGCACATTGTTTGGCTTTCCAACCATATTTGTCTGTTGCGGCGCAGGGAGCATCTTTCTAGGTGATCATCGGAGAGGGTGACGTTAGCCGAGAGGATAACAAAGGTAAGTCACTTCTCACTGAAGTCTTCATTCGATTTCATTTCACATCTCCTCGCTCCCTCCAACCCTTTGCAACCTTGGACACAGAACGCATGAAGAATTAGTTGGTCAGGCTGTTTGGGAGTTCCCGGGTCTAGAAGCCCGCGGAAGACCCAATCACCGACATTTATAGAATGTCCTGGAGCAAAGGTAAGCTGCAAAGTGTTAGCTCTTTTGTGTCACGTCCCTTTGCTCCTAACCATTATTTTTGCCGGGTTAAAAGCATACATGCCACTGGAGAGTCTCTATTGGGCAGAAATGCCACTGCAGACATTGAAATATCGAAGATGCCATTATAAACTTCAGATTTGTGCATACATGCCATTTTCGAAGCTGGAAGGGAATTTGAGATGAAATACAAAGGTATATACGGTTGGAAATACGGTCTGACATGTGGGGCCCACATGTCAGCCTCCCCCACCTCATCTTCTTCCTCATCCCAAATCTCTACATGTTTATAATATATTTATACTCAAATAAATATGACAAGATATGACGAGTATAAATCTAATCAACCAATAACATGTGCTTACACAAAAAAGTTGCATACCTTAATTAGCATTCCATTTTATTTGTATAAATAAGACTGTGGAAGATAAACAATTAAGTGTGTCAGTATCATTGAAATGATTAGCATAAGACGTACCTTTATAATGAATAGCTTATCCACTTGACATATATGATTTTTCTCGAAATATGATGAGACTAAAGCAATATTGACAATAAACATATTAGTCTCATAGTAATAAGCATATTTGAGTATGTCATTAAAATAAGCATTAAACCGAGAATTGTCATTAATCACTAAAATCACACAAGGTCACTTGCACTTACAACTTCGCCTGCCCTTTCTTTTGGTTTCCCCGGCCTTATCGGTACCCGCCGCGGTAGGACGACCACTACTTCTAAGTACCACCGGGGGCGTTCCCCATTTAGGCCATTCGGTCTTAAGAACGAGGTTGTTACCTCAGGTATAGGTGACCAAGGGCTATCATCAAGACTCGAATCATAACCGGCCAGCCTACGAACAAGTGGTTAGTAGGATACATAAATTACTAAGGCAGGGCCAAATGCACAAGTGGTTGTACTGTTTGGTTTGGTCTGGCATGTCATAAGCTTGAGTTCTTAGAAGAGGAGATCACCATAGCACAACCACTATCCCGGAACCACCTCTCCCGAGTCTCCCCCTTAACCACATTGCTTTTAGTTGATTAGGGTTTAACCAAAAACACAATCACAAAGCATAAACCTTACAAAGGCACAATTTATAGTGAATCCCAATGCAGTCCTACACCTCTAGTCAAGGATAGGCTAGGGAAAATAATAACGGGTTCACAAAGGCGGCTAGGGCACATTAATAGAATATTAATATGTCTAGGAACTCACGCACTAGCCTATATGGATGCATTCAATTCAAACATAACATAAATAATTTAAATTGTAAAACTAGGAGAGAAATATGTATCTATTCTTTCTTGGTACTATGGTCGCACGTTTCTCAAGAAGTTCGTAAGGTTCCTCGGTACCCATTTTTAATAGCGATGTCTCGTTACAAAGTCCAATTCTTCAAGTTACTCTCGAACGTTGTCGGCATTCACAGCTCCAGTGCCACCGACGTCGATGTCCTGGCCCACCCCCTAATCTTGACAATCTTCCAGGAACTTATCGACACTCGCAACTCCGATAAAAATACCGGTAAGGTTTACACGCAAAACGAGACACGAATAAATTAACAACATGGAAAATTCATAAAAATACGAAATAAATATAGTAGGTGATATAGATCAAAAGAATAATTGCAAAATTAGTTTGGAGTGATTTGACCTGCTGATTGATAGATACAAAATCCAGAAGACCTGTTGTTGGTAGTGAGTAGTAATGGCCGAATTTTGGCCCAGCCGAGAGGCTAATAACTTAAGTATCAGGTTGTCTTCTTCCCCAAATTCCCCTTTCAGAGAGAGAGAGAGAGAGGGAGAGATGGATGGGGGAGAGGGGCACGGCGGCAGCTCCGGCTCCGGCGAGGTGGCGCTGTGACGGCGGGGTTCTCCAGCGGCGCAGCGGCTGGGCGAGCTCTGGCAGAGGGTGGCGCTGGCGGCGTCGTTGCTCTGGCGGGGCGGCGACAGAGGCGAGCAACGGCAGCGGCGCAGCAGTGGTGGACGATGAGCTTGGCGGCGGCGCTGGGCGGCTTGGACGGTGGCGACGAGGCACACAGGGAGGCGGCGCCGCTCTGGCGAATTGCGGCAGCGGCCACGGGGGAGATGGGCACGGTGGCAGTCCCGAGGGCGGCGTCTTCTCCGGGCTCCGGTGACGGCTGCGGGGTCGGTAATGGGCGGTGGCGGAGCGGAGGCGAAGGGCGACGGCTCGGGCGCGACGCAAGGCGGCGGGTTTGGCAGGTGACTGCCAAGTGGAGACAAGGCACAGCTAGGGCGGCAGCTGTGGGGACGGCGCAGCGGCAAGCTCCGGTCTCCGGCGACTATGGCTTCGATGTCGGCGGCACCGATTTGGACCTGGACGAGGCAGCATCCCGGCCGCGAGCAACGGCAATGATGACTTAGTTTTTGGGGGATTTTCGGGATTAGGGTTTCAAGGGTTTGGTGATGTTCGACTTTGGAAAACTTTTTGCAGATTTATATGCAGCGGGTTGGAGATGGAAATGCAGAGGAGGTGTTTGGATAGGTTTCCACTTGAAGAAGTTGGGATGGTGCCATGGTGGTCGGTGTCGGTTTCAGCCTGGAGGCCTAGGGGACGTCAGCTTGGGTTTGCTGGCCGAGAGAAAAGGCGAGGGGAAAAAGGAAAAATAAAAGGGGTGATTGAAAAAAAAAATGGGAGAAAGAGAGAACTGGTTTGAATTTGAAACAATTAATTTTGAAGCTTTGCAAATTATAATTGTAATAATATAAACTTTTGATATGGAGATTATTTGTTTCTAAATTTTAGGGCTTTTCTAATAAAATCATTTTAAAATTTTTTAAAATAAACTTGGAAGATCTAATAATTTTATTAGGATGTCACACCATGTGTCCTAGCGTTCAAGTACCACCGAACCATCTCGATTCCCGGCGAAGGCTTCGATTGCCAGCTGGCACCTCACGAGTTCCCTTCATCTCGTCCGCCAAGTACCACAGGTCCTCAAGCAAGACTCATCTTTCCCCTTGCGCATCCGAGCACCTCCTGGGCTGACTTGGCAAACTATCCAAGACCTGATCATTCGTCGGGTTCTGGCTGGGCTTTTCAAAACCCGACCAAAAATTAGTTCGACTAGACATGGTGCATCGGTTCACAAATTCGGGCCTGAACCCGAGACCCAAAACCCAAAAACCTGAACTCAAATTGTTGATTTCGCAATTTTCTCGAGCCTGAGCCTCGCCCGACCCAGCGGTCAGGCTTCAAATTGGTACCCGAGCCCGCCCAGTATATCGTCGGGTCGGGTTTTTTCTTACCGAGTCTAGTCGGGTTGATCAGGTTAGGCTACCCATGATTAGGTCTAACCGGTCCGACCATCAATGCCACCTGTCGATCAGCAAACCAACAGACTCAAGCAAACCGAAACCAAGTCTCGCAAATTTGGTCTCATGTTACTCTATAACCCAAATTCAATTCACAACTGCAAATTCAAACTCACCTGAGCAAAGTTTCGCTCCGGTTTACTTTCCACACAGTGACACCAACCTCTCGGCCTCATCGGTCCACATGCCTCACCATGGTATCTAGACTCCCTCTGCCTCATCCATCTTTGGCATCCTTCACCATGATATCTAGCCAGATTTTGCGTCAACTATCTGAGTATTGCTTCACCATGGTCTATAGCTTTAAAGTCCTGCAACCACATTGACAAAATCAAATATAATCATTCAAAACCTCCATTAAGAACCAAAACTAGTCAATATACAAATTACCAGTAGGGACAACCCCCACATCATTCAGCACTATGCTAGATCAAAACCAAATTCTAATGTGGAGACTCGGAATACCCTAATAGTAAGTGATCATAAATCTCGTTACCTTACGGAGTGCAGTGCAACGGAAGGCGATTCGATGAAGCTGGTTCAATCGGTTTACGCGTAGTCATATGAAAGTAGTCGTCCCACGCTGTCTTCCCGTCTAGTGGCCCCTATCGGGGATAAAATCACGGCCCATTGCCATGGCCCACTCCCTGACGGCCTAACCGAACAGCCTCCTAGGGCCTGGCTCCCTAGAGGGCTCTATCAGGCCCATGTGCATCCTGCCGAACAGCCTCCTGGTCGGCACGGTGCGTGGCGGCCTAGGCTTTCTATTTGAGTCCGACTCGAACAGAGTTCCGCACGGCTACATGAGGACCCGGACGCAGGTTTTCCGGATTGGAGCAGACGTCGTGATCCTTAAGAATTAGAGATATACCTTATCTACTTCGGGATATATTTGGCATGTATACGAGTCCGTTACAGGCGCGCAACCAGCCCAGCCCGATTATCCCCCGGTAGGTCGGTTGTTCGACACTATATAAACCAGGGCCCTACGGCATGTAGGGGGGAAGATCAGATCTAGGGTCCAGGATCTGATTGAAGATCAGCCAGACTTGAGTAGATCGAATACTACTTCTTGTACACCCAGAATCTTACCGAGACCTGTTCATCTCGTCGAGTTCTTTCTTGTAATCCTTTTTCATATAAAGAAGCACTGGACGTAGGGTTATTATCTCCCCAGAGAGGCCTGAACCAATATAAAAATCCTGTGTCTGTTCGCTGCTCGTTGATTACTGTTTGCCCTGCTCGGCAGTGTCTTCTATCTCCTCTTCTCAAGAACCTTAGTTGACTTGGGACCGATATCCCAACCGTCGACAGCCTCCAATGTCCTCTTTGGGCTTCATGGTGACCTCTGCGACGAGCTACACCTGCCAAGTATTCATGATCTCCCTCAAGCAGTTTGTCTTCAAATGAATGCCCCGGTCGTATCCTGATTGTTTTTTATGTTCTACCACTCGTTGGAAAGCTAACGAAATAAGATTTTTAATGGATACTATCTCACCCCAAAATTTCTTCTGGATCAACGAGAATCAATGAAACAAGATCACGTCCAAAATCTATTCGTGAGCAGATTCTGTTCTTTTCTCAGGTTCGCTTTGACTAGCACAAGAAACATAGTGCCTCTACTATATTCACACATATAAGGATTGGAATCCGCCAACACGTGGTGTGCTAGCACTGGCTTTCCGACAAGGGAGATAATGACTAGGGTTTGGTGAAGGGGGAATTGTATCCTCCTCCTTTATATAGAGCTTCATAGTGGGTCTCTACATTAAAGGCTCAATAAGATCTGTAGCATCTAGGCCCCCAATTTTTATTAATTAAATTATTGAAGGGTTTTGGTGACGATGACCTCAAAAATCTTAATTGGACTCATTTCATAGCAATTAGGCTCATTTTGTGAACATCTCCTTAGTGGTGCGGTATCAAGCTTAATGACAAGACTAAGGACTTTTTTTAGTAGAGGCTTGGGAGTTAATTTAAGCCTGTAGTTAAGTTTCTTTGTTCTTTTCCGTACTATTAAGTAACTTGAAGCAACCAAATCCTCAAAACTCAGCCTTATTTTCTTCCAGAGATATTCTTGTTAACACCGGACAAGTCATTAAACCCTCTTTTTCGTTCGGCGTTCCACCAGAGAAATATAAGTTCACACTGGACAATCCTTGCCTTGATATTATTCTTGTTTCTAGTGCTTCTCTAGAGAAATTCCAGTGCGCGCCGAACGGTGTATCGCGAACTAGTTTTCTTTAGGTTGCCATGCAGACAAAGTCCACCGCGAAATAAAATTCCTTGGCATAGCGTGCAAACAAATCTCAGTTCACGCGCGGATAGTCCGTTGCGTGAAGGTTTTCCACTGAAAGTCTGTCCGCCGCATATGTATTTTTCTCTCTCGATTTTATGACCATTGAAATCCATCCGTTGCTATAGCAACTTTGACAGTGCTTTTACAAAAGTACTTTGTCTTCTTATTAACGGCTAGATTACACTCAAATAGCTATTATCTGTGTCTTAGCCTATAAAAGGACGTAGAACCTTCATTCGAAACTGAGCTTTGGCCTTGGAATATTATTCTCACACCTATTAGCCAATTCTTGAGCCTTGTTCTTCAGCTGATCCCCATCTCCACTAAAAGGTCCCAAATTCCATTGCTCCAAATGTATCCAAATATGATTGAGAGTGTATTATCGACTTGGGTGATGATCTGAAGCTTATTACTCTTGGATTACCAATCATATACAGTTTGATGGTGCTGTTCTTGAAGAACCTGCCATGGTGATTGTGGGAGCCTTCAAAATGATTTGTGAATGCTAGATGCTTGCCTACTGGAGTGGTGAAAAGCAATCTTGAGTGGAAAGAGGCTGCGGGCTCGAGAGAGAGCCGGTCCTTGGTGTAGGGCTTGCCTCAATGGGGAGTAGGAAGAGTACTCCGAACCTCGGTCAAAAAATCGATGTGTCCCTCTCTTACTTCCTGCATTTAATTTCTTCTATTTACTTTTAGCACTTGTTCTTTATTCATCTTTTCCGCTGTGTTTATTGTTTCTTGCCTAGTCTAGGACTTGCTAGCTAGATTGGGTAACAAACTGCTAAAAGACTTGAACTTGAACTTAATATTTTTAAAAGTTTCCTATTCACCCCTCCTATAGGCCAACTAGATCCTTCCAAGATCCAAATCACATGTCATGCATGGTGTAGAATACCCACATTATATGTGGTTTGCACCATTAATAACCCCATGTCATATGTGTACCATGATTGTCGTTGGGCATAATCCCAACAACTATTTATACTTCTAACCTTAGGGATACAAATCTGAAAAGATAAACATATACATGGTAATTAATCCCTAGAGTTACATGACAAGCCAACATCGTCTTGGAAACTTAACGCATTCCATCATCACGGATCGGTCTGTTGAAATGAGGAAGACTTAATCCGCCACCATGCAATGCCTAGCCCGGCGTGTTACCTATCATTCTGGGTAGCTGCACGCTTACGAGCGATGGGCAGAAGGGTACCCGAGGAACATCAGGAGGCTTTTCATTGTCTAGGGAAGGAAAAACTCCATCCCCGACAAACTATTAAGAGGAATGCGATAAGCTTTTGGATGTCTCAAGAGCTCATTGGATGAAGTTTAGCAAATGAGTGACACTAAATATGGAAAAAATGAGTGACGCCTACGAGCCACCAGTTTTTTGTGTGGTGAGCCCTGGAATGTTTTTGAAGCCTGATTCCACCTCGAAAAAGGAAGGAACCAAGGAGTGAAGCCAAGAGGCCTTGGTGCAACCTCGGTGAGGAAAAGGGTTAAAGAGATTTGGGCTCAAGTATGATGGAGCCACCTCAACAGAGACGTAGGATCCCCTTAAGGATCTCCCTCTCTTGGTTGGTTTGCTTCGACTGCTGCATCTATTATTTTTGTTGATTTGCCTTTGGTGAAGGTGGATTCGTCAAATTTTTGAACTAGCATCTATTATTTTTGTTGATTTGCCTTTGGTGAAGGTGGATTCGTCAAATTTGTGACCTAGCTCTAGATTCAACCCTAACTCTGTTAGCAAGTCGAACTGTCTGATGTTGAAAGTTGAAAACTTTGGTGCAATTAGACTTTTTTATATTAAGTATTGAATTGTCCGATGTCAGAAGCTTCCATATTAAATTTGGTTACAAATTTTGTAATATTTAGTCACTCCCTCCAGATGAAATTTCGATCCTTCAAGGAGGTTATGGTGTATCCCTCCTAGAAAAATCTAATGATGCTCATTCTGACAGATCATGGAATTCACCTCTAATGTTTGTCCCGCAAAGTTGCCTTGGCCATTAAGTCAGTCCTTCCTTCGCTTTTGCATAATTAGTTAAGGAAGGGCAAAGTTCGGGATTACCAGTCCCCATCGGTCATGCAAAGCTCATGGCTTGCTTCGCTTGGACAATTTATTCATGGTTTTGCTTCGGCAAACTTCATATGGTAGTTGCGAGAATCCCACAAAGCTTGAACTCTTCTTTGCCCTAATGACTAGTTTGATGTCTTTCTGATTTGCCTTGGACACTTTCTTCGACACCCTCACCTTGCTCTGAATCATGTCGTAGGGGTGTTATATTGCCCCTACAGAAGGGGCCCCTCATGGAAGAGGCTATTCATCATGCTCTTGTCCATGTCATGTACTCCATATGCCCATCCCCTTCGAACAACCAACATGTTATTTGTAAAGGTGGAAGGATAACTAAGTATTTGTGTTACCCTAATTAGTCGAATGAGAGTATGTCGTAGCCGCTTCCATCCCACTGGTTTGTTGGAACTTGGGTCACTAACGACGTCTCAACTTCTTTAGATGTGGTATGCGTCATCATATCAGGGCATTACAGCAATCACCTCTTATTTGATGATCTCCATGTTGTCGCATTTAATGCTATTGCGTTGTCATGACCATCGAGCAGTTAAATCCAACTGAGGAGAGAAACTTGTACTAGATCTAATAGTGAGAGCATCCACAAAAATATGACCGAGCTCAGCCTTCCCTCTAATGAAAATCACCGCATGAAAATCAAGCCAGGATTCAGCTTTCGAGCTTTTTGTCGGGCTTTCAAGCCCAACCGTAATTCATAGGAAAAGTCGGGCTGGGCTAGGCTCGGGCTTGCCTAAGAGTGACGGGCTTCTTCAAGCATGGCTTAGATAGTGGCTTGATCAGGTGATTCAGGTCTACCTGCATATTTGGTTTAGCTCCACATTTATGAAAGGGCTATGCAATTAGAGGGCGTGTAGATGATTGCCCAGCTCTTCATCAACCTCTATGACGCCATTAGCAGAACAAGGTTAGCAACAGTTAAAGTGTTAATTATGCTTTTAGTGCCTTAATTCAGTGTCATTGGCAAGTGGGAAGCTGTGTTGTTGTAGAGGTGGTCTCTCACTTTGACGAGGAAAAAACACTTTCGCACCACCAACTGCAAGATTGCGGCTGTGGGAATGCTTATCATCTTATAATACAACACGTTAGCATTGTATCTCCTCCGTGCGACACATCGGCGGAAAAAGGCAGCCGTCCGATCGCGGCCGCTGGCTCCATCTAGCCGTCCATCTAGACTGTACATATAAAAGAAATTTTACTGGTGAAAGGAAAGCAAGGCGCGGTGGCTGCCCACTTGTTTCGGGCGCCAGCTCTCGCGTGGAAGCCCAAAGTTCGAATCCTGCCTGCTATCCGTTTTACATGGTTTTTTGGGCCATCCGATCAGGTTTCTACGCTCGATTAGCGCTTCGCCCGTAATAACTTCGTATAGCATACATTATACGAAGTTATACGAACTGTCTGATCGTATAACTTCGTATAATGTATGCTATACGAAGTTATTACGCACGCCCAACAACCCTAGCCGCCACCTTCCCTGGGCCACCCTCACCCCCACCCGCATCTCCCTCGGTCTCTCCTCCGCGCCCTGTCCGCCGCCTCCCCCCAATGCCTCCATTGCCAACCTCGTCGCCGCCGTTTCTTCCCCAGGCCGTCCTGCCCTCCTTCCATCGTCGCTAGCCTCTCCTTATGCCTCCTCAGTCACCGTCCTCTCCCACTGTGGCCTTCCTCTTCTCTGACTGCCGCCGCCATGGTGCAGGCGGGATCCGCCTTCGCCTCGCTCCGACGAGCAAGGATCCATCGACGGTCTGAGAGCCCCGATCCAGCGATAGGGAATGGAGCAGGGTGTCGTCTCCCCGACCAACGCGTCGCTCCACGCTGTACTGCTTCTTCGCCTCCCTACTGGTACAATGATGCTCCTCTGCCTTGCCCTCCTCCCGTGGTCTCCTTGTATGTTTTTGTGGTTACCGAAGCAATATCTCCATGTACTGGCTTGTCTGGTTATTGGTTTCAACAGTGTGCATTTCTATATATGTGCACGCGTGTTGTGTATGTGTGAATGTCAGGAAGGTCATATAAAAGTTATTTGCTACTCAGTATGAATCCCTCGTGCTATTCTTTTTGTACTTAGGTTCAGGTCATCATGGTTATAGATCTAGCAAAGCCTACTGCCAAGTGCTTTACCAAAACAAATGAAAGGGTGCTTCTCACATTTTTATGTGAGTATGTGTTCATATAGGTCTAACAATAGAAATTTGGGTCAATTGTGGACTGTTTGGGTGCAAACATTTCAAGTTCTATTGCTGGAAAAGGGAATTCAAGTGGATCAACCCAACAAATGAACTTTGATCAGACAGGCGCATGCTATTCCGAAGAAGATATGAATGTTCCAGAAATTGTGGAAGAAATTATCGACACATTGTTGACTGGACTGAGGGATTCTGTATGTTCTCATCTTAAATTCATGCTGTAAAGATTTGAGTTTGTTTTCTGCAATGTGTTGATAAATTTCTTAATTGCATCATGTGTTCTTCTTTACTTTTGTTAGACCCATTGTTAATAACAGTCTACCGTATTTCTTTCGTTCTCCTTGTGTGCTGATTAATATCATTTCTAAGCATGTGTTTTTATCGATGAATATTTTCCCTTTGTAAAAAAAGCATGTATTTTTATCAGCCAGTCTTCCACCATTGCATCATCTATCGTGAATATGCTGTTGAAGTGTATATTGTTCTCTATTGAGCATAAATGTCATCGAGTCCTTTTCTATTGAATTTCTTGAATAGTTAATTACATACAACTGAACTATACATATTACATTTGTTCACTAGCACTTGTTTTAATGAGTTAGAAGAGAGATAGCAAAGAAGTTATGCGGTGCATTCTTGCATGTTAATCTTGCACTGTACCTTTGTGTGGACAGGATTGCCTCAAACAATCGACAACTAAAAGTAAATGTGTTTTGATGCTTTATCCAGGATACAATTGTACGATGGTCTGCTGCCAAAGGAGTTAGTAGGATAACTGCACGTTTAACATCTGCACTATCAGAAGAAGTTCTATCATCGATCTTGCAGCTTTTTTCTCCTGGAGAGGTCCGTACATTACTTGCAGAACTCAAAACATCTTTTCATTGTTTGAATATCTCGCAGTTTCTATCTCCAGCTTTCAAATTTTTTTGCTTTGTTGTTCACTGAAGTAAACAACTTATGCCTTTCATATTTTAAAGGGTGATGGCTCTGCTTGGCTTTGGCTGAACTTGCTCGAAGAGGACTGCTGTTGCCTTCAAGCTTTCCTGATGTTATTCCTGTTATAATAAAGGTATGCATAGAACAGTACCAGATACCACTATGTATATACTGATGGTGTTTTTTTTTTTATTTTTGGCATCAAATATGAAGAGTATTTTTGCAACTCTTTAATTGATAACCAGATTGTTTCTAAATATTTGGCACACGCTTATTTTTTGGCATTAAATGCAATTTGTGCATTGTGCTGCATGTCCCATGTGGTAACATATTTGATGCTCTTAAAGTATTGATAATCTTGTGGTTCACCTGACTTGACAACCATTGTGAACTGTTTGGATAGAAAAGTGATTTGGCCTGTGCAACAATTCGATAGCCAATATCTGATTTCCTTATATGGATGCTTCCTGGATGATTTGTGTCAATGGTGGGTCTATATTATATGATATATATGTTCTTGGATGAGCAAATCATTATCTGTTTGATAAATCGTTGGTGTAATGCTTTCCTACTTTTCCACGCGTTCTTTATGTATGCCGCTGTGGCGTTATGCACATATCACGTTGCTGTGCCCATAACTCGCTGTACTTTCTCTGCTCGGTTTATTTTCTATAGCACTTTGCCAGTTTGTCATGCGTTGCTTTGTCTGCTCAACTCATTTTTTGAACCTGCTCTTTTTTCGCCTCATTGCCTACGGCACGCCACCTACCATCCTAGCTGTTCCTATTGCCGGAGCTGATTTCCTATGGTATCTCGGATGTCACTATGCGACGGATCTGTGAACATCTCATCATACGCGATTTGATTATGTGTGCTTTTACCTTCTCTTGGTTTCCCTCGCCAGGTACAGGAGTACCTTTATTACCGACAATCCAACCGGAGGATTCACCGTTGAGCAATACAGTAGAAGTGCAAGACCGCGTGAGATCATTCTTATGTGATGAGCATATTGACAACGGATTTAATAATAAAAATAGATTTTAAAAGCTGCATTTGAATTATGTTTGAAATGTGCTTTTGCTCGTGCTGGTAGAAGTCGATCATATCCGATGAGATCATTCAGGGACTTGATTCCGTGGCTGTGTGCGGTTTCCATTTCAACGCACCGGTCCAATGCTTGTTGGAGAAGTTTTGGTCGCTTTGTCGGAACGGAGTTTGGTGGAGCTATTTTAATTTGGATTGAGTGATTTTGCATGATTTTTTATGCGGTCTCTTTGAGATTTATGCATGAGATTTTTTTATGGATGACTGTGGACTAATCATGCAGGTGATGAAGGTAAATTGTTTGGATGGACTAATCTTCGTGATATAGGTTAAGGTGGATCATGACCGGCAACGTGTCGGGACACAAACTGACGGTTCAGGGATTCTACACAACGAGGAAGTTGAGTGGCACGGTCCGACTTAGACTTGGGGATCACGAAGATGGTGATGACTATGTTGATGACAGTCTTAGTTGGTACGAGGATCCAAGGCTCAGTAGGCGGTTGAGGGTGACAAAAACATAGCTGCTAAATTAGAACCGGTTATGTCCAGAGTGTGTGGACTCGGTACGGCCACGTGTCTCGGAATTTATGGAGAATGTGTCCAAGTATTCGGGTTGTGTGTATGAGTCAACCTCAACCATCTAGAGGTTGTCCAAGAGTGAACATAATTTCTCGCAAGATATCATGATACCATAAAGTTCCTAGCCTATATGAGGAAAGGAGGGGGTGTTTTCCACTTCACTTATGCTAGTTGAGGACAAGGCTTGGGTGTGTTTATAGTGCACTTGTAAGTACTTTGCTCACTTTGATGTTGACTAATCTGTTAGTTTCTAGTACTTTCATGAGATTTCTCTTCCCCTCTATCAATACTAGAGTAGACTAGAGGTGGTCCGACACCTGGAATCCTAAGTTCCGAGATGCTCCTTCCGACAATCCGTGCTGGGTAGCGATCTTGTACCTTTAATGTTTCATAAATATGTAGGTGTATTTTTTAGCGATTTCGCTATAGTCTACCAGCGCATTCCTAGACTAGTGGGCGGTTGAAGTGTGGAACCTAGAAGATGTGTAAAGAACAAGATTCGTTGAGCTAGACAGTGAGTGATCACTTTTGGTTCGTGGCTGGAACCTTCTCGGCATACTTGCTTCAAAGGATCCTTACAGTGACTTTATAATACCCTAAAACAAAAGCAATAGAATCCACCAAATGTTCATCAAGTTCTTGTTTAATTTTTGTGTTCGATGTTGTTTCTTTGATGCTTTTGTTTGCAACTAGTTTATTTGCCTCACCTACTTTTTTTGTCATTGATCCATGATGCATTGTTGTTGCATATATGATTTGAGACCCGTTTGCCATCGAGGAGAGACTATAGATCAAATTTTCTCACTAGCTGCAATTCTATTCATAAATTTAACCTAGAAGAATCCATTTTTGATGATTCCATTGCGGCAAGTTGTCTTACTTTCATATATATCCCTTGAAAAATTTGAAGTCTATTGACCAAACCGTTTGGGCAACACGAGGTAAACAAGGAGCCCCAAATATTATATACGAAGTTTCTGGTAAACCGCATTACAAGAGTTTTCTTGTTTTTTCAATAAGGAGTTTGGAGCTCACATTTTTTGGGGGTGTTGCATGACTCATCCATATCTCTTGAGAAAAATTCTCATATTTATTGGAGTCAAGAAAAGACGATAACAACCTCCTTGATTAGAGAACATATTTATGTTGGAATTTGTTTTTACTTTTCTAAAAGTTACTTTACCCATTTTGACTTAATTAACTTTTGCTAAAGTCACTTTAGTTTTGATTTCATCTTGTTTGGTCTATTAAGAAGCAAAACTTTTGTTTGAATATCCTCACGTACATGACTAAATGTATTTATCTATATCATTTGGGGTGCATGTTGTGGTTGACTGCTTCGAGTGTTTTAGGGTTGGTGTGTTTGAGAACCATCGAGAATTTTTTTTTTCAAGATTCCCATTTAACCCTCCATCCTCTAGTCATCGTTGTTTGGATCCATAAGGAGAATGCCTCACACTCAGAAGATGCTAAAGCATTGGTAAAGCACATGCTTAGGCCAACATCGTAGCTGAGTACTAATGCTGATCAGAAACCGATAGTGTTTCGTGCCTGAATCGCTTCATAGTTTGGCTTGGCAACGTTGATCCTCGAGGCTTGGCACGTGGATGATGGAGAGCATCATCAAGAACAAGTTCGGTGGCGCAAGCAACACCAAGAAAAAGGACACAATGACTTGCTCAGCGACCTACTCATCGAGTAGCTCTAGCTGGCTTGCTCGCGTCGAGCTCAGCAGCACGTCGTTCTCTCCGTGACCTTGCCGCTGATGGTGTGTGGAGCTCAAGGCCTGAGGCCCTCCACGGTGGCAGCGCGGAGCTCAGGATTGTGTTGTTCCCGTCGGCGGCGGTGCACTGAGCTCAAGGCCCAACCATCCACAGCGAAAGCACGGTGGCCAGGAGGAGAGAAGGGTGGAGAGAAATTGGGAGAGACGAAGGAGACGGAGTTGAGTGAGATGGGATCATGGGAGTAGTTGGGAGGAAGGAGATCGGACTTGGGAGAGAGCATGATGCATGCCACCCACTCAACAAACTATATATTGGACTGTATTTTAAGCCTTATATCTACCTGGACTGTATATTAAGCTTTGTATCTTCAAAGTTCTCCGTAAGAGCACCTATACACGTTTCCACATTTTATAATAACGTCTCTAATCTAAGAGATTTTGCTATGACATTTCGTTAAAAGACAACTCTGTAATAGTACGCATGCAATTTTTTTAAAAAAACGACGGTCTTGCTATGTCGCAAAGTTGAAAACATCAGTTCAGACATGTTGCTTCAGCTGTGAGGCCAGAGAGGTGCAGTTTTGTAGTCAGATTCAAAATGATAATTTTGAAAGAAGCCCGATCAAATCTTGGCCAATACCAGGAGATACCAGACGGTTACAACAATTAGCCCCTTTGCCTTGTAACTGTGTGCAACCCAAACGCCTTCCCAGATCTTTCATTTGCATACCCCTCATATAGTCATATACCTTGTATGTACAAAATAAATCCTGTACAATGTTTTATGGCACAGCAAGAACCAAGCAACACAAAAGATCCAGATTTTATAAACCGCATGTTATCTACCAATACTTGAATCGACCTAACAAAAGAAAAGGTAAACCCTGTTATACTCTGATGTTACAATGTCATGAGTCTCCATGGAGCAAACAAGTGAGTCACTACTCACTACACAGCTGATGTTTGGCGAGACAAGGTCTTTGAGATGAGAACAGCCTCACCACTTGTGGCTTTTGCTGATGCAATCTCTTCGAGGCGTTTCCATTTGGATTCTTGCTTCAATTTAAGGTCCTTCTCTTTGGATTTGCCTTCCTCGTATTTCCGCAAACACTCGGTAAATAATTCAGGGTCACGATCAGAGAATAACTTTCGGACGTTAACACTGAGGCTCTGCACAGCTTGATTCCAGTGTCCATCAACATTTTTCTCCAGTGCAGGAAAGATGATAGCCAATATAACTTTACTATTTTGTGTAATTAAATGCACGATGTGGTCATTGTTCCACAGAAACAGCGCTCTCTCAGCAACCTAAAAGGAGCATAAACACAGTTACAATCAATTAATTTGTGCAATTACCATGATAAAAAGACATAGAAAGGTCGGGTATAAATTAAACAATATACTCCCTTTGGTCACAAAGTCACAAGTCATTGCTATGGTTATCATGGTGGTAGGGCAAGGTGTGGCACCCAACCACCCTTATTATACTCATGCAAAGATTTTTTACAGCGACAAATTTAAATAGTACCTGCATATCTTCCTATCCCACATTATTTTCTGCCTAAATACCATCTCTCCCCACATGGGCCAGGGAGCCAGGCCAACCCATGCCCAGCCATGGGCCATCCACGTCCTTGCCATTCTAATCTTAGCCATCTACCACATCCTTATAGCCATTGCCTCCATCCAGTCAGCGACAGCTCCTATCCCACAGCAGCACCCTAGTTGCCAGCAGCCTCCCTCCTCGTCTCTTTTGCTGTGAAGATGACGTGAGGCAGAAGCAGACTGTCCTCTGCCAAACGCCTTGGTGGTGATGCCTTCATAACTAGAAGTTTTGGGCATTGAACAGTCCCCAAAACCTATCACTTAATACTGTCGCAATTTATTTATAAAAACCTAATAAAATTATAAAATTGTGGAAGTCTTTTTGAATGAATCATCGAATAGTAATGTATCCAATTGGAGACGTTCACAGATAAAATTACAAAACTTCTGGCTGCATATATCCCAAACTGGCAAGTACTTGTGAGTTGTGACCAGGAGTATTGGCACCATAAGAAAGTAATGATTTATATTAAGCTTTTAAATCTTCAAGCATGCTCAAAAGCAAAGTTTTCAACAAAAATGACCATTGTTTTATAATTTTACAATGTGGTACTCCCTCTGTTTTTCTTTCTTTGGAGCTTTTGACTTTTGGACACGACTTAAACCATTCGTCTTATTCAAAATTTTAGTGCAAACATGCAAAAAAAATAAGTCATATTTAAAGTATGTTTATTGATAAAACAAATTACAACAAAATAAATGATATTTACATATTTTTTTAATAAGACGAATGGTTAAAGGCGTGTCCAAAAGTTAAAGGCGTCAAACAAAAAAGAACGGAGGGAGTAATAATTAGTTTCACTAAACAGTAATTTGTGCACTACAAAGTGGACAGAGTCACTGTCCTAGGCATCAAGTAAAACTATAAGCATATCATGCAACACTAAAAGGTAGCAACCAGTTCAGCTCATCCATGAAAGGTGAAAATAAAAATGCGGACTTTTAAAATGGCAAGGTGAAATCAAATGTAATGTGGCACATAAAATCAATATGAGGCAGACCAAACTTGTGTCAATGGTGCTATTAGTAGTGATGATAAAAGTCTTTTTTTCATTTCTTTCATGGTTTAATGACTAGTGTCCTCAGCATGTAGTTTTTATCATGGGCATAATGCTTACAACAATCTATCTTAAATCTAAAAAGGATTTTTTTTTATGACAAACAAATGCAAATCAATAATATTGTTTTGGTTAGTCCTTAGTAGGTTTACATCCAGACTTTAATTTCCCAACTACCCTGTTCTCATGAGTTGAACTTATTTGCTCAAAACATCGAGAGCTTCTCAAAGAGGCTTGGACAAGTTGGTCCACTTTGTTAGACTTGTTTTTTAAACTTTAAGGAGTGGCTTCTAAACAAAGAAAAAAGCTTGATAAGCCGAATCGTTTGCCTTTTCAAAACAAACATAAGCATAAGAAATTATGCCCTAAGAACAACGCCTAGTGATGTTCTGTTGCAGGTGGATGATCCTGATCTGTTCTTTATTAAGCAAGGATACAATCGCCTAACCAACTTGATGTAACAAATCTGGCAGTTTTCAGATTTGGTGTACACATGCCACATGTAGAATTAGAGTTTATTGTGCTGACACATGTAATTCATGGGCGCATTAACATGACAACGTTCTAAAATTTGACCTTATAAACACTCTTCACTGATTACCAAAACAAAAAGGACACTCTGACTAGAACATAAGAAAAAATTAAATTTAAAATGGCAGCAACAACCCTGATATATTACCAATCAAAGACCCCAATGGAAATAAACAGAACCACACTATATTATGAGAAATTATAGTTCTTCAGTTCCTTTTTTTTGTATTGATGAAATCAGTAAAGAAATTTCAAAATAATGTAACACATATGGTCACTACAACATAGAACCACAGAAAAACAACAGAGCACCCTTTAAACGTGACGACATTTTAGACCCACGCTAAAACGATTTAAAAGCAAAAACAATGAACAAAATCAGCCAACAGCCCACCTAGTCACCAAGCCAACATCTCCTCGACTCCTAAGCCCAGCCAACCAGCCAGCCCAACTCTTATAACCCAGCCCATGTCGCCAACCTTGTCCTTCCACCAGCCAAGAGCCAACATGGCAACACCTCCCAGCCTCTCCTCCCTCCCTCGGCTAACACTAACTCTTCCACACCACCACCTTCATCCTCCACTGGAGCCACTACCTCCACTTTTCCCTTGCTCCAGCACCGCTTCCCTCTCCTCCCCTGCTCCAGTCACTGGCCTTGCACTCTTCCCTGCTCCAGCCACCGCCTCCTGCTCCAGCACTGCCTCACTCACCTCCGCTGCTCTGGGGGCGGTGGGAAGGGGTTCACGCAGGTGCTTCTGGGCTCTAGCAGCTGAGCAGAGAAGGGGATGAAACAGAGGAGCACTGAGCAGGAGCGCTGAGCAGAGGAGCACCAGAACGTTGAGACACTCTACTCCTGAGCGTTTTCTCGTTTACATGATGTTTAAGCGTTGTTTTCACAACGCTCTAATAACCATGGTAATACATACTAAATTGATGATAAACACTAAATCAGCAAACATAATTTTTTAACTTATTTATACAACACAAAACCAACACTGAGAGAAATTATTATCAGAAAGCCCATTAGGAATTGATGGCAGAAGTTGAAACTTTGTTTTCAAAATGCAGGCAGAAAACCACTATATCATTCTTACAAATAACCAGATAAATAGCCTTTAGCATGTCATCAACACTTCCAATCCATGAGATCACTGCATAAAACTAGTATGTTTTCATTAAAGAAAGCAAGAAAATGGTAAAAAAAAATAGCTTGTCTTTTATAAACAAACAAGATTTATAGGGAGAAATAAAAGACATTGCTGAAACAACAAAGTTTTCATGAACTGATATATGTTTGGTTTGCAGCCTTAGGTTGGTATGCCTAATTTTATTTGTGCCATTAATTGGTTAGCTATTTTTTAGTTATGCCACAACTGTGTCTTGCCGCACTTTCTTTGCACCCTGGTCTACACATAATAGTCTCATTTTTTTTTTTTTGGGCCAAGTTTACCTCAATAGTGGCGCTAAATTTTCTTGCCACGAGAAGTTAGAAAAAGATAGTTTGGCAAAATTGACCATCAACCTATGCCAAATGTATGAGCATCCAGACTGGACAGTAAGCTATCCAATGTTACACATTTACAAAATTGCAGCTCTTTAAATTAAACGGAAAAGGCATGTTAGCATTCCAAGAATATAAGCACACCTAAAAACGCAAGATGACAATTTTAGGTACGAAGAATTAGTAACAGCATAAGCAACTGAGAAGCCAAAAATGGTAGTTTATAGAAGGAACATTCATCAAGGACAAGGCGTCTAATATAGTAATATTACCTGAAAGTGAGAACTGCTCAGGCAGCGTGCAATCTGGCGGAAAAGAGGAACCATACATTTTTGAAACTCAGCAGGTTGTGTTGCTTCTAGTATTTCTTCTAACTCCCCCAAAAACATCACCTCCTTTGTGCTGTTTGTGATAGGCCAATATTTTATTAGGCCCCTAATAACAGTATCAGCAAGCTTGCAATCTTTTTCGACAAACTGTGTAATGCAATAAGACAACTGTTGATGGTACATTGAAATGCATCTTGGCTTGTGAAGTGGAATTAAGGTCCTAATAAGAAACAGTTTATGCTCTTCCTTGAGTGGCAAAGCAAATCCATTAATGACACTTCCTAAAATCTCCAAGAGCTCAGCTATGCCATTGTGTTTTTCAGTTTCATAGATGAAATGGTAAAATATGTTATTGATAGCTTTCCTAATGAATGGTCGATACACCATGAACTTTCCATAGATACGGTGAAGGATCATCTTTAGGTACTCCCTCTCCCTAGGGTCTTCTGAGTCAAAGAGGTCCAGAAGTCTTAGAATGAAGGAATGATCAATATACCTCTTAGCCAATTTAGCATCTGTTTCAGGAGACTGAATAAATCTCAAGAGTAACTCATAGGCAATTTGCAAGTGTGACCATGCAGGGTCCATCACTGCTTCTTCCTCTTCTGGATCAAAGGCTTCAAGCACTTTTTTCTCTCTGGGTGGAGAAGTTAGTGTCCTGAACAAGTTTGCTGAAACCATTTTTGTAATCTGCTCCATAACTATCTCAGGGAACTTCCCATTGGCAGAAGCAACATAATCGACAATCTCTAACAGTGTCTGCCGTTTTATCTCCTTCTCTTTTATGTTCTTTGTCGAATCAGAAAAGTCAAATGCAATGCAGCACACGTTCAACTTTCTAATCAACAGGTTCTGTTTCTCCGTATTTGGCACGTCCTTAAAACTCGGCAATGGTTGAAAGCTAGAAGAGAACAAACTACCATTCGTCCGTGAGCTCAGGCTCTCTGGATGTGTTCCACTCCCATAGCTAAGTCCAGTACCCGAGATAGTTGGCGGTTGGCTACTTGAGTTGGAGGTGACCCTATCGGCTATTCCCGAACTTGACAGCTGGTTGGACAACGAAGGGCTTGTCCCACCAATGAACTCCTTATCTGCTGATTTGGTGGGCTTCCGCCGCCCGAATATTTGCTTCATCATACTATCACCCAATACAGCTGACGCCACCCGAATTCAGCGCAACAAGGTTCAAGCTTAAAACCCTCCCCGGAACAAAGGAAAAAACCCTGTTGCTTCCCCCTCGTAGCAGGAGCTACAACAGCATATCATACCCTAATTCCATTTCTCATCTACAGCGTGCTCCCATGTCCATGTGGGTTATCACGCCAAATCGATCCACTCCAACCTGAAATGCCCAAAGCGTGCGGTCAGCAGCATAGATGAGCAAAACACCAATACTACAACGAAATAATACTGGAATAAAATAACCATCTAGATTCAACGCCCGGGCTCCATGGAAAATGCAACAATTATGGAGCGAGTTAGGGTTTTAAATTGAAAATTGGGGACCTAAAAATTTCTAAAAATAGTGCCGGTGCATTTTAAGCGTTTACAATGGAAAATTTTTGGGAAAAAATATTCGGTCGAATTTGGGTCAAATCGGAGTTCACAGGGGCAAACCACAGAGAGTGAGAGCGACAGAGGGGGATAGAGAGATGAGGCCGGGGAGGGAGAAGCAGAGCCGAAGCCGTGCCTTGGCACTGCGATCCGCAGGAGGATACGGCGCGGCGGTTGCCGGAGGGGAGCGGCGGCTCGACGCCGACTTGACGTGGTCACAGGCGAGGCGAGGCAGCGAGAGCAGCACCGCAGCAACAGGGCAGAGCGAGAGAGAGGCAAGCACACGGAGGCAGCGAGGGGGAGGGCCCAGACCCAGACATGGCCAGCGGCACGGCACGGCCGGGTTAACGGGCCTAGCGGGAAAGTGGGCCGGGTCTCGGCCCAATCACCGCTCATAGGAGAATTTATTACTGTACTAGCTTTAATTTAATTCGAAATTAAAAAAATAATTTCCCGTTTAATAAAATTAAAAAAATAGCATCCCGCCACCCGTTGATCGGGCGTTAATTTTGAAACGCCGAACGGATGGGCGATTAAGCCGCGATATATAAATAACGCCCGTCCAGTGGGCGTTTTTTAAATGTCGCCCGTTCAGCGGGCGCTTTTTTAAATGTCGCCCGTTCAGCCGGCGCTTTTTAAATATCGCCCGTTCAGCGGACGCTTAATATAAAGCGCCTGTCCACCGGGCGCTTTATAATTACCGCCCATCCAGCCGGCGCTTTATCCCCCCCACCTCCTACCCCCCCTACCTGATTAATATGGGTATGTTATATAAAAAAAACTTGAAGTTTTGGATATTGGCATGGTCTTTGAAATGCAATTTTTACCATTAATTACCGTTGCAATTTTATAAAAACATGATATTATGGAAGTGTTTTTTTAATCGAATCTATGTATTATATTTATGTATCCAATCTAAATAGTTTAAAACATATGAATAAATAGAGTTTTGAAACTGTGACTTAGGACATGTCTAAAACGTCTATTTTCGTAGTAGGAGGGAGTAGGAGAACATGATAAACATATTTTTTAGAGAAACATATTTTTTAGAGGAACATATATTTCATTTTAATAAGTAGTTATAGTGAATGCTAGGCCTAGTTCGCCAATACAAATTAGGCCAAAGAAGACCCTGTTTGCCACTATATGAATTGAAACATCGTCGACGCCTAATTATGGAAGCTTATAAAATTGGCTTGGATTGGATGAAATACATGCTAAATCAAGTATAAAAGAGAGAATCCATGTCAGGTTAGGCAAGGATAAAAGGAATATTCTAGGTTGGCTTACAACAGGGATGAATGGCAAATACAAAGTGTTAGGGCATTGACTCCATGTATAAATACGAGATCTTTGGGTTAGAGTATGTACAATGGTACACATCAGCTGTCTCTAAGCTATCTTTAAGGTTTGCCATATAGGATAGATAATGATGTGGAGGAGAGAGGGTGCGCATAGAGAGTTGAGCCGTCTCCAATGCAAGAGATGACTCTACACGCGAATTAAGAAATTTTGTGTGTGATTAAGTGTCATAAAAAAATATACACTTGTATCTAAGCCATCTCTACCATTGTATCAGTTGTCTTTAAGTTATCTCTATAAGTGACATGGCAATGGTTAGAGATAGCTGTTGTCCCAACCATTGTACATGCTCTAAAGGGTCGCCGACCAATCAACCAATTCTATTTTTGCTTATCCATTACGTATTGCCTATTTTTATTGCATGAGGTCTAGTTTAGAGCATCACTATATTTTTGTTTCAATCAACTTGTTGCACATTGCCTTTTTAATAAGCTTTAAGGTACATCCCTAGATGAGTGTTGTCTCGGTTAAGTCTGATCCATCTCACTAGGTTTTATCTCGTTCTATCGGCTTGTCAGATCAGTTGATAGTCTATTTATCTTCTTTGTAATATTTTATTGATTATACGGGCTTAGTGGTGCATTGCTTATCCATCGTTCTAATATTTAGTCAATTCTATGAACCTTATTGTACATTGATTGTCCTTTTGGACCTATTGGTCTTGATACTCCCTCCAATACCATAATACTTGTTGTTTTGAACAATGACATGGTCATCGAAAAGCAACTTTGACAATTAATTACTAATAAAATATATCTATAAAATGCATGAAAATATGATATTGTGAAAGTATTTGTGGGGACCCCAGGAGATCCCCGAAAATACAACTGTCCAGGATTTCAGTTGTATTTTGAAATAGTACAAATGGCCAAATTTTATTACATAACTAGAGTTATTTTACAATATGGCTTACAATTTTTATTACACCTTCAAAATTTACACTTCAAAACCACAGGCATGGCTCGAGTGTAGGATAAACTAAAAATCTACACCAAACTCTTCCAAGTCTTCAAATAAAAAGTCTTCTGCTGAAAAGAAAGGGCCTACCTAAAAGAAAGGTAGCTCGCAAAACAATGGGTAAACACTTACGTCCTAACAGGTTTCCATATGCATGCCTATTAACTACATGAAAGGTTTTAACAGAAAATAATAAGGAGATTTAAATATAGACTTAATGCATATTTTAAAAATAATTTTTAGAAAAATCCTATGTTTTGCCAATTCTTTTCTGAAACATTTTTGAATAAGATTTTTGATAATAACCATACCTTCAAAACTGACTCTAGACCAGACCAACAACAATCTTACGACCACACCTCTAACATGATTTATGTCAATATTTAGAATAGGCATCACCCTTGCGATACAACCTCATATCCCAGAAGTATGGTCCATCGATGATTTGTTTTTAACGACTCTGCAGAATCTGCCCAGCTTTACCTGTAAAATGATCAGTACTACGGTTTAGGTGGAAATTTGTATCTCTTCTATCATGACATAATTTAGTTATGAGCAATGAACAAACCAAGCACCGGCCCCCAAACAAGTGTCCCCTAGTCCGCGACTAGAGCGACCCACTATGCGTCTCACATTCCCATTGTTTGTTCACACTAAACTTCCAACAACACCAACAACAACACCAACCTTAACACGACCAAAACCTCAACAACTCAACCTCTTTCCAACTCAACCAAAAGTTAGATTAATATGCAACAATCATGATCCTACATGCTTATATGAGACCTTGCCATTATTATGGTTAGATTATATTCCTAGGGTTTTCCTATGACTTAGTAGGTGAAGCTATACTCTAAATGGGACTATATGCAATCATAAATACTTTTAAATGAATTGGACAAAAATTAATTAACTAGAAAATAAATGCATATTATAATATTTAAGAATAGGAAACCAGCCTGGTTCGGCTAGATCTTCGATGTCTGCACTATTTCCTTAATATTCCTGCTCGGCTGATCCGGGGGCAATGAATTTGTTTTCTACACATTCAAGGAAGGGAAATAGAGAGGGAATTTAATAGAATAAAATTGCAAGGAGCATGAATACATGAAATCATTTTTAAAAAAGGTATTTTTAGAAAAAGGTTAGGGTTGACTAGGATAGTGATGGTTTGTATGATATGATAATCTCCGGGAAAAATTTCTTATAAAAGGAAATGGTGATGAAGATTTTTGGCATTATTCCTGATAGAATAGAGTGGAAGATTGATTTTGGCATTATTTTGATAGATCTCTGGATAGCAAGAATTCATGCATGTGTATGTGGAAAATATAGAGTGTGGATCAACAAATTTCTAGAAGTCAGGGTTGACACAACAACGTTATCGAAGTTCCGAGATGGAAATTGTTGAAGATATAAGATGAAAGTCTTGAAAAAATATTTTAAATAAAATATTAAGATAAAATATTTTTATTTGGAATTTTGTGATTTTTGGAAATAGAATTGAATTTTAAAAGCATTTTCCTATGAAAAGAGAAGTAAAAACATTTTATTTTAAAATTTTAAAATTGAAAAGGGGCATTTTATATTTTTATAAAATACTAGACCGAATACTAGTTTTTTGAAATTTTTGGCAGAATTTTTGGAAAAGATTTGCTATTTAAATAAAAATGGAAGAGTTGTATCTGGAATTAGGAAAATAAGGAGAAAATAGAAATGGGTCAACTGAGCAAAACCTAGGCCGGCCCATTAGAGCTGTGCAGCGAGTGCACAGCACAGGCTGACATGAGGGGCCCGTAGGGCAGTGAGATAGAGAGAGGGGAAAAGAGGGGTGTCTAACTGTGGTGGCGGTGGTACTTGGGGTGACCGGAGGTAGCAACGCAGCGAGCACAGCACAGCAGTGGCGAAGGAGGTCGTCGGCGTCGGTGCTCCGATGAGGAGAGGAGGGGAGTGTGGTGGAGGAAGGAAGTTTGAGTCGGGGATGCGCCGGGGAAGGTCTATTTATAGGCACAAGGAGAACGACAACAACGGGTGGCAAATTCCGTGGGTGGAGGTGAACTCCGGCGATGATTTCCGATGAAGAGGAGGCAAACCAAGGGCGGTGACAAGGTGGATAAGATCGGTGGTGATGTGTCGATGCCGTAGCAGTTGATGTCGTGGCCTGAGATGGTTGGAATCGATGGCGACATGCAAATCCGGTGAGCGGCACGGCAGAGACTGCGGCGCCAGAGGTTTCGAGGGTGGCGGCGCCATCGGTAAAGGAAGAAACAGCGTGCACCGTTGGATCCGAGGGCAAATCAATGGGTGCCGATGGATTTATATAAACCGAAGGTGTACGGTTGAGCTGACGTGGCTGACTCAGGGATGTTGGATCTAAACGGATAGATCCCGGCCGTCCGTTGCCACTTAATGTACCAGACAGAGGAGGAAAAGAAGACACGCTTAAGGCGTATTCCTAGAAGGGAAAGCGGAATCCGGGAAAATCCAGAAAAGGAAAGGATTTAATTGAATTTCCAGGAAGTGGATTTAGGCTTTGAAAATTTACAGAAAATTGTAGGGAGCTCAGAACAATATAAAATTGGTCTCTAAAAATCAAGAAAAAAGAGGAGAAGCTAATGGTGGGATAAAAGTTGATATTTTATGGGATTAATATTCTTAGACAAATAATAAAAGAGATTTCTTTAATGGAATAAAATAGGAGTTGCTTTGGAAAATTCGCAGAAAGTTTGGGAGGGTTTCTGGGGGCTTAAAATGATTTTTGAGAAAACATTTTAGGCTAAAATTGGGAAGGGAGTAGTTATAGATGCCCTAACAAAACTTCGTAAGAAGATATCGCGAGAAATAGTTGACGGTCGAACTCTGTCTCAAAAGAAAATTCGATGTTTTACTATCAGTCACAAGCTTTATGTTAGACGCAGCACTCATACCGGAACTTACGAGCAAGAATTGCTCTATCAATCACCATCTACTTTAGACATATCTTCTGAAACCTTTTTCAAATCTAAAAGTTCAGTATCGCCACTAGTTCCTCCCTCGAGAAGGGAGGGCTTAGGGATTTATCGGTTGTGGAGATTACAGGGGGCGAGAGAGATGGGTAAGGAGGAAGAGGGAGGATGGGAGGGAAAAATGAAAAATAAAAATGAAAAAAATATGTCACTTGTGGATTATGACGTGGACGGACAAAAACAAAATCAAGCACAACATCGTCCAATCACAAAACCACCACCATGTCAATCACAAAATCCATGCTTGACCGGTCAAATGGCTAAATTGGCGCTTTTGCAATACCGAGAGACTATTTCAACCCAGTTTTCTACCACGGAGGCCAATTTGATATTTTTTAAAAGTTCAGTCTATTGTATTTTGCATGTTTTTGCAAAGTTTGTGAGCCAAAAAAATAAACAAGTGTTAATATATTTAGCAT
Source organism: Raddia distichophylla (assembly GCA_005191435.1). Classification (NCBI taxonomy): domain Eukaryota; kingdom Viridiplantae; phylum Streptophyta; class Magnoliopsida; order Poales; family Poaceae; genus Raddia; species Raddia distichophylla. The sequence continues at coordinate 2,211,201 of SPJY01003379.1, forward strand.
GTTTTGGCTAAGTTTGGAAGTGAAAAACTTAAAAGTACTAAAATACTTAGCGTGTTTTGGAAAGTTTACGATTGAAAAAGCCATAAACGAGTTCCCATGATTTCACTGCAAATGAAACCTCCGTCTGCGTCACCGATACACCACGGAATCTTGACTTCATCTTTCTCTACGGCTCAAATTCTAACAAAATTTGGATCCAATTAACAAACCTTAAAGCCGATGCCAGTAAAGCGGAAATGAAAACGAGAATCAAGCATAACCACACCAAAAAGAACACGGCCGGCATATACCACCATAAAGAAAGGCGCAGAATTCTCCCCGCGGCATACTGATTATTCAAACCAAGATCTGTATGAGGTCAAAAGCTTAGCTTGATGTTTACAGCCACGCAATCAATCATGGCGACGCAATCGGGTAAAAAATATTCTGAAAAAAGTAAAGGCGCTCTGGCCAAAACTTTGATTGGAATCAGCAATCGGAGATGGCATCTCTGCTTGGAGCGCCGCCTACTTGGGGTCGGCGAAGAAGCTGTTCACGTCCGGCATGATCTCGGGGCGCCTCCCGTCGATGAACCTCCTGAAGCCGTGCTGCGAGTAGCGCTTCCCCTCGTCGAAGTTCTCCAGGATCCCCGCCGCCCTGTTCTCCTTCGTCACCCTGCGAGGCCGATTCAGATCCGCACGCGTATTCAAATTCCGTTCTTCGCGGCCTGATTCGATGGATCGAAGTATTAGAGTATAGAGGGCCTAGAGGCGCGTACGTACCTGACTTCGGGGTTGGTGGTGATGTTGCGAATGAGCTGCATCGCGCAGATGGAGACGGCGACGCCGGTGGCCACGAACAGCGGGTACACCTGAACCAAGCCGCAGATCGATCGATCAGCCGCCGCAGTCCACCAGATCGATAGATCAAAACCATAATAGGTGCGAAGACAGGAAGAGCAAGATCAAGATCTGATAATATCGAAATCTTGGTCGACGGGAAGAAAGGACTGGAAGAACTGATCGGCGGCGGCGGCGGAGTGGAGCAGGGAGCTAGAGAGCGTTACGTACCTCGGGCCGAAGCCATCTCTTCAACGCGGAGGAAGAGGCGGAGGCGGCCATCGCTGGGTGCGTGGACGTCGCTCGCGTGGACCTCTCTCTCTCTCTTCCCGATCTGCGGCGGCGGGTGGACGTCGGCTATCGGAAGGTGGAAACACGCGACGCGGACGCAGGCGCGGGCTGCTTATATAGGCGGCGGCGCTACGGCGCGGTCGATGGCGGTAGGTAGGGTTTGAAAGGTAAGAGCCGAATTTCCTAGTCGGGCGGGATACGCGTGAAGCAGGAGGCGCACGTTTCCGGGGCGGCTTTTGCTTTCCTTCCACTTGCCGAAACTGATGCGAGTACGCGGCCGTCCGTGGTGGCCAAACGAAACTTGGCAGCCTGGCAAAAGCGTCCAGGCTGGTCTAGCTGCTTGATTCTCTTGACCATATTGGGCCTTTCAATATGATATATGCTTAACTTTTATGGGCCGGACGACGGTGCCAACATCTCAAATTTTGCGAATGCACCGACCAGACAAATATGGTCTTTCTGAATTCCGACCGGGGGTAAATCTGCTTAAAATTAAAGGAAAATTGCGCGTCAACATAGGTGTGTCTTGCGAATGTTTGGGTTAGGATCTGGAATAGTCGTGTAGAGGTCTATATGGGATGGGTTTACCATTTTCTCGTCTCGATCCGAACCTAACTTATTCGACCGATCTTTGACTATGGATGGAAGGTAACAATGGAGTCAAGATGAAAGTGGTCTAGATCTGGATAGGATAATGGCTAAACAAGATCCGGAAACGTATTTTTCTCTACGCTCAGAGCGTATTGATTAGAGTATTGGTTACATGTACGAATATGAGAGAACGGCTACGGATCAAAACCAAAAAGAAACAATTATGGATATTAACCAGAACACTGAAACCACTTAGATTGTACATTTCAAATCAATTAAAATTCATGCGATTGATTTGATTATAAAATTTATAAAAATTTAGAAAATAACTAGGTTTACGGGAACTTAAAAAATTACTCCCTCCGTCCACAAATGATCTACATATAAGCTTTTTGGGTTTGTCCAGAAAAGATCTACGTATTAGCCTGTTTTAATTGCATGAGGTTATAGTTAATTGCATTTCAAGGTGAGAGTTATGGGCCTTATGGCAGATGTGGGCCTGCTACAAGCATGCAGTGCTTGGATTGGTGAGAGGACACAACTTTTGGGGTGAGAGGCTAGAAGGAGTAAATGATGGCACAACTTTTGGAGCAATATTCCTAAGATTAAATGGGTAGTTGAACCGTTAATTTTTTTTTTTGGTCTTTGTGATTTCTCTTGTATGTAGATCATTTGTGGATGGAGGGAGTATTAAGGACTAATACGAGAACATGTGATAGAATATAAATTTTGAGCACTCCTTTCTATCTAATCCAAAGGCTACTCCCTAGTGGGTTGATTTGGATAGTGCCAAGTGGGCTGGGGTTAGGCTTGATCATGGGAAGCCTGACCCAGAAAACCCGAGCTGGCCCAGCCTAAAAAAGCCCGGTTCGGCCCGACCCGACCAATGCATTGGGTCGGGCTCGGGTTTCAATCCAAAGCTCGAACACCGAGTTGGCCGGGCTGGGCTTTAGGCTAGGCTCGGGCCCAAAGTTGAGGCCCAACACACCGAGGCTCGGGCCTCAATCCGAAGCCCGGACACCGAGCCGGGCCTGGCCGAGCTTTGGGCTAGGCTCGAGCCCAAAGTTGAGGCCCGACACACCGAGTCAGCCCAGGCTCGGGCCTGGTCCTAGCACGGCCTTAGCTTTGAGCAGGTCTAGCTAGGATGGTCTAAAAATCAGGGAATAAGGTTCTGCATTGGTATGTAGATACCCAAATTTCTAGAATTGGATTTGTTGGATACCACGTGATCAGGATCCATACCCTCATTTGGTAGAAAATATTCTATCTAAAAATCTATCCGATATGATCCAGGTTTGGATCAGGAGGTCCAATATGATATGGTTCTAGATCAGAAGGATCTATATCCATTTCCATCCCTAGGACAAAGCACCAATTGATCGTCACACGGAGGTGTCCGATCTTATGGTGAGAATCGACTAAACAAGCAACCAACAATCTCAAAGTCACCACAAGGTGATCAACCGAACCAGACACGAGCGGTCCTTGAAGTTGCTAGCAATCGAGAACAAGGAAGAACAAGATGATAACTGGTATGCCAACTGTTGAACGAGATAACACAGGTGAGGTTTATGTAACGCGATCTGGATGTTCTAGTCGACACACGCATATTCGAGGAGGGTCATGAACGGAACACCCAAACTAAACAAAAACCTTAAGAACAACGTATGAGGGTGATGGCCTATGAGACTATGTGGAGGTTGCTCCATGTTGTGATGAAAGATATTGACAAAGTTTGTGCATATTTGAATTTTTTTGGGTGAGGCAAGGTATGCAGCGGATATTCCTAAGTTTTGGTATTGTTTCACATTTTTAGGCTCTTCTCGGGCTTTAAAATTAAGTGTTGCACACAAAAAGTAAAGAGAATTCAAGGCACATCTTTTTCGTGTTGACAACCATTTTATCAGAGCTTTATAAAAAGATATAAAAAATCAACAAGATTGTTGTTGCATGTGAAAGTGAATGAATGTGTGCTTTTTTAGGGGAGCTTGTGAATGTTTTGTTTTGACATGCATCGAATGGTTAATTCATGATGGAAATAGACTAGCTTGTAGGTGTGAAGGTAAGTTTGGATTTTGGATGGACTAATCTTTGTGTCACAAGTCTAGGTGGATTGTTGTTGGCAATAGACCGTGGATGCGAACGGGAGGTTTCGAAGATGCGAACAAGTTGAGTGAGACGCTTGGACTAGGACTTGGTGTCGCAAAGATGGTTGTGAGCATCGTTGAGCCCTAATTTTTATTTAGTGGCATTGATGACAAAATGAATAAATATTAAGTGCTAGGGGGTTTCCGGACTTCTCGGAACCCTAGCGAAGACTCGGCGCTTTTGCAAACCCTAATTCGAAGCGACGTAAATTTCCTGAGCTGCTTCAAGATTTCAAAGTGCGTCACCGGGCGAGAGAAGAGGTCACGTATAGATTAGGAGTAGTTAGGTTTATTTCCTGTTTTTCGTCGGATTCAAAAGGGGTTCGAATATCTCGGACTATGCCGGATCTTTGCGAATTCTTGAAAACTCGGTTTCCGTAGTCCACCCCAACATCAAAGAAATGAGTCATCCAAGTTTTTGTGTACTTTTTTGTTTTTGATCTTGTTTCTTTGTTGTTTTTTCTTGCAACTAGTTTAGTTTGCTCATCTTATTGTATTTGTTGTTGATTCATGATTACTTGAGGTTTCAAATATGATTTTAGACTCTTCTTATAACTTAGGAGGGGATAAAGATCAAGTTTGTCGACTAGTTGCATATTTGTCCAAAGCATTTAATCTGTGTAGCAGCTGGTGTTTGTTTTTTTTTGCAAAATATAGAAAAAAATCCTTTTTGAGTGGCTCTAGTTGGAGAAGGTGTGTGACTCATATATCTATCTACCATAAATATTTGTAGTCCACTGTATGCACTGTTTGGATGTAGTAAAATGAATACCGAGCCCCAAAATTTCAGCTCGAAGCTCCTCCTGACAGTCAATAGTGTTTGATTTTCCTTGATTTTTCTAGATGTAATTTAAAGCTCTAAAATGGTAGGATGTTGTACAGCTCGTAGATCTACCTTGATAAAAATTATCAAAAGTTTTTGAGTTCGAAAAGGACACCATTCCATACCTTGAACCTGAATAAGTTTGGAGGAATCTACTTGTCTAAAGTAGCTTTTGACTTATTCCTCCTCCTCTACTATAGGATTTGAATATATTCCCTCTTAGACACTCAATACCAACATGACTAAAATTTCCTCACATTTTGTCATGGTTTCATCCATGTATACTTGAGGTACACATAGTGTTGATTGTTCATCATATATAAACACCAAGTGTTCGAGGCTTTTCTGTTGAGCTTCCTTTGAGAACAGCCTTCATGTGCTTCATGGGAATCATTATAGCAACCACATGATCAACCCCTTCAACTATGAGAATGACTATAGGTTGATTCTCTAAAGACTCTTGAATCGATTTCACTTGTTCTTGCCTTGTTCTTTAGAGTTTGGGGCGTGGTGTTGAAGAAAATGTTGTTGAGCTTGTGACTTGTATTCAACCCCCTTCTCGCTGTCAAGCCTAGTCTTTCAATTGGTATTAGAGAAAGATTGTGTTCTTTTCTTGATCTGCATTGATACTTTGAACCTTTTCTGCTTGTTCTTGACTGAGAGCCATCACGGAGGACTAGTACACCACCAAACCCCCATTTTTCTCCAGAGCCGACTTTTCATTTTGAAAAGCTAGGACGGAGTCATATATCATGGCTCAAGGCTATTATATGTGGCTAAAAATGAAGAATCCTAATGAAAGAGGATCCTATGGCCCAGAGGGGGGTGAATAGGCAATTTTAAACTTTTTCGGTTATTCTTGATTAAGCATCATGTTAAGAATGACCCAATCCTAGTTCCGATAATCAAGAGAGCGGAAGTGATAAAGCAAATGACTAGAAAACTAAGACATGGCATCACAATTGATTACAAGCATTGCAAGGGAAGTAAGTGCGGAAATTAAATGAGAGAGAGAGTGACACGATATTTGTTTCACCGAAGTTCGGAGTCGCAACTCCTACTCTCCGTTGAGGCTACCCCTTGCACACAAGGACCGGCTCGCTCTCAAGCCTATCGCCTCACTTACTCCCCGGTAGTCGTTCCGCCACTCCGGTGAGGTGGACTCCGTCACCCGTACACCGACTTGAGAGTAGCCACACGCCAAGGCCTACTCCCAAGCCCACGCCTCCACGAAGGATGTCGTCTTCAAAAGTAATAGGCCCGAAACGCCCCGATCATGCCGGATCGAAGGACTTCAACGAAGCTCGGTATTGGGGATGAGTAATTGTTGGCTTGGATTGGTTGGTGGGTGGAGGAAAGGCTCTAGAGCACCTAATTGATGAGCAATAAGTTGTGGTAGGTGAAGTAGAGCAACAAACCTCAAGGAAGCCATCCACAAGACTTGTATTCATAGCCCTAGAGCAAAACTAGCCGTTGCTCCCCGGGAGGGAACAAAAACTAGCCGTTAGCCTTTATCGGACGGCATCCGACGGGCATCGGACGCCGTCCGACAGTGAACTCTGTAGCAGAATTTGGCCTTATCGGACACCGTCCGGTGAGAACCGGACGCCGTCCGATGAAGTGCAATGTGCACTGGTTTTGCTGATCGGACGCCGTCCGGCTGCTCCCAGACGCCGTCCGAAGAAATGTATTTTCTAATATAAGTGCTAGAAGGTGTGGGAGAGTTGAGGTGGGTTTCTTTCTCTCTAGAAATATCGCAAGAATATTTTTAGGTGTGGTGGACTAAGGAAACCGAATTTCGAGAAGTAGCAAAGATCCAACATGATCCGAGAGATTCAAACCCTTTTTGAAATCACACAAAAACAGGAATTAAAAAAACTAACTACTCCTAATCTATACGTGACCTCACCTCTCGCCCGGTCACGCACTTAGAACCTTGGAGCAGCTCACAAATTTGTCGAGGCTTCAAATTAGGGTTCCACGAGAAGCCAAGGCTTCGCTAGGGTTCCGAGAAATCCAAAAACCCCCTAGCACTTAATATTGAATATTCTTTACATCAATGCCACTAATAAAACTTAGGGCTCAACAATGCTCACAATCTCCCCCTTTGTGGCACTTGATGGCAACCCAAGAGAGAATTAATATTTTGAGCTGCAAAAGGGGTTAGTGCAAAACAAGTATACGAGCAATTGCAAATAATTTAAACGAGAAGATAAGAAAATTTAATTTGCATAAGTAACCACAACTCGACCACAAAGATGTGCATACGAGTGAAGCTCCCCCTAAATTTATGCACAAACTAAAAGCACAAGCCAACAAGATTCAAATTTCATAAAGCAAGGTACCAAGTAGCAAAAAACCACATAGCAAAAGAGTATCGAGGCAAATTAATAATATTACACGAAAGCAGAGATGACCTCGATCACTGCTAACTAAAGAAAAGGCACACTAAACCCTTTGCTAATCCCCCTTGCTAATCTCTCTGACTTCTCCCCCTTTGTCACCAAGTGACACAAAAGGGAAAAGCACCTAATCTTGCAGGTCTACTCCTGCTGATCTTGATCAACGTCGTCGCCGCCATCATCTCCGTGGCCACCAGAAGAAGAACCCTGACCCCTGCGACGCTTGTACATAGACAGACGATGTGCTGCAGAGGGTACAGACCGATGTGAAGATTGATCATCAAAGAGCTGGGTTGGGTGAGGAGGTGGCAAAGAGAAGTTGAGATGGCGACAGATCTCTCCACCAGTAAACGAAATCTTACCAGGAGGAGGGTGCTGCTGAGCTGAGGGAGCAAAAACTGGAGCACCTGGAGGAGAATAAGGCTGTGGTGGTGGCACAAAAGCTGGAGCAGGCCCTGGAGGAGGATACACCCATGGGTGAACCGGTGGCGGGGAGGCAGGTGGGCGAGGAAACACCTGGTGCTGCTGGTAGGCCTGGTAGTTGTCGTGAGGGGAGAGAGCCTGTAAGAGGAGGGGAAAGGATAATGGTGGTCCCATCTATTTAATTATGTCTTTTGTGCCTGGAGTGACACCTCATGTGCCACGTATGTAAAACCATGGTCAAACCCTTGAGGGTTATTTGCAACTTTTTCTGGTTTTGCGGGCTAGAATACCTGGTTTAGTAGTTTAGGGAGTTAAGTAGACGAAGCCCTATTGTTCAGGGTGTAATATAGACTTTTTCCCCTTTTTTTCTTTGGAGTCGCGCTCCGTGATTTTGCATTTTTACCTATCTATTGCTCCATCCATTATAAAATGTCAGACACACGAATATTTATAAAATCAACATTTTGTAGCATTTAACTAATAATTAAGACAAAATATATATATTTAGTGTTATACTTATGGTATATTTGGATTCGTATATTATATTATTTTTGTATTGTTGATGATATCAGGTAAAAGATATTGATGGTCAAATTTATAAATTGGAAACCATGTTAAAAGGTAATACATTTTATATTTGAAAATAGAAAGAGTATATAATTAAAATAAGAGCTAACGGAGCCACCACTTTAATCAGGGAAATTTCCAAATAAATCAAAAAAAATATATCTATATCATCGATTATAACGTCTTAGATTAAAAGATAATTAATTGATTATACTTGGTTAGGGATTACGATAGTCTGTATTTAACTATGGAGATATGTTACTCTAATATTTTCCATATCTAACAGTACTACATATCTATTAGCACCATACTAGAGTATGACATACATATATTCCTAATTACATAATCGTCACTGGCCACCTCAAAACCTAGAAACCTTCACCGAGGTAAACAGTCAGGGTGACGTTAGTTGCTATGACCTCGTGTCATCACCTTGAGACTTTGTGCTTCCACTACATGGATAGCACAACCTCCAGCGGTGCTCGCGGAGATGGCATGCTCTCATCGAGACGACATGTTGAACGATTTTCATGATTAGTGCAGGCTAATGTAGATTGGCATATGAATATTTATATTTAACTATAGACTATATCGATATAACTAAACAACGACGTACTGCCCTATGTAAGATCGTTTACACTTGCTCGCTCACTGATATTGCTCACATTAATGGCGACATATTCGGTGCAATAAAGGTTACGGTGCAATCAACATGTATCCGAACTATCAAAAGTCGTAAAAATTCTAAAAATTTGTAAATTTACTCTTCAACTTACTCTACCTCTATATAAAATTTCAAGTTCAAATTCATCATATATTAAAAGTTACAAAAAAGAGAAATTCCATCAATTTTGAAGTCGTCAAAGCTGTCAGTTTTTTCTTTTTTTTTCTCTTAATATAAAATGAATGTTTGGTAATAAAAAATATTCACTTTAATTTCTATAAGAAATAGGTACCAAGTTCATCAGGATGGAAATTTTACTCATCAAAGGAAAAAAAAGAAGAAAAAACTACGCAGTCAATTAATATGGCATGAATAAGTTACAATATGGCCAATCTCAAATAAATCAAAATGTAGAAAGGTAGAAAACAATTGGGAGATGACGAGAAATTGACTATGAGAGCATGGGATGGAGAAGAGGTGGTTAGGATCAGTCGAGTGTAGAGTAGATATAAACACCTTTTTTGATCTAGATCTGACAAACAAAAAGTGATATGAAAATAAAGAAAATATACAGGTTCTTAAGAATGGAAGCGGAACGCAATGTTCTCTTAGGTACTAGATGGTGGCCTCCTCTAGGTTTTGGGCTTAGGTGGTTACCTAGGCAGCTAGCCTACCTAGCTATGCAGTACTAGATGGTGCTTATACGACAATAATTAAGGATGACATGATTACATGTTTCACTTTTTTCAAAAAATATATAATGTATCATCTAATATCTCAAATATGGCATACAAATGCATTTCTAAATTATAACTATCAATATATTATCTTCAAAACAGTACACATTATAATACAAACTATTGTTTGTATGCAAATTTGTTTGATTGCCTAGACGGCTTGGCAAAAGGTAATAGGAAATATAATTGAAGTATATCAAATGAAAAGATAGATTTTATGTATATTGACTAAAATAAAAAAATATCTAAATGTGAAACAAATAACAGAAATATGAGTTCATGTAAATTATAAAACTAGATGAAGAATCCACGTAAATTACACTACAATAATAGAAAGGTTCATGTTAACTATAAAAATAGGGAAGAGTTTGTATAAAAAAAAATAAACAACAAAGCTTTATAATAAAAATCAACAATAAAAGTTCATATCAACTACAAGGCAAGAAAGAGTCCATAACAACCATAACACTAGTAAAAGAGTTTGTATTAAGTAAATTAAAAGGCATAAAACATACAAAATAATAAAACTCTATATCTATTTTTGTGTCCATCTATCACTACAAGAAATTTGACCTTCTATGACGAATATCTCGTGACAATGGAGCAATTCGTCATTAAGTCGTTCTGTTTATGACGTTTTCTGGAGGGAAGCATGGCTTAGTGACGAAACTAAAACGTGCGTCACTAAAGTCGTCACAAACTGGTTCAATGCCAATTTGTGAAATTTTTAGAAAATGACTAGTTTTACGGGAACTTAAAAAATTATTAAGGACTAATACGAGGACATGTGTTAGAATATAAATTTTGAGCACTCCTTTCTATCTAATCCAAAGGCTTCTCCCTAGTGGGTTGATTTGGCTAGTGCCAAGTGAGCTGGGTTAAATCTGATCATTGGAAGCCCAGCCCACGAAGCCTGATCTGGACCGACCAACGCATCTGGTCGGGGTCGGGCCTCGATCCGAAGCCTAGACGCCGAACCGGGCTGGGTCGGGCTTCAAGCTAGACTCAGGCCCAAAGTTGAGGCCCGACGCATCGAGTCGGGCCGGGCTCGGGCCTCGTCCTAGCCCGGCCTGAGCTTTGAACAGTTTAGCTGGGATGGTCTAAACATCAGGGAATAAGGTTCCGCATTCGTATCTAGATTTGGATCTGTTGGATACCACATGATCAGGATCCATACCCTCATTTGGCAGAAAATATTCGGTCTGAAAATCTATCCGATACGATCCAGGTTTGGACCAGGAGGTCCAATATGATCTGGTTCCGGATCAGAAGGATCTATATCCATTTCCATCCCTAGGACAAAGCACCAATTGATGCTCACACTGAGTTGTCCGATCTTATGGTGAGAATCGACCAGACGAGCAACCAACAATCTCAAAGTCACCACGAGGTGATCAACCGAGCCAAACACGAGTGGTCCTTGAAGTTGCTAGCAATCAAGAACAAGGAAGAACAAGATGATAACTGGTATGCCAACTCTCGAACGAGATAACATAGGTGAGGTTTATGAAACACGATCTGGATGTTCTAGTTGACACACGCATATTCGAGGAGGGTCACGCATGAAACACCCAAACAAAACAAAAACCTTAAGAACAACATATGAGTGTGATGGCCTGTGAGACTATGTGGAGGTTGCTCCATGTTGCGATGAATGATATTGACAAAGTTTGTGCATATTTGCTTTTTTTTGGGTGAGGCAAAGTATGCGGTGGAAATTTCTTAAGTTTTGGTATTGTTTCACATTTTTTAGGCTCTTCTAGGACTTTAAAATTAAGTGTTGCACACAAAAAAGTAAAGAAAATTCAAGGCACATCTTTTTCGTGCTGACAACCATTTTTATCCGAGCTTTATAAAAATTATAAAAAATCAACAAGATTGTTGTTGCATGTGAAAGTGAATGAATGTGTACTTTTTTAGGGGAGCTTGTGAATGTTTTGTTTTGACATGCATCGAATGGTTAATTCATGATGGAAATAGACTAGCTTGTAGGTGTGAAGGTAAGTTTGGATTTTGGATGGACTAATCTTTGTGTCACAAGTCTAGGTGGATTGTTGTTGGCAATAGATTGTGGATACGAACTGGAGGTTTCGAAGATGCGAACAAGTTGCATGAGACAGTTGGACTAGGTCTTGGTGTTGCAAAGATGGTGTCGAAGATTAACCACAACTAGCAAGTGGGACCGAGGCGCGGCAGGGGGATCAAGGGCATAGGGAACATCTTGGTTGGGTCGAACCGACTGCGTCCAAGAGTTTGAGCCTAGGTTGGCATGTACAAGAGTGGAATACCGTGGTGTGGTTAGTTAAGATGTGGTTAATCTAAGCCATCCATGAAGCATCTAAGGGTATCAACAATTTCTCATGAGATATCGAGATACCCAAAAGTCATGGGCTATATATGGAAAGGAAGGGGGCCTCCTAACCTGCCTCTTGTGCTGAGATTTGGGGTGTGCTTAGTGCAATTTTGAAGTAATTTCCTTAGTAGTATAGCTTTTAATCCCCCAACATCAAAGAAATGAGTCATTCGAGTTTTGTGTACTTTTTGTGTTTCATCTTGTCTCTTTGTTTTTTTTTGCAACTAGTTGAGTTTGCTCATCTTATTCTATTTGTTGTTGATCCATGATTCCTTGCGGTTTCAAATAGGATTTTAGACACTTCTTGCAACTTAAGAGGGGATAAAGATCAAGTTTGTCCATCTGTCCAAAACGTTTTATCTGTGTAGCAGCTGGTGTTTGATTTTTTAAAAAAATATACAAAAATCCTTTTTCAGTGGCTCTAGTTGGATAAGGTGTGTGACTCATATATCTATCTACCATAAATATTTGGAGTCCACTGTATGCACTGCTTGGATGTAGTAAAATGAATACCGAGCCCTAAAATTTCAGCTCAAAGCTCCTCCTGATAGCCTATAAAGTTTGATTTTCCTTGATTTTTATAAATGTAATTTAAATCTCTAAATTTGTAGGATGTTGTACAGCTCGTAGATCTACCTTGATAAAAATTATCAAAATTTTTGGAGTTCAAAAAGGTTACCATTCCATACCTTGAACTTGAACAAGTTTGGAGGAATCTACTTGTCTAAAGTAGCTTTAGCCATTTGACTTATTCCTCCACCTCTAATGTAGGATTTGAATATATTCCCTCTCAGACACTCAATACCAACATGGCTAAAATTTCCTCACATTTTGTCATGGTTTCATCCATGTGTACTTGAGGTACACAATGTATTGATTGTTCATCATAAACACCATGTGTTCGAGGCTTTTCCGTTGAGCTTCCTTTGAGAACAACCTACATGTGCTTCATGGGAATCATTATAGCAACCACATGATCGACCCCTTCAACTATGAGAATGACTATAGGTTGATCCTCTAAAGGCTCTTGAATCGATTTCACTTGTCCTTGCATTGTTCTTTGGAGTTTAGAGCATGGTGTTGAAGAAAATGTCGTTGAGCTTGTGCCTTTTATTCAACCCCCCCTTCTCGCTATCAAGCCTAGTATTTCAATTGGTATTAGAAAAAGGTTGTGTTCTTTTCTTGATCTGCATTGATACCTTGAACCTTTTTTGCTTCTTCTTGACTGAGAGCCATCGCGGAGGACTAGTACACCACCAAACCCCCATTTTTCTTCGAAGCCGACTTTTCGTTTTGAGAAGCAAGGATGGAGTCAATATCATGGCTCAAGGCTATTATATGTGACTAAAAATGAAGAATCCTTACAATGTTCCTTCTAATATTGTGGTGCTAAATCAAGTGGATGTTGAGCTTAACGCAAAAAAACTTCTAATCTTCTCATCCAAGGCTTGAGCTGTCACGAATATGAGTGCATTGCTCATCTTTAGTACTCTCAATCTATTTGGACTACCCTCAAAGCATATCATGAGGGGATAGATCCGATCAAAGTTGTGAGGCAGGATCAGTTCAAGAGAGTGTTCACCCTGTTCACACAAAGGCCGAGAGAGTCACTGGATTCTTGTTTCAATTGATTCACAAAGACCCTCAGCAATCTCTACTAGGTGGACACTACCTATACCGATGTGGAGAATACCAGACATTTTTATTTTTGCCCTGGATCTCAAGATTTGAGATGTGGAAATGGCCACTATCAGACAGGTAGTTGATCTGGCTAAGCTGACTTTTGGTGGACACTACTCCAATCTCATAACTCACGAGCCTGAGAATCTCTCTTGAGAGCAAGGTCCGCACTCCACGGTCTTGGTCATTGATCCCTTGCAGATGGCTAACAACTTTTCTGATGTTGGTTTCTCTCTCACCTCTATCTATGATATGTCCAATGAAGATATGGATACTAACTAGAAGAGCAACTTGCTTTGTTGGCTCGCAAGTTTAATAACTCTTACCGATGAGTTTAGGATAGGAAGTGTGGGTCGGTCAGATGCTTCGAGTGTGGTGGCCCTAAGCACATTCAGCACATTGTCCCATGTTGGAGATTAACATGACTGATTAGCTTGTTCCCGAAAAGAAGAACCCCTTCATCAAGCTAAACGGCAACAAGATCATGAAAACGAAGGACAAGACACTGCTCAAGTACAGCAAGGGGCACAAGCTATTCCAGAAGGTGTTGGAAGCCTTGGTCGAGATGCAACTCTTAGAGGATGAGAAGTACTCGAGCGATGGATGAAATGGCCAGAAGACCACCGAGGACAAAGATGTGGAGCATGTGGGCATGTGCTTCATGGCATATGAGAATGGTGTCTGTGACTCCGAGCCGTACATTGACTCTGATGATGAGGCAAGGCCACCTACGACCAGCTCAATGAGGCCTTCCTTAGGTTGCATGATAAGCTTGTTAAAAGTACGTCTAGGTGTAAGGGACTTGAGAAGGAAATATCTAGTATTACCTGTAAGCTTGTTGATATGAAGTCCAAGCCTTGCTCATGCCCTCCTCCAGTCGAGTTTGATGGCTAGAAGGAGTGCGATAAGCCGCATGAGGATTAAATGCTCTTGAAACTTTGTACAAAAGCGTGGATGAAGATTTTGATTTGTTTAGAGGGAGTCATGCTAATGTGCTTTCTGATCTTGAGTTTGCTAGGACTATCCTTGTTTTAGGTTCTGAAAGGATCGATATGCTGCCTAGAGGGGGGTGAATAGGCGAATAAAACAAAATTGCGGAATTTACAAACTCAATACAGTAGCTAGCACATCAGATGTTCCAATGTAGATCGGATGCTCTAATCTGGTCCAGTACACCTTGCGTCGGATGTTCTGATCTGGGTCGGATGTTCTGATCTGCGTCGATGTTCCGATGTACGTCGGATGTTCCGATCCTGGTTGATCTGGAATCGACGTAAACCTGCAGTAAAAATTGATTTCTCGCAAAACCAAGTTTAGATCAACTCAAGAGTATTCAGAACAAGTCACAAAACAATAATAGAACATAGAATAAAGGTCGAGACGAAGCACACAATGACTTTTGTTTACCGATGTACGGATCTTTGAAGGGAGATCCTACTCACCGTTAGGGAAGGCACAAAGCCCGGATCACCAAGACCCTAATCCCCTCCCAGCGTTGCACAACAGCACTCACCGGTGTTCATTAGATGAATCCTTTTTCTTGCGGAGGCGGAATCACACCTTCACAAACTCCGGAGTCACGCCACACAAAGCTCGGCGGCTCACCGGCGACACCTAGCCTTCTAGGAGCCCTTCAAGCCTCCAAGAGTAACAAATGCGACGAAGAATTGTTTAGAAATCGCTAAATGCTCAAGAATTTGATGCCTCTAATTCGCGGAGCACGTTGGGTGCCTTGATATCTCTAGAGCTAGATCTCACAAGATGAACAAAAGAGAGAAAAGAATTATGTTCTTGAGAGCTGATGAAGAAAGAAGTGTTAGGTTCAAAATCTCAATCAGTCAGAGTGTGTAACCTTTTGGCAGGTGGAGGAGGAGAGGTTTAAATAGAGGATCTTGAAATATGGCCGTTGCTGCAGAGAATCCCGCGTCGGATATTCTGACCCACATCCGATGTTTCGATGTACATCGGATGTTCCGATGGGGTGTCTTCTGGATTGCACTTGAAGCATGCAGACTGGATCCACCATTGGATGTTCCGACCCACGTCAGATGTTCCGATGGGGTAGGTTCTGTATATAGGGCATTTTTAGTGGAAACTCACACGAACTTCGAGATAACTACTTTGAGCACTTAGGAACCTTTATATGTTTCTCCGTAGCATCCCCCTTTATAGTACGACATCCCCTTTCTTGCTACGATTTTTCTGAACGTCGGAGAGTTCAGGCTGCCACTAGTGAATTTACTGGTTTTACATCTGTTTGGTGGAAAGAACTATGTAGAGCCAACCGGGGTGTACCTACAACTTGGGATGAATTGAAATGAGTCACGAGGGCTAGATTTGTTCCTACATACTATACTCATGATTTATTGAATAAAATGCAGCGCTTTAATCAATGTAAAGAAACTGTTGAAGAATATTATCAAGAATTACAAATTGCCATGTTGCGCAGTGGGATAGAAGAGGATGAAGATGCCAAGATGGCTAGATTTTTGGGTGGGCTTAATCAAGAAATATAGAATATACTTGATTATAAAAAATACAATTCTATCACCCATTTGTATCATCTTGCTTTGAAAGCAAAAAGGGAAGTGCAGGGTCGACGATCGACAACGCGAGGTAATTTTGGAGGCTCTTCCACCTCCATGTCAGTCCACATTCAAACGAAGTTGACATCTTCCGCTCCGAGACGTATGGCTTCACCTGCTACGCCTGCTGCCTCTACACCACCACAGATCCCGGAGTCAAGTAAATCAACCACAAAGAAAGCTCCAAAAAAGAGTGCTTCATCCATTGCATCGATTGGTCGTACAAGAGAGGTACAATGTTTTCGATGCAGGGGACATGGCCATGTGATGCGAGAGTGTCCAAACCAACGTGCTCTAATAATACGAGAAAATGGTGAGTACTCTAGTGCTAGTGACATTGATGAAAATGAATATGCTCTAGTTGTTACTAACACTGCAGAACAAGAGGAAGCCGTTTATGATGCTACCATGACAAAGACATATCCAACTCTTATTGTCACACGTGTACTGCATGCACAACCCACACGTGATGAGCCAAATCAGCGCCATACTATCTTCCAAACAAAGTTTGTAGTCAATGAACGAGCGGTGCATGTTATTGTCGATGATGAAAGTTGCAACAACCTTGCTAGTGTGGACATGGTCGAGAAGCTTGGTTTGGTCACGTGCCCGCTACAACAACCATATGAAATTGAATGGCTCGATTTTACTGGTAAGATTAAGGTAACAAAAACCGTTCGAGTAGCTATCTCTATTGGATCATATCATTATCATGTTATATGCGATGTTGTGCCCATGTATGCTTGTTCTTTTTTTATTGGGTAGACCTTGGATATATGATATAGATGCTACACATCACGGTAGGACCAATCAATACACTTTCTTTGCCACAAAGAACCACATCCATCTAAAGCACAAAGTGAAAAATCTGTTCACAAATTAAAAGGTGTAGTTTTGTTAGCTACCAATGTTATTGCACATGATGACAACAATACAAGTTTGCAACCATTTGTTTCTTTTCCTCCTGTTGTCACTAACATTTTGCAATAGTATGAGAAGGAGTCGAGGACGACTCCAATTCAAGAAGGGGAGGATGATGAGGACATCCAAACCAAGGATACGACTGCTGCCCCTATATCCTCTCCGACATCTCCATCTTCATCACCGGGAGGCCTTAATCCTAAAGCCCAGCCTTGCAACAAGTCCAAAACTCACGAGGCCTCGATGAATAAAGAACAGCCCATATGGAAGTTCAAGACGCCAAAAACTCTAGTTCGGCCATCCAGGAGCACATTAAATTCAAACGGGCGTAACTCGGGCTCCCGACCTCCGATTTCGGCATGCGTCCACTCGTTGGAAAGCTTAGGAGATAATCTTTCGAATGGATCCAGCCCCACCTCTAAATT
Source organism: Raddia distichophylla (assembly GCA_005191435.1). NCBI lineage: Eukaryota > Viridiplantae > Streptophyta > Magnoliopsida > Poales > Poaceae > Raddia > Raddia distichophylla. The sequence goes on from SPJY01003379.1 coordinate 2,228,628, forward strand.
CGTCCATGAGCGTCGGGATAATGCAGAACAATATTTTAGGCCAGAAACCCAGGATGCTGTGTCATCGTATTTTTGGGCCTATGGCCCATGTATCACTAGGGTTTGGTGGTGGCTCTCCCCTTGGGAGCCCCACTACCCCTGGCCGGCGCTATATATGTGGCCACCGGTTCCCTTCTATCCTTAGGTTTTGTTGTGTTCGGTAGACCCCTTGTGTGTCCCTCCCCAAGATTGCGCGTGTCGACTAGACCGCCCGATACGGGAAACAAAACCTCACCCTTGGTTTGAGATATTGGTTTGTTTTAATTGATATCTACTTGATTCTTGCAAGTTTCTCGATTGCTCGCAAAGATTAAGATCGATCGTGTTGGACACGGTTGATAACACTTGAGTTGGTGGTATAGCGATTGCCGGTTTCTTACCCTCGCTGGTTGGTAGCCGAATATCACAACATCTTCATCTCTCCAATCGATGTATCGTTCTCTCCAGAAGATCGGACCGACCTAGTGCGCATAACACTACATTTGAGGACACTGTCATCTTAGATGAGTGTTGAAGAAAGTATGCAACTCTTAAGAACCCAATCAGTCTAGATGAGGAGGACATTAGCTTTCACTCTGTTGATTCTTGTGAGGCTTGCACCCTCGTGGAGCTTGAAATTGAAATCTTAAATCTAAAATTCTAAATATGATTGATGCCCTAGTTGATGGTTCAAATTTCACTTGCTTGAAATGTGATGGGCTTAATGGGGATCTGACTAGGGTTCATGAGGACTTACTTATGAGGGCCAACCTTGTGTGTCATGAGCGTGCTCATGCTTTTAGGGGTATTCAGGGTCAGCTCTAGACTCGGACAGGCTCATAGATAAGCTACTAGACAGGTTGTAGACACCATACAGGTTTCTAGAGTAGTATTTGCTGAGAGGACTCGTCGACAAGGTTTGGGTGCGCAGTTTGTTGCTACTACTCCACAACCTTGGTTTGAACGTAGTCAGCAATATATTACCTACTATACATATCAAATAAGGTTTAACACAACCACCATATTGATCTTAAAATAATCTCTAACATTGATCCTATAACACCCAAAACTTTAACGTTAATTCTAAACCACTAGAAATTCCCATATTAACCAAAGAGAAAATATCTATATTATCAATTACAGTGGGACATGATTATAACAATGTAAATCAAGAAAGATTGGAGATAGAATATATTGTAGCCAATACGATACGATACGATACAATACGACTAGACTAGACTAGACTAGACTAGACTAGACTAAATGGCTACGAAGGATAACTATGTATGTATTGAACTGTTAATAACTAAGTTTGTTTGGATGAAAGAATTCAAATTCAAGGACAACACAGTCAAGAAATTTAAAATATGACATATCTTAGATGATACGACATCTGAGCCATACATATATTCATGTGAATATCATTGCTTGAAACGTTTGGTATTATTTTTTTTCTATGTACTTCTCACACAAGAGACAGCAATATATGGATTCATGTAATATGCATGGATTCGTATAACTTCGTATAATGTATGCTATACGAAGTTATTACGCTTCGAAGCCGACTTTTCGTTTTGAGAAGCAAGGATGGAGTCAATATCATGGCTCAAGGCTATTATATGTGACTAAAAATGAAGAATCCTTACAATGTTCCTTCTAATATTGTGGTGCTAAATCAAGTGGATGTTGAGCTTAACGCAAAAAAACTTCTAATCTTCTCATCCAAGGCTTGAGCTGTCACGAATATGAGTGCATTGCTCATCTTTAGTACTCTCAATCTATTTGGACTACCCTCAAAGCATATCATGAGGGGATAGATCCGATCAAAGTTGTGAGGCAGGATCAGTTCAAGAGAGTGTTCACCCTGTTCACACAAAGGCCGAGAGAGTCACTGGATTCTTGTTTCAATTGATTCACAAAGACCCTCAGCAATCTCTACTAGGTGGACACTACCTATACCGATGTGGAGAATACCAGACATTTTTATTTTTGCCCTGGATCTCAAGATTTGAGATGTGGAAATGGCCACTATCAGACAGACTAATTACAAAACTGGCCCCTGCCGCCTCCCAGAGGCGCAGGTCATCAATAAGAGAGGTCAAGAAAAGCGACACCGGCCGATCGCAACCGCGGAAAATGCGATTGTTCCGTTCTAACCAAAGGTGCCATAAGGTTGCTAGAGCGGCCGAGGCGGTACCGCTGACCAACTGCCCTTGAATGTCCAGCCTCCACTACGTGGGGAGGCAATCTTGGTGAGACCAGGTAGAGGGGCAGAGCCTTGGCGAACGCAGCTTGACAGAGATATGAGTCCACGCTTGGTTGGAGAAAGTGCAAGTGAGGAAGAGGTGATCCGGGGTCTCCAAATTTCTTTGGCAAAGCGGACAGAAGTAGTTGTTGGGGATCCCTTTCCTCAAAAGAGAGTCAGCTGTGAAAATCTTGCGCTGAAGGAGCAACCACCCGATGAATTTGCATTTGGAGGGAGCCCACTGCTTCCACAAGCGATGAATATCCGAAACAGTTCGCCCGATAAACTGCAGGCGGTAAGCAGAGGCCACGGAGTAGTCCCCGGAGGGGGTGAGACGCCAAACGGCACGGTCCGGTTCGTGCTGACGGGGCGCGATCTGCTGAAGACGCCGGAGGAGTGTAAGCAGCTCGGCAGCCATGGAAGGGAGGAAATTTCACCGGAGATTAGACAGCCAGTTCCAATTGAAGAGCGCCTAAGCAACAGATCTATTTTTCCTGGTAGAGGCGACGAACAGTCGTGGGGCAATATCCCGCGGCTGTTGCCCATCAAGCCAAGCATCCGACCAGAAGGAAATGGACTTGCCATTCCCGAGCACCAAGGTGGTAGCCGCCCGAAAAAGATCGTTGTCCGAGGGCCTAGTTGGTGGGGGGGTGTCGACCCAGGTGCGGGAGGGGCTGGACCTTTGAAGCCAGAGCCAGCGGAGGCGAAGCGCCCGAGCGAAGTAGTGGAGCTCCAGGACACCTAGCCCACCATACCTCTGCGGGGAGCACACAATCTTTCAATTGACTCGGCAATGACCCCCACTAGCTAAGATGGAACCCCGCCAAAGCCAAGCGCGACGAATCTTGTCAATCTTCGAGATGACCGAACGAGGAGGCACAATCACCGATAGCAGATAAGACGGCATGGCCGAGAGGACCGATTTGAGGAGAGTGAGCCTCCCCCCTTGGACATCATAGGTCCCCTCCATCCTCTTAGTCTCCCGGCGACTTTGTCAATAAGTGGCTGGAAATGAACATGTTTGAGCTTCCGGAGAGCGAGGGGCGGTCCTAAGTACGTTAGGGGAAAACCGACCCGCGTGGCCGGAAGAGCGGCAAGTACGTCATCCAAATCTATGCCCTCGCAGCGAATGGGCACCACCTGACTCTTGGAGAAGTTGGTGCGGAGGCCGGTTATATCACCAAAACGCTTGAGAATGGATGCCAGAGCAGCGACCTCCTCCTTGATGGGTGCGATGAAAATCGCAGCGTCGTCAGCATAAAGGGAAACCCTGAGATTAGCTGGCACACCTCTAAGAGCAGAGAGCACGCCCTAGCTGGCAGCAAGGGCTAAAATTTTGTGGAGAGGCTCGATGGCGAGGTTGAGCAGGAAGGGAGACAAGGAGTCACCCTGGCCAAGCCCACGACGGTGGAGGATGTGTTTTCCAGGAAAGCCATTGAGGAGTATTTGTGAGGAAGAAGAGGCCAAGACGTTGGCCACCCAGCACCTCCAAAGATTTCCAAACCCGCGAGCACGATGGTTGTCCAGGAGGTAACCCCAAGAGACCGAGTCGAAGGCCTTTTCAATATCAAGCTTGAACAGGAGGGCTGGGGTGCGGGAACGGTGAAGAAGCTTAGCCCGCCCCTGAACAAAAAGGAAGTTATCCTGTATGTGCCGTTTCTTTATGAAGGCGCTTTGGCAAGGCGAGATCAGGTCGCCGATGTAACCGGCCAACCTATTAGCGAGGATCTTGGAGAAAAGCTTGCCAAAGCTATGGATTAGACTGATTGGTCGGTAGTCGGAGGCGGAGGAGGGGTTATTGTGCTTTGGGAGAAGTACAACACTGGCCGAGTTTATGCCAGCCGGCAGGCGGTGGCTGTTGGAAAAAAGGCATTGCAAGGCCGCGAGGAGGTCTGGGTGAATTATATCCTAGGCTAACTTGTCAAAGGCCCAAGTGAAACCATCCAGGCCCGGTGCTTTGTCGGACGGCATACCCATTACGGCTTCGCGGAGTTCTTCAATAGAGAGCGGCTCCTCAAGTGAGCCGAGGTCGATGATTGGGAGCCCGATTGAAACCCAATTGAAATTGTGGGGGGTGGAAGCAGGAGTTGAGTCGTCACCGAAAATGTTGGTGAAGTGTTGGTGAACCGCTGAGGCCATATCATCGTGGCCAGTGATGACGCCCGAGGCGGAGTGAAGGGAATGAATAAAATTTCTTCGTCTGCGCGAGTTGGCCCGAAGATGGAAATACTTTGTGTTGGCATCTCCAAGCTTGAGCCAAGTTAGCCTAGAACGCTGCTTCCACTTGATCTTGTCTAAGGCTGCCAAGCCCAGAAGACGACACTTGATGGAACGACGGAGGGAGATTTCTGCTCTAGATTGTTTTGAGTAGCAAAGTCAATTCGATGCATTGGCTGACATGTAGATGTACATGCCAATTATCATGATGGTGCCAAATGAAAGATGCCTTTGCACTTCTACATATTGTAACATTAGTGGAGAGGACATCTACACATGGTTAGAGACCAAAACTACATATTTCTACCTATCAAAAGCTCTCAAGCCGAGATAATTGTGCATGGTTGGAGATTGAGTTGTCCTTTTCATCTTATTTTACTTATCTTATATTTCTACCTACAAAGTCAAAGATACGAAGGTAAGATAAGATAAGATTAAAAAAGACACCTGAATGTGTATGCATTTCTATAGGACGAAAAGCCCAAGAAATAGATGCCTAAGCATTACTAGAGGTAAAAAATATGAAATGATCTGCAGATTATAAGTACAAAGAGTAGATCTTGTTTAATATTAGCGATATTTGTATGTTTACAATTGCCACTTATCTTTTCTCCATTAGTTTTAAATAAAGAACCATCATATGATTAACAAATCATAATAGCCAATGTTTTTATTGTTGTAGATCGATAGATTAGAATAATTAATTAATTATATATTGTGCTACTTAGCGACTATGTGAGAAGCACTTAGTCGGAGCATGCGGAGGTTTCAAATGTTGTATATTAGAAACTTGTAGTGTAAATGACTGTGAGATGACAAGGAGCACCAATAGGAGAGATAAACCTTTAATTATTATAAAACTAGAGAGAAACTTGGTGTGGCACGAAATAAAGTTACATGTTTATTTTTCTTTTTTTTTATCAATTTGTTCAAATTTAAAATTGCTTTCATAATCAATCTATATTATGTTATCTCAAAGATGTGTTTGAAAGCTCGATCTACATAAGAAGTTATAAGAAGAAACCATACGAGTTTGGCCTAACTCTCGAGACCACCTCAAAAGGTTACTAAAGTTTTGAAGTAAATAAGTACATAAGAATAAGTCATATGACACTAACAAAAGAAAGCTTTACGAACATAAGGCTATAGATTTATGATTCAAAAAACAAGAAGCACTCAGCGAGAGCTTACAAAAAATACTTATGGCTTTTGGAGATCATGATGCTCTAGAAAATTATTAGCCCTAAGAACAAGAGTTGGAGGTGGTGACTGACTGTCAATCAAAATAAAAAGTATAGAGCCTAGTCTGCTATACAAAAAATTTCTTCATTTCAACTAGCACATGCTAGAGGCCTATAGTGCATACTCCGTAATTATGCATGGTACACAAACATATATTTTAGTGATTCTATCACACTAATCTTATGGATCTACGTAAATTCAGACATGCACATTGCAGAGTGTTTTAGAGTCATATTGTGTCATTACTTAGTCGACTCTCTTTGATGTGCCATTGCGGTCGCTTAAGTATTATGTTGTGTGCCATTTGTGACCGCTTTCCGTCCGTCAAGTCGTCAAGACGCTGAAAAAATTATTTTTCCTTTAAGTTAAATATTTTGAAAATATGTTCGAACATGAAAATTTGAAATCTTGCGAAATTTCAAAATTTTAAATCTAACCAAATTAAAAAAATTTAGATCCGTCTAAAATTGATGAAATATGAATGAATTTGAAAAGTTGAAATTATGTCAAATTAAACAATTTTAAAATATGACCAAATTTGGAAATCTAACCTTAATGAAATTTTGAATTCTAGTCAAATGTGAAATTTGAAATCTGATCAAAATTGAAAATTTTGAGATCCGGCCAAATCTGACAAATCTGAAATGTGGTCAAATTAAAAAATTGTAATTCAACCGAATTCAAATTTTTAAAATTTTGCCAAATTTAGAAAATTGAATTTTGGCAATTTTTCAATTTTAAAATTGTCATGTGGACCCAAGTTTTCACGCATGCCAACGGTATTTTGGGCATTATCGATGTTGTTAACGGTGAAAACTAATGTATCATGAATTCATGATGGCATTGGCCTAAATGATAATATTCATCTAACTGCAATAGCACATAATTAAGATGGTGGCGACTAAGGTGTTCTTATTTGATATGTTGACCCGTTGATTGGCTAATAAGCTGAACTTCAAGAGCTTCTTGAAGCGGATGGGAAAGTCCAATCGTTCGGCTTGCATTTTAGAGCTTTGCGATACAGCTTTGAGATGAAAAATGAACTACAATTAGCAAAACATTTGCATTATTGAAACCAAAGATGAGCAAATAAGTAGACGAGTATAAGCAAATAATCAAGTAGAAAAGAGCATACCTAAATGATGGCATATATGACATAAATCTACTCCGCAATGATTTACATGATATTATATATCCCTACTATAAAACATGCTGTATTTGGCCTTTAATATTAAAAACCGTAAAAAAAATAAGTTTATCCGCGCAATTGAGTGGACTTGCCAGGGATACCATCACCTTTTTTTTTCAAAACAAAAGAGATTGGAAGAGTACAATCACGGAGGACATCGGGAGTCCGGGATTCTTCGGTATATCACGTGCATAATCAGTTTTGTTGGTCTTCTAAGCTTTGGATACTTGAGTGCCCCGAGTAGCACGCAGTTGTGGTGTCTGAAAGGCCCACAAGACACATAAAAATTAAAAATATGTTCAAGTTTGAGTAATAGAAGATCGGGGTGTCTATTGGCCAATTAATCGGTTCGATGACCTCGCTGCCATCGCCGACTCTTTCCCGTTTACCAGTGCATCTTTCTCGTGGACGGAGCTGTGGTAATGGAGACTAACTTAGGTTAAGACTAACTTACCCATTAAATCTAACCTCGAACCAGACTCAGTGGTAATGGAGACATAATTTATGCCGTTCTAGTATAAGAGCATCCCCATCTCACCCCTCAAAATGGCCTCTACTTCAAAATTTTTCAAATACAGCAGGAGGGAATTTGATGTCCCAGAGTAGCAGTTTGCATTGCGCGAGTTACTGTAGCGATTACTGTAGCGATGCAGGGGAATTTGATGCCCCTGCTGAGGATGCTCTAACAAATAAAATAGTAAAGATTAAAATACAGCTGAATAGTGACTAAATAGTGTTGGCAGCTGAATAGTGACTGAATAGTGTTGGAGGAAGCACAGTAGGTTGACATTTGGCTCCCCACAAATCAATGATATTTATGAGGGGCAGAGGCAGTTGGTTGATGGATAGTAATTATGCTAGTAATAAATATGTTAGCAGGAAACTTAAAAACTTAAAAAATATAGTTTTTAGATACATCATTTGATGAAAGAAACTTAGAAACAAAAAGTCTCGTAAGCACGCTAAACGCGCGCCCATGGTGACCCGCTAGGCCTCGTTGTTAAGGACATTTGTCCTAACGAAAATTGATGCGTTCCTCAAGTCATTAGTTGAAGATCTCATAAAAGTTCTTACGATGGTGAGGCTCAAATCGCAGCCATGTTTTGGCAGCCTAGAGGCGTAACTTAAAAAGAGTTTAGGGTTCAAAACACAGTAACTTTAAATAGAATAGTCGATGAAGAAGAAGAAAAATGTTTTAAAATATATTATAAAATATGAAGTGATTTTAAAGAAAAAATATACAAACTAGAGAGTAGCGAAATGAGTGAGAGGGATGACTTTTCTATTCTTTTGAGCTGAGCTGAACAGTTAAAATGATTGGATTTCTAGAGTTTCTCTTCGTGGTCTCAAAATTCGTATTCATTTTGTTGACTTGCTATTTAAAGCATTAGAACCCAACTTTGAAACAATAAAAAAACAGACTAAAAAAACTCAAAACATGTCTTTTCAAAGCATAAACAAACCATTAAGCTGTTAAACTTCACCCACGATGTGTAACTCAGCCCGCAATCTCGCAAATTAAAGCACCGAACGAGAACCCCTAGGTATGCGTCACGATGGCCACCGCGAGAGAAGAAATCAAATGCCATCTCTATGCCGTGGCAGGGGCGTTGCTATCAGACTGACACCGTGAGAGTTGAGCGTATGGCACGCGGCTAGCTAGCACATGTGGTGCTACGGCCTATTATACGATCTAGCAGTCTGTCCGTCCACGCGTGCCCATCGCCCCATCACACGCCGAAGTCCATGGTTAGTCGTCGCTGCACGCGCGCCTAGTAAATACTCGCTCCGTTCCGTTTTATAGGGTGTATAATTTTTTTCGTGCCGTTTCAATTTGTAGGGCGCGTTTTCGTTTCCTACATTGATTTCTTTCCCAAGGCGCGCATGCAAGGCACATGCAGAGACGCGGATTAATTAATCAACGGTAATTAATTAGAGGCAACTAATTAGCGCATGCGTAGGCGAGCGTGGGCGCATGCATAGGCGCGGGTACATGCAGAGGTTCACGCGGACGCATGTATTGGCGCAGATTATTGAACAGCTAATTAGCGACAATTAATTAGGGGCAATTAATTAGCGTATGCCAGGTCTCCTTGGTCTTTGCAAAAAAATCTATACGCCCTACATAACGGAACGGAGGGAGTATGATCCATCTCTTTTCTACATTTATGTTGCTTTTTTTTTTGTGGGTTTGACATGTACTTGTTGCCACGTACATTCTCGATTCATAAACAAGTTAATTTTAGGCATGTACTATGACAAAATTTTAAATAACAAAAAGATCAAGAAAAGAAGCAGACGAGACGAGTAGGAAAAAGAGTGAGAGCAGTGTTCTAACATTTTATTTTGGGTGTATAAATTTTTTTTAAAAAATTAAAAATATTTAAAGCTTTTGTGTGTGAATGCACTATCTTGTAACTAAATATTTAATACATTTATTACCTTGTTTTGAACTATTGGAAAGTATACTTAAAAATGTGTATTTTGATTAAAAAAAACTATTGCAGGTCTTGGTACTTGACATTTCATTTTATAAAAGCTAAAATCATATTTTAACTTTTTTTTAAAAAAAATTCTTCCTAGAAAATATATTTCATGTGTATTGCATGAAATATTATTTCCAAAAGTTTTAAAAGATTATTTTTAGCTTTCGTAAAATAATGTATAAATTAATTTGTTTGAAACTTCTTCAATACATGTGATTATACATGTATTTATATTTTAATCCTATTATTGCATGCTTGAATTGTTGGGTGGGTATTTTCCAAACTTATGGTCTTTATAAGAAGATTGACCATATGAATAGAGAAAATTGCACCATTAATCTCCAAACATGTCCCGTCTGTGCACATAAATCCGTAACTATCGAAACCGCTTATTTAGATATCCAAACTTGAGTAACCGTTACAATCAGGTCCATAGGTTGGTTTTTATGCTGTTTTGGTGGCAGGCACTGCCATGACAGCGCCTATGTCACATTTTTTTTCTTTCTTTCTTTTAATGCGAGACCTACTTACCACCCCCTCTCACCTCTCTGCCTCTCTCTCCTCCCCCTCTCCCACGATGCGCGGTCGGCGGCGCCGCCTCTTCTCCGACCCCGGTGATGGAGTATGGTGGCGCGCCCCTGGTGGCAGCGACGGAGTGGGCTGGCGCGCCCCTGGTAGCGGTGACGAAATGGGGCGGCGCCACGGCGGGGACAGCTTGACGGTGCAGGCACCGAAGCCTGGCGGAGATGTGCAGCTCGGCGGCGGCTGAGCTCCGTGAAGACGGTGCAACGATGCCGGCACCGAAGCCTAGGGGATGCTTGTCGAGTGTTCCTTTTGCCCGGGGCAAGCCCGAGACGGCGCCGCGAGACGCAGAGGTGGAAGGCAACACTAATGGCGGCAGCATTGGAGGGGAAATTGGGCGGCGCAGTGCCTGGAGATGTTGCATAGCTTCAAGGAGGCTCTAGAGAGCCCTAGCTAGTTTCACTTCACCATGATGCCCCTCAATTTGGGAAAATGACCGTGGCGGCCGAGATTGGGAAAAAAGAGTGATGGCTCACCGGTGGTTTCCTCGGTGGTGGTGCGACGGCGTTGTCGGCGACGGTGGCAATGGAGGGTGCGGCGACGGCAAGGTGGGGGAGAGGGAGCTCAGGGCGAGCCTCCCGTGAGAGGAAGCCGAGAGAGAGAGAGAGAGAGAGAGAGAGAGAGAGGGTGAGGGTGAGCCAAGGGTGAGAGCTCCGCCAATGCTCCTTCCCCGACGAGGCCGCGCCGCCGTCGCTTCTGATGTCCCGCGAGGCCACGCCGGCGCCATCATCCGAGTGTTGATCGGAGCGTCGGGTAGCGCGAGCTCCACCATGCCGCGTGTCGAAGGAGGGCAATGGCATGCCGCGCCGCTGTGACGCTTGGGGAAGAAGGCTGCACCGCCGCGATGGGTTGGAGAGGGACGACGGCGTCGGCCACCACCAGAGTCGAAGAAGAGGCGTTGTTCACGAAAATTTACACGAAAATTTTCGATTTTGAATTTACACGAAAATTGGAAGTTTAATATTTCATACCATATCCAATTTACACGAAACAGATTTTAAAATTCATGTAAAATCGTGAAGATCCCATTTTTCATACTTTGAATTTTTGAAATTCAAAATTTAAAAATTGAAAAATTCAAATACAAATTCAAGTGTAAATTCAAAATTCAAAATTCAAAAAAATTTGAAAGTTTACAAAATGGGTTCTTTAGGATTTTACATTAATTTTGAAACTTGTTTCGTGTAAGTTGGATATGGTATGAAGTGGTAATAGATAAAAGAAGTTTGATGAATAGTGCCTGATACTGTAGCAACAGTACCCGTCGCGAATTGAACGCAGACTAGTGCCTGGTTCTCCTGCGCCGTCTTCTCACCAACCTGTCGTGTGCCTAAAGTGCAACAGGTGGGGCTGTCGCGAATTGAACGCGTGACCGGCGTCTATTTGTGTCTAATTTTCAATCCGACGTATAATTTTGCATAAACGAATAAAAAAATTAAAAATTATGTATGTTTATACATATTTTCTTTGATTTATAATGTATATTTATGAAATATAATGGTTTTTCTTAATTTATATATATTTTTAAATAAAATAAACCGACTAATAAAAAACCAGGATGGCCCGGTTCGGTCGGTTCACTATGCGAACCGAACCTGGGCCGAAACCCCGGCCGGTTGGCCCGGTTCGTACAGTAACCGAACTAACCAGGCCCGAACCGAACCGAACCGAACCGAACCGAACCGAACCGGGCCGGCTCGTTGGCCAGGTCTGGTGTCAAGGGAGAAGGAGAGGACAGAGAGGCAGAGAGGTGAGAGAGGGGAGAGATGACAAGTAGGTCCCACATTAATAGTTAGAAAGAAAAATAAAAAATGCCACATAGGCACTGACATAATAGTGCACGTCATCAAAACAGCCTAAAAAAACCAGCATATGGACCTGATTGCAACGGTTTCGAAAGTTTGGGTACCTAAATAAGTGGTTTTGATACTTACGGATTTATATGCATAGGCATGACAAGTTTGGAGACTAATGGTGCAATTTTCTCATATGAATAAATATACTCTATTTATGGGAATAGCTTGTCCAGTTTGATTTCTAAATATTTTGAACTTGAATAAATTCATATTCTACAATTCAAATTCTTTTAAAGAAACTCGACCCTTTTGCCCTAGCCTAAATTCTCCTCTCACCTGACCCTCTCTAGTACTCTTATGTGAAATCTTGAACCATACCTTGATCCATCTTAATTATTCAATTTTGAATGTGAACTTCCTTGTGAAATATCTTAATTATCATTTTATTTGTATTTTATTTACAAATACTCATTTGCCTAATTATTGTCTGATATTTGTTAATAGTGTTTATTTATGCGCATAGCCCCTTACCCTTGACATAATTCTCGAACCTGTCCACTAGAAAAACATAAGACTAATAACCACTCTTGGATGATAAGTCATTGGAGTCTTTTGCTTAGCACTAGTTGTCTCTAGAAGTAAAATAAGTTGATCTTGACTATCAACGCTTGTGTCATAGTTAAGGATTGATCCTATCAACAATACAATGGCGTAACCTTTGCTATCAATGTTCTAGTGGTCTAACAGTTCACTAATCCCAAACTATTGTCATGACCAATATAGCTCAGGAGACAGCTGTCCATGCACTTGGGTGCCATTTATTGTCTAAGTGTGAAGGTTGAATCAATTAAACACTAAAATACTCTCACCTGATAAACTCTTGGCCCTTCGTGTTCGGCCTTAGTTAAGCTCAAGGAAACCACACCTCTTTTAGGGGACCATGTCCATGGATATGGAATGGATCCGCCTTGTTTGGGAACGATACATCCATGGCTATGAAGACTGGTTCGTCTTTTGGAGATTTGTAGGAGACATGTTCATGGCTATGTCATGGTTCTACCATGTGGGACACCTAGGTCCTAGTGATGAATGCGGTGTTGCCACATGATTACCCGCATCATTAATGGAACAATTGCATATAATAGCAAAGTATGTCTTTAATTTGTTAAAACTGCTAGATCCTATGTCATCTATACTTAACTTTTGCAAAACTAGCTTTAAGCAAATAAAACAACCCAAACTCCGTCGTATAGCCTGCAATCATTACTTGCATTAGGTGGGTTTTAGTTTATTGAGCATAGTTGATTGCGCTCACCGTCTCACTGTTCCATCCTTTTAAAAGAAGATGGCGAAGATGCCTACCTGAGCGAGGAGGGATATTAGGAGCAAGGATATGACGGCGTGGATAGAGAATATGAGGGACTCAAGTCCCTTGCTTCTTTGGGTGGATGGCATAACCTTTGACCATGTTATTCCTTTTTGGTTTTTTTGCATGACCTAAACTCTGATGAGGGTCTCCCCTTTTGGCATTATAATAATCAACCTTGTCTGTTGGCATAATTTTAAGCCCTATTTATGGAATGATACTAATTGCAACGTTTGTTCCCCCATTTTATTCATGCAATGTATCAACTCTATGTAATTGTGTGCTTTCATGATTATAGAGTAGCACTTGTTACAGAAATAGATCTTGGATTTTGGATATGAAATCCAAGGCCGATAGTTATCGAGCTTACTTCTTGAATGAGGGATAAATTACGCCCCATTTCGAGGAAGTCGTAGAATGCACGGATTGGGGAGATGATGAACACGGTGGTCCTCATTCCAAGGATGTCGTAGGATGCATGAATTGGGGAGATGATGAACACGGTGGTTCATCGTTGTTCAAGAAGTCTCCTGGGACGGGATAATAGCCCTAATCTAGTGCACTATTGCATTGTGATGAGAATGTTACATAGTGTCGCGTCAACTGACATTGGCCCTCTTTGATAGCTTGTTTAGTTTTAGTTTAGTTTTTGTTGGGAAAATTTGACCACCTTTGAAAGTGGTATGAAAAGGCTAAATAAATTATTAAAAAAATATTTTTGAGATCTTTGAGAAAAACCCTACAAAGTTATAAAAAAATTATTTTCAAAAAATAAAGTAAATAGTGTACATAAAAATAATAAAAGTTACAGTCCCAACAAAAACTAAACTAAAACAAGCTATCAAAGAGGGCTATTATCACTAAAAAACTTGACAAGAGCATGCACATTTGTGCAAATGTGGCCTCTAATCTAGGTGCAGGGGTATTTATACTTGCAAATTAACCAGTCCCACGACCCCAACGCACTAACTCCGCGATGACAGAGAACGATAATTGAGGACATAATGGTGAAGTGATTAGCCATTAAGCTGTTGCAGTGAAGTCTTGAGAAAACATGTCCAATGCCTTGGAGACCACTTCGGATCAGCTGCTACTCCCGGGCACGATTGGCTATGCTGTCACCCTTCAATTTTAACTTACCTTGAGGGTCGACGATCCCATGCACTAGCCCCTGGATCAGTACGCTAGCGCGGAAGACCAAATAGCCGATACAGTTATACATCGATAAATGAATCCCTGAAAATTACAAACATTGTTACGCCCTTAGGCGAATTTAGTAAAGCGGTCCATACACGCCTTAATATTACAAAACATTGTTCAGAGTACAGCGGACAACAAAATATCCAAAAGAATCCCTATCGACTACGGTCCATCAGCGACTAGAGCAACCCCTATGACTCCTCGGGTCCACAATAGTCCTGTCTGTCGTCTTCGTGACACTCGTAAGGGTCGTCTTCGACACCATCGACTAGAGAAGGTAAGAAGGCGAGGTCAGCGTCATCCAAACGATGGATAGTTAACACATCCCTTAATGCATATAGTGTAGATGGCTTTATTTGGAGGAGAGGGTTATTTTATTTACGTAAAACTAAGTTTATAAGACTTTTAGAAACATCCTAACTAGCATCAACTAGAACTTGTCTTAATTATATAAATCAGGGGTTTTCCATCTTAACAATGCACCCAAATTCAGTTGTGGACTGTATGGGCCCCGGGTATCCTCTAGAAGGCCCATAAGGGAACAGATGGGAGGCGATCCGAGTCGGCCGGTCCAGGTCAGAGACCACTCGGGCTACGTGAGCCTTGAGCTTGAAGGAAGTTCCCGGGGATAAAATCTATCTCCATGTAATTAGGAGATCAGCACATGCATGACATGTAACGGCATAACAAGATTAGGTATCGTGTATCACGTGTTACCGTGTAACTCCATCTCCCCCTATACTATATAAAGGGAGAGGGTGGAGGCCATAGGCAAGTAAGTTCATCTAATAGCATACGCTGTAATCATCTTGGTCATCTTGCATCCCGCAGGTTGATCACCATATAATCCCAGAGCACAGGAAGTAGGGTATTACCTCCGTTGAGCGCCTGAACCTGTATAAACCCGTGTCTTGTGCTACCATCTAGTTTAGTTCCTGATAGCGTCCCCTCGTACAAATTCATTGCCGACGGTAACCCCCAGTTTACCACCAGTCGACAGTTGGCGCGTCAGGTGGGGGCAGCGTCAAGATCATCTTTTCAAGCTAGATGGCATCTTAGAGATCGCCGCACGTCACCATGAAGCTGGGGCAGACTCTTCGCTTCGGCACCCTCGAGTTCATCGCCGACGGCGTTGGCAATCTTCATCTCTCTCCTCCTCGAGAGATCTCTCCTCACGGAGGCGCGCGATCAATGTGACCCATTGCCCTATGGCTTGGAGAATTTAGCAAGCGCCTTCACCAGATCAACCCCCTCGCTGTTCGCCTTTGCACCTCTTCCTGAGGCAGACGAAAAAGGACTCGGCGGGCTTGGTCGCACGGGCGTGGATTCTATTCCGCCCAACAACAATAATTCAGTGCCTTCGGCTGGATTTTCCTCTGGACTCGAGGGGTTCGATGCGGCTCCCGCACGGATCTCATCTGAAATTTAGACGGGAGATAACCAGTCGGCAAGCACAATAGATCCACTCGGATCTGATCCAGCCATGTTCGTGGGTGTCATCAATGGTGGCCAACCCATTGGACAGAGCGAACAAGTCAGCCTCTCGGCTTCTGACTCCGAGTCAGACGAGAATGCTGAAATCCGTAATTATCAGGAAGTCTTTGTCCTTGGCGCGGGGGATCATCACTCTGCCTCCCCGATTGTCGATTACGAGGCGACCGACCTCGGCACGGCGAAGCTGGATCCACATCGCGCTGAAGACCGAGATCGCATACAACAGTTTCGCGCCCGCGGCCGCGACGTCCAGAATGAGCTTCGCGCGGTAAAGCTAAGGGATCAGGATGTCCACACGACAGCTCAAGCAAACGTCATCGCATCGAAGACTCTCCTTGAGACAATCGCACCACAACTTCCTGAATGCAGCCCGTTTGCTGCAACCCTCGCTCGAGCAACGGCTATGGTAGAGATGGCCGCCATTCAGCAAAATGAGACGATACCCGCTCCGGCTACGCAATCGGAACAGGGCACGTGCCAACGCAGCTGGCGATTCTCACCAGTCGCCGGTCCATGATCTTCGTCAAGACATTGAAGCCAAGCGGCGGGAGCGTAGCAACGGCGAGCGGAACTCTCGTGGCCATCATTGCCGCCACAACGATGACCAAGCCGAGAGCACCGCCAGTCGGCGCGACCACCGTCACGAGCAACGCCAAGACCCGCGCCAGGAGCATCGCAGTAGATCCCTGAGGCGGAGGAGGCCACGACCGTTGGAGGGGATTCGGGCCTTTACCCCGGATCTTCGCCGAGTGGTTTGGCATCGACAAGTTCAATGGCGAGAGGGACCCAAAGAACTGGCTGCAGGTTTACGCCTTAGCAGTCAGCGCGGCAGGAGGCGATCAGAACGTCATGGCAAACTACTTGCCGGTCGCTTTGACCCCAACCGCCCAGACCTGGCTAAAAAAACTCCCGGAGAACTCGATTGAGTCTTGGGACGACCTCCAGGAGCAGTTCATCGCTAATTTCCAAGGGACCTATGAAAGGCCCGTGGGGAGATGGAAGATTGGACAGCTACACCGACGCAAGAATGAGACTCTTCGTGAGTTCATCAAGCGCTTCACCAAGAAGAAGAACGAGATTCGGGATGTTTCGGAGCAAACAGTCATAGATGCCTTCTTCGCCGGGTGCAAATCCGAGGAGTTGATCAGGCAGATGACCCGGGACCCCCGCGTAATCTCAAGGCCATGTTCACTATGGCGGACCAGGAGGCCGAAGCCGAAGAGGCCATTGCGAATCATCGCGGTGGCAACGATGGAGGCCCCAAGAAGAAGCCTAACGATGAGCAGGGCAAGCCCAAAGACAAGAAGCGGAAGGGGGAAGAGATGGTCGCCAACATGGAGCGCAATCGGTCTAAGCCCCCTAACGACAACGACTACAAAAAGGTTATGGATTCGGTATGTCCGTAGGACTATTACCCGCAAGGGGGTCCGAACCTGGGTAATCCCCGTGTGTTGGTCCTTGCTGCGTTCAGTGCTCAATCGAACTGAGCTCGGCCGATAGGCTAGCAGGATAGAAATCTGACTAGGGGTGTGATCCGCAGTGGTTGAGCGGTGAACACGCCGTCAGGGCCCAGCTCTTCGGTTTCAGAGACCTCGTTTTAGTGTGCTTCTTGGTTGTCCTCCATGAGAATTCTTAGCTGGAATGTTCGGGGCCTCAACTCCGCGGCCAAACGTGATGTCGTCGCTGCCCTCGTTCGCTCCCACAACCCCACGATCCTCGCGGTGCAAGAATCTATATGTGGCTGAAGTTCAAGAAGTTGCAGTAGAAGTGGAGACCGGGAGGAAGTTAGACACTCTCCTGACAGATCGAGGCAATTCAGGGCACCCTATTCGCCACAACAAAATGGTGTTGTAAAGCGACAAAATTAACCCTACTAGATGATGCTGTGTGCTGTAGGATTTTAGTTGAATGGTTGTGAACCGTGGATAGTAGGGTTGTATGGACACACAAATTTGCACAGTATACATTGCCTCATATATAACATTTAATTTTGGGACTGACTTATCATAAAGCGTCTGAGAGTTATTTATCTCTTAGTCGATTTTCTAGACCGTTGATTGAACGTCTCTATAGGACATATAAAAGATCTAATGGTATAATCTAGCTATGTGAAAATCAACTGAGACTTATTTAAAAATCAGTCGTCTGAGAAGCAGAAAACCGTTCAATTTTTTGAGTGCAAAAGATTCTCAAAAAATGCAAAATATGAAGCACTGTTTCGGACGAATTTGGCTTCCCTGCTCCCTCCCGTGCTCCCTCCTCACATGTGTGTTGCTCTCCGGGCCCCACTTCCTTACTTCTTGCCTTGCTCCCCCAATGCGAAGCTGCCACGTCTCGGGAGCATGAGAGGGAGCAAGCCCGGGAGCAGGGAAGTCGCGTCCGTTTCGGACAGTCCAAGGTGCGCCGAAACGTCTGGGACGACTGAGTCCTGGCTATTTTCTTTGGAAAAAAGAAAACCAGTTTGGCGTATGCCAAACGGTCCGGCACATTGGTCCGACGTTTCCATTGATATGTTTATGGGAAAATTGGTCCCACGCGTACGACCTCTGCGCCCAAGGGCGGATCCAAGAAAATAAGTCACTGGGGTCGTCGGGGTCATTTTAAGTCTAATTCACTGGTTTTTAGCTTTAAAACATAGGTTTACATATATATATACTAGTGAGGTAACACTAGATAACAAGGGAATGTCCGAAAGGCACCGGTGTCGCATGACACCGGTCATTACACTGTAGATTCGCCCCTGTCTGCGCCGCCCCATCCGTTATGAACAAATCTTTTCTCATGTGTACTTAACCTTTGCATTTTTCTTAGTTCCAAATCCAAACTCAAACTAAGTCAAATTAATGTTGGCAAATAGTCATCGCATTATCTCACGGATTTGTTGCTGTAATTTGCCAGAATATATTGCTGGCCGATCTGGTGCATACTTAAGATTAGGCCTTTTTAATGTATTTTTCGGCCCGTGGGTGCCTGCCTTCCCAGGCCCAAGCGACCAGTTCAACTATGCAGTTTTTTTTTTTTACCTCCGAGCACCTTTTGGTTTTGACCCATCCTTTTCGTAATCCAGAACAATCAAAACTCATTAAATACGAAATAATCCTTGTCCTCGTTATTTGTGTAAATTATTAGGAAAACATTTGATTTAAAAAAATAACGCAGCGACTTGGGGACGGACGTCCCATGCGCGTCGGACGCTCGCGTGGCCCAGTCAGCCCACCAACGGCGCGTCCAGCCTAGCCAATCTTTTAAGGTTCCACCTGCTGAAACAACTCGGTGCCCCCACCAAAACAAATTTCTCCCGCCATTCTTTCGCCTTCGCCGCCGCAGCGTGCTCGCGAATCCCTTACTGTTTGCATGCTATGACGTCAGCGATGGCGTAAGCGAAAAGATTCCTTTTTAGTTTTCTCTTTCGACGGCCATAGATTTTGACTGGTTGTTCCAGTGTACGAACCATTTGCACCGCTGCGTTCCTCGTATTTTTACTAACAAAACAAGACCAATGTTGCTATATAAAAAGTTACTGAAACAATTTGTTATCTTAATGAAACAATTAGTTTAGCATGTTGAAACAATATGGCTAGCATGCTGAAACAATTACTTTTGCTTAGTGGACGGATAACCAAGTGAAACAGTTGGTTTAGTCTATTGAAACAATATATATAGCATGCTAAAACAATTGGTTTAGCCTATTGGAACAATATATATAACTTGCTGAAACAACTAGTTTAGCCTATTGAAACAATTTGTCTAACCTGATGAAATAATTTGTACAACCTGTTGGAACAATATGTTTGGCATGTTGAAACAATTAGTTTAGCCTGTTGGAACAATATCTAATCCGTTGAAACAATTGGTTTAGCATATTGGAACAATATTTTTGGCTTGTTGAATCAATTAGTTTAGCCTACTGGAATGATATGTCTAGCCAAGTGCAACATTAGTTTTTTCTATTGGAGCAATATGTTTAGCCTGCTGAAATAACTAGTTTAGCCTATTAGAAACAATCTGTATAGACTGTTGGAACAATTTTGCTAACAAAAAAATTTAAAATATAAAATATAAAAAGTATTTAAAATGAGTTAATTAGGATTTTAGATGAATGATGAAACTTATTCTATGCATTTTGGACTCCAGATGAAATAGAGATAAAAATGAGAAGATTAAATAGAAAAAATGAACTGCTCATTTTTTGCTAGCAGCGACGTGCATCAGCGAGGCACACGTGCGTTGATTGCTGGGCCGCGCTGTTGGGCTGCGTGCGTCCAACGTAAGCATTTCTCAAAAAATAAAACGAAGAATACATGGAATCTTTGGTATGGTACCTCTCTTGATACCGCCCGGACACTCCATCCCACGGTGATATAGCGATACTGTGATACACACGAATAAAGGTATCTTATCATTCGCTCTCCTCCTCCTTTTTTTTATACTCCCTCTGTTCTAAAATATAAGACGTATTTTGACCGGAGAAAAGTCAAACTTAGTAAATTTTGAACATGAATAAATCAAATAATATGCATCGTTGGTATACCAAAGTTGTACCAAATTGTTCATATTTCAAAGTGTTTTTTGATACAATATTATATTGTAACAATTCATAATATATGATAGAGAAATCTAACGGACAAACTCTACCTTTAAAGACTTTTGTGGAGTCAAAATAAGCCTTATATTTTGGAACGGAGGGAGTATATATTTTGAGCGAACATACATCCTTTTTTAACCCACAGTTCATAATACTATATATCTTTAACGCTCGCATGGTACCTCGCAATAGGGTTCAACTTGTTGTGAAGTTCCTAGTAAAATGCATGAAACTTCAATTTCATGTAGCTTTGAAAGCAAAAACGGCTAGAGAAATTTGAGCCAAACTAAAATTGTCAAAATAACAAAGAATAGCCCAGATAGTCTCCAGGTGTTTGGAACATTTGGCATTAAAAAATAAAATTGATCTTGACAAAATAGAGTTGATAAAAAAGAAAAAATACCAAAAAAGATCAAGGCGACCAAAGAGGAAGAGAGGGAGGGCGAGACGGCGAGTAGAGGGGGCTAGGCGACGACGTCGTTGTGTTGAGTGGGAACTGGGAAGATGGTAGTGCGGTGAATGGCCTATGGGCTAACAAAGGAGAGAGAAAAAAAGATGGTGCGGGCATGGGCCCACAAGGTTTTTTTAATGAGAGCATATAGGAGGGGACGCGAGCAGATGGGAGAGAGGGGTTGACCTTTTTTTTTGTTAATACCTCTTGTATTTTGTTTGAAGAAGTGGTTGGGTAAATTTTCATTTCAAATGGATTAAAAATTCATAAAATCATAGAGGTTTTTGCTAAAAATATCGAAATTGAAAGTTCATTTTTTAACATATTGATTTTTCGCTTCAAATAAATGAAAATTCATAAAACACTACCTTTTTTTGCTAAAAACATCAAAGTTGGTAAGAAATTGCTAAATTCTAAAATTTGAATTCAAGCCATATTCTAAATTTTCACTACTAGAAAACAGGGCTAACATACCAGTACATTAGTACCGGTTAGATTGGAACTGGTACTGATAATGGCATCAGTACCGGTTCATAGGAAAAGTAGCGATACGGGCTTTCAGTACCGGTTGGAGGCAACGATAAAGATTCTTTCGCAGGCAAGTACAAGCTAGCTGGCACACAGACTCATCAATACCGGTTCGTGTTACAAACCAGTATTGATGGGGGCTCATCATTACGGGTTAGTATTATGAACCGGTACTGATGCCTCGTTTCGAAAAAGATAAAAGGTATGCATGTTTTAGTTATAAACCAAACGCGTGGGTGGGTGAGTTGGTTAGAAGAGTGATGTGTGGGTCATAAGGGGGCAAGAGGTGTTAGGTTTGAATCATGGTTCTCCCAATATATCATAACTTTTTTCCGAAGCCTATGTAGACACCTTTAGTGCCGGTTTAACCAACCGGTAGTGATGCCCCTTAGGCATCAGTTCCAGAAAACAAGTACCAATTAAAAAACTAGTACTGTTGGATCTTACCAACCGGTAATAAAGGTAACTGGTACCGTTGGATCTTACCAACCGGTATTAAAGGTCATGTCTATAGTGGTGTTTGCTACTGCTGGGGTGAATTTTGAGCCTGAAAGGAAATACCATACCCTGCCTCCTAGTTTTTGCTGCCTTATGGTAGCTTTGCAAGGATCGATGGAATAAGCAGCTTGTCACCCCTCAATTTTAACTTATCTTGAGGGTCGACGATCCCATGCACTAGCCATTGGATCAGTACTCTAGTGTGGTAGACACATAGCCGATACAAGCATACTTCGATAAATAAAATCCCTGAATATTACATAACAGTGTTACGCCCATAGGCGAATTTAGTAAGGCGGCCCATACACGCCTTAAGATACAAAATATCGTTTAGAGTTACAGCGGTAACCAAAATATATACCCAAAAGAATCCCTATCGACTAGTGTCCATCCACGACCGAAGCGACCCCTAAAACTCCGCAGGTCCACCATAGTCATGTTCGTCGTCTTCATGACACTCGTAAGGGTCATCCTCGACTCCATCGACTAAAGAAGGTAAGAAGGCGAGGTCAGCGTCATCCAAACGCTAGCTAGTTAACTCTTCCCTTAATGCATATATAGTGTTAGAAGGCTTTATTTGGAGGAGATGAGTTATTTTATTTACGTAAAGCCGAGTTTATAAGACTGGAAACATCCTAACTAGCATCAAATAGAATTTGTCTTATTTATATAAAATCAGGGGTTTTCCATCTTAACAATGCACCCGAACCCAACTAAACAACCAGACCTACCAACCAACCCACAATCGACCTACTCTCAACCAAATACGTACACAACCAGCTTAACCGATCACCATACCAGCTTATACGTTCCTCCTGACGTTCTTTCGGTTGCCCCTAACATTTCCTAGTTGCGCCATCATTCCAGGATTTGGATATCCTGTTGTGGACCACACATGCTATGGCATGCCCGCCTCAGCCTAGGGGGTTGCCAGCCCTCACTAGCCGGCCGCCACCCCTGGGGATGTGTGGCCTTTATCACCCTCGGTGATGACCCATGCCGGTCCCTATCGGGAATGGTCCCAGAGGGCCTCCGCAGAGCGCTCACAGCTAGCGATCCAAGATCCGTACTCCGCGCGATGGCCACGCGTTGTGATGGAACCATCCCTCAGATGGCAGCGATCTCCCGACTACGCATGTTACTCCGCGCTCCTCCTGGATAAGCCCTGGCTAAACCCAGCACTAGGCACCCTGTGCCTTACTCATCCCTCAGGATGTCCAATTAGGGGCAACCCACCGATCATTTTCTACTTTCACGATCATCGACCACACCACACTTGGACTATCCCAACCAATCCGATCAACACAGACCGACTTCCCACATGACCTTACCTCAAACACAATCAGCCCAACATGCAACTACCAGCCCTAACTGTCATATGTCATATCATATTGAATGAGAATAATGAATGACCAGTGAATTTCGGTTCACCGTTCGATGGCGATTAGGCAGAAGATTTGTTAAGCCTAAGCCAGTCTAAGCAAGTTTTACCCATTAGGTAGGGTTAAAGTGGTCACCAGATTAATCATAGGCTATCCAGAGTAATGACAATCAAGACAGTCATTAAGGCTAAACAGTTCAAAGGCAGGCATGTATAAATATTACATGGTTGACAATTAGGTAGTTTACTAAGCATGAAAATAGTTAACAGAAAACTTGGTAATGAACATGGTATTTAGTGATGTTAATCGCACCAGGGAAAGTCGCAATCTCTCCCTAATACGGACTACATCTAAAGAGTAAGTATTAACTCGCCTTGCTCAGGTAGGTGATCCTCTTCGGCGTCCCCAAACCTTCCTTCGGGATCGCCTACGTCTACTCATAACAGCAAACCAATCATTACTTACTAATGCATGCACGGGTCATACCCTTGGCATTAATGCCTAAGATTGATTAGCGAACCTACTTTTCGTACGATATGCTATGCAATGACAAGTGCATTAATAAGTAATATTATCAGTATATATTAGTCTACTAAACCCCAAAAATACGATTTCGTACGATAAGGTCGTAATAGGGTCATCAGGGTTTTAAGTGACATAGGACGACGATTTTTTGGAATTCAACCTACGTACAAGGTAATGTTTATCGGAGTTGACATTGTACTAAGTGCTTTTACAAAAGGGAGGTAATCTTACGTTATGTCACTTATTGATTCATTTTCTAAGGTTAGTCCTTACTTAACTTAAGGAGCTATTTAAATATTGGGTTTAACAATTAATAATCCTAAGAAAATATTAAATTACTAAAGGCAGATGCAATTGTTCTGAATTTGCTAAGACATTTACCTATCCATTATATTTTCTAAAGAATAATTGGGTCTAATTCATTAATTAATATAAACATTAATACCCTAGCATTTCTTTAATCATTTCTTAAAAGGGAAATTCACATCTTTATCTAACGGTGCAAATTTTCGCTATGCAGTGATGGATTTTATATTTTCATAAAATTATAAATGGTCTCTAGTATTTATCTAAATTTTTCTAGAATTTTTGGGAGTCTTTATATATTTTAATTAAATCCCTAGCTATTTATGCAATTATTTAAATGGCTAAATCGGTAATAAAAAAAGGTAAATCCTACTGGGCCGAGCCAACCCACGAGCTGGCCCAAAAGGCGGATTCGGCCGACGGCCTGGCCACGCGTGCGCTGCGCGCCCGTGGCAGCGTCTACGCCGAAGGCGGTTTTCCAAAAGACGCCACTGCGAGGAGGAAACGTCCACGGCCCAGGACGTCTCCACTAGACCGGACAGGTGTGTCCCAGGCTGGCATCCCAGCGCGAAGCGTTTTTCTGGCCGGTGGGGCCCGCGTGTAAGCGACTCCTTGGATCGATCTTGGCGCGGATCGGACGGAGGCGGCTCATCGTCTACCTCCGGCCGACGATGTGGCCTGGCGGCGATGGGAAACGGCGCAGCGGCGCTACGGGCCCGTTTCGGCCATGAGCATGCGCGCAACGGCACCTAAGGCTCCTAAGGATCCCTACGGTGCACGTGCCGAGGCCAGGGGTGGCCAGACGCGGCGGCGCGGTGATGGAGGCGGCGCCGAAGGCTCGCTGGTGTCGCACGATAGCGCTACTATCCTACAGGGCAAGAGACTTGGCGGGTAGCATGAGGAGGGGTTGCGGTTGCTTACGGAGCTTAGAGACGGGCGCGAGGATGGACGGAGAGGGCTGGCGGCGAAGCACGTGGCGGTGGCCGAAACAGGGTTCACGTCGGCCCGGCGGCTCTGGAATCCTCGGCTAAAATTGGGGAAGGGAAACGTTTAGGAGAGTTTCCAGGGAGCTCCAGGAGAGAGGTATTGGGGAGAAGCTCACGGATTTGTCGGATTTGCGTCGGTGTCGGCGAGAAAGGAATTTGGGGGAAAGGGAAACCTTGGGCCGGCGGGGCGAGCTCGGGGCTTTATAGGCGTTGGGGCTGTGCTGCGGCCCGACGGCGCACTCGATGGCGTAGCGGGGTGAGCGGCGAGGCGCTCGACGCGGCCGAGTGCGGTAGCGGAGGGCGCGGAGCGACGCGGCGAGGTGACGCGCGTGGCGCTGCCAGGGCAGGGCGAGGCAGCAGGGGCAGAGCGGCGGCTGAGGGGACAGCCGAGCGGCGGCGGGGCCACTTGGCAGAGAGAGAAAGAGAGGAGGAGAGAGAGAGCCTAGGTGGGACCCACGTGTCAGATCGGTTTAAATGCAAACGAAATTTGAAAATTGCTCAAATTTTTTAATGATCCTCAAATTGGGGTGTTACACAGCTTTTTGGTAAAATCACTTGTACCTGCTAGATCAGAGTAGTGCTAATTAAAGCTAATCCATCGTTAATGGGTGAGCTATAGATGGCCAAATGGGCCGGGCTAAAAGCGCCGGCACAAGGCATGACATTTTGGCCTGGCCCGAAGAACGGCACGGCACGATATAGATAGGGCCGAGCCGGCACGACACGATTGGCCAGGCCGTGCTTGGGCCGAAGGCTAGGCCCGTGGGCCAGCACAGGCACAACACGATTAGTTTTTGTTTTATTTTCATTTAATAGTATGTATATTATAACAAACAATAATGGAATATACACAAACAAACAACTGTCCTACTGGTTATCAAAGGTGGAAACAAGCCTTAGAACTCAGGTTGAAAGCCTGCTGGCCTCATTTTTACCTATTTTGAGAATATTTTTTAGCCATTTGTTAAATGGCCCTACATGGCCCATCTAGCCCGTCGTGCCTTGGGCCAGCCCGACACAGTTCTGCAAGCTACCGTGCCTGGGCCTTGGCCTCGGCCCATGGGCCGGCACGGCACAGCTTGTTTCACCGATGTGCCTAAACGGGCTGTGCTTCGTCGGGCTTGGGCCGGGCCGGGCCACCCATTTGGCCATCTATAGTGTGAACGACGTAATTAAGTATATTCAGTGGCAAGATCCAGTTGAATCTTGCCATCGGATCGGATCTCCTCAAGATAAGCAGTGTTGACAATTAATTAATCATCTCTCTCTCAAGCTGGACACAATTAATTTTACTTTTCGTTAATCACCGCATTTAGTCCAAAGCAGCACAGGCTGTAAATTCTGCAATAAGTCAAATCGATACTCTTCCTTTTTAAGTTAAAAAAACGATTTTCTTTTTGGAAATAACGTCCCACTGATGTCTTGCATGCTACGTAGCTTTAATTGATGGTGTTCCATTCCCTTTTTATGTGTCTACTTCATTAAGATATGGATAGTAGCTGTGTACATATTCAGATAAGGTTTGACGAAATCAAACAGATCAGACATACAACTATTCGTATACTGGTTACGTCAGTGGACATCACTTCAGAAAAATGAAGACCATAAAATTAGTATCACAATATACCATTCAATAGAACTAGTAGCTATAAAGTTTCTTCCACAATTGTTTTGGTTGGAGGAATAATAATAGACTTGGTGTTGTTGACTTTGTTTAGTTCATTTAAACTCTGTTTTGTAATCATTTTATCTCACGTAATATATTTGAGCCCTATACATTGATGTAGAGACAAAAAATAATTCGGTGATACACGTAAGATAGACAGCTATTGTCACTGATGATCATATTCTTATTCTAGTTATATTCCTCAATATAGTAAAGCATACGTACGGTGCACCGCTTTTTGCTGCCACTTAGAGCATCCGTAGCAGGCACTCTATAATACTGTAGCTCTGGATAGAGTGTCTGATGTCAGAAAGGAATCTTTTAGAGTGCAGTGTAAAGTCTGAAGGAAATTTAGAGGGAAGGATAGAGGGACCCTCTAATAGTGAAATAGAGGGTGGGGATAGAGTAGCAGATGTGGATGCTCTTAGTAGTTTATTAACATTTGCAAGCTCAGATTCCTCTGAATCAAAGTGTTGTTCAGTCAACGTTCGAGCATCCATGGCAGCATCTTCTATAGAATCAATTACAGCATTCAACAGCTTCAAATGATCATTCTCATGCACGCCGCACACCTGATTCAAAATAGCAGTAGCAATAAACATCCTACTCCCTCTGTCCTGAAATATAAGAAATTGTAGGTTGTTTTGGAATGATTAAGGAGAAGGGAAAAAGACTATAATGCCCCTCCATTAATAATGGTATGTGGTGAGTGAGAAAGTGGTTGGGGGTAAGGTGGGAAGAAATTTGAATGAATGATGGTTGGAGGGAAATTTTGAATGCTATAGTTTCTTATATTTGGGGACAAAATTTGAATGCTAGAGTTTCTTATATTTCAGGACAGAGGGAGTACTAAATAACCCCACTAACACATCTTTTGCCTCCATATATCGCCGCACCAAGCAAGATGCATTTGCAATCCTACGACAGACAGCAAAAAAAAAAAGCCCCACACCAAAGAATCCGATATCACAAAGCAACACACCTATGCCACTGCTCTACGTCTACAGAACCGTCGAACCCCTAGTCAAAACTCATATTCCACCGGGCGAATCGTCCAAGTAAATCAAACCATATGAGAAAACGAACTGACGGCGACTCACCTTGTCATTCCCCTCCCGCATATGCGAAGCTCTAGCAACAGCACCATCCCCAGAGCAATAGCACCATCCCCAGATCGAGATCCGCCGACCACTGCGGCACCTGCGCCCAAACAGCCCTTCGCGTCGCCACCGCCCAGACAAATATCCGATGTTTTCCCCATGCTTATTCGTCTAGCAAACAAGATCAACTAGCTTATAGTGCGGCCAACAACCCTATGCACTGAGCTCTTCCAAAACACAAAAAAAAAAACAAAGCACGCAAAGACTCACCACGCACCGCCTGTTCGCACATACCATACATCTTCGGGCCTTGCCCATATTTCCATATCACCCAACACTCGCAAATACATAACCGGCCCATTCACACGCACAACCCACCTATCTATTTCCAAACATATACCACTAAACCGAATTTATCAAACTATTTATCTTATCGCATAACCCTCAACGTTAATCATAGTACCTGCGAAACATAAAAAAAAACTTGCCTACGGTGCGCCGCGGGCGCGCATATCGTCCTAGTAGTTTACATGGCCAGTGTCAATTTTATCCGGATACACAAATCGGCTATTTTTTTTTTCTATGGCCAAAACTATGTAAATTTGTATAGCTCAAATGGTTTTGACAACATGCATGATAGTGACGTTGAATGGCCGTTCACTCCACTTCATCCATGATTGACAATTTTCATAATTGAGTCGAGACCTGCATGTAGAACTTGTTCTTTTAAATTTTAATTAAATTAGAAGATATTGCAATTTGTTGTTTTTCAACTAGCCAAACGCTGACGCACTTTGTCACCATTTTTATGAGGTATTTAATGGTTCTTCTTAAAGCTTCCAAAACCATTTTAATTTTTTTTGGCTCTTCAAACCTCCTATTGAAAGCCCACAACTTTTTCATGCTAAAATCTACCATTGGTTTAATGGAACAATTACACTACACATTCACATTCACAATTCACAATCACAATCAACATATACATTTCGTATTCACATTCAACATATACATTCTCTTCACATTCACATTACAGCAAGCTAAAATGAAATGGGGGAGAGGAATGGAAGTGGATGAGCAGGAAGGGGGCACGGGTGAGATACCTCGCAGGGAATTTTCGATCAGCAACCCAAAGAGCTGGGGGAGCGCTTCGACTGCGTGGGGGAGGCGGCCTCTAGGGTTTCTCAACGGCGCGGGGATGCGGCGTCGACGACGAGGGAGATGCGGCGTCGACGACGAGGGAGAGGAGGCGTCCACGCCGATGTGGAGGCGGTCTCAACGGCGCGTGGGAGGCGGCCTCATAGGCGCGGGTAGGCGGCGTCCACCGCAAGGGAGAGGCGGCATCCACGGCGCGTGGGAGGCGGACTCAACGGCGCGCGGAGGCGGCGTCGACGGCGAGGGAGAGGCAGCGTCCACGCCGATGTGGGAGGCGGCGTCAACGGCGAGGGAGAGGCACCCTCAACGACGCGGGGCAGGCGGCCTCAACGGCGTGGGGGACGGCCTCAACGGTGCGGGGAGGCGGCGTCGATGGCGAGGGACAGGCGGCGTCGACGGCGCAGGGGAGGCGGCCTCGACGGCGTGGGGGAGGCGGCGTCGGCAGCGAGGTGGAACAGTGACGACGAGGAAATTTTGGGGGAAGGAGCGCGGGGCGGTTGGGGGATTTAGGGGGATTAACGCGCTGCAGTTGGGGAATCGGCGAGTTGGGCCGAGATGTTGGGCCACGAGCGTCCGCCTCGTCCGGACGTCCAAGTTAAAGCATTTTCGTATCATATAACATAGGTTACGTAAATTAAGTCACTTAAAATTTTGGCGACAAGTCTTCCCCTGACGGAGAATAAGCTACATTGCTGATCCACTATTATGGGACGATTAATTATACTAAGGTGGTGTTTATGGAACCTAATTAAAGTTAGCTGCTAGACCGGCATCTTGCTGCACGTCAGCTATGCTTTATTGCTTTTGTCAGCTGCTCGTCGTCACACTAGCTACTTCAGCCGCTCGCTAGCACGCTTACACACTGCTTTGAATTTGTTAAAAAATTTCAAAGATGCTTCGCGCGATGTCCTTAAATGCTGAGGCCTGAGGAGTTACCTGAGGATTAGATCATCATCGCTCAATCGATCCTGATCCATGGGGAAGACGATGCAGCAACAGCAAGATCACCGAGATGATCACCTTGCTTCTTCGGACGGCGAAGCGGTGGCGGTGGCGCCGCTGCAGCTGCTGATGGAGGCGCAGAGGATGGTGGAGGAGCTCAGGGCGTGCCTGCAGCTGCACCAGTCGTCGTCGTCGTCTCCGTCTCCGACGACGTCGCCCGCGGATCATCTCGCTCCGGTCGCTGCAGGTGGCGCCGGAGCTCCGCCGCAGCTGGTGGAGCGCATCTCCGAGGCCTTGTCCCGAGCCATCATGCTACTCCTGCTGCTCCAGTCCACCGGCGGCCGCTGGCCGCCGTTGATGGCTCCGGCTGCGTCGCCGGCGTGCCGTGGGAACGGCGGCTGTAAAAGAAGGTACGTACGCACTTGAACCCCATGCGTGATTGATTAGCATATTGCATGCTTCACTTAATCTATTGTTGCAAATTGATCGAAGTGACCCCATATTTGAATATGCAATTCTGATGATTAGTTCTGAGTTGATATATTTGCAGGGCTGAGCTACCTCGGGGAGGCTGCAGGAAGGAGCTGAGGAGCCGCATCGATGAATATGATGGCTACTCATGGAGGAAGTACGGCCAGAAGAACATCTTTGCTGCCAAATACCCTAGGTACATCCGTGAGCCGTACGTACACATGCGCCTTTGATGGCTAGCTTGATCTGATCCTCAGTTCCAGTTTCTAATACTCCGTTTTCTTCGTGGTAATTACGGGCTGGTTTTGTCATGATACATATGATGAGTTGGCTAGCTGCTCTTCTCTTGAACTTATATATTCAATTCTTGTTTTCAATATTTCCCTTATGGAGGCCGATGTACGGACACTTGACAGTAGCTACATCCGATTACAGTTATACTCCGCTGATTCATGATGTTTTTTGAATATTGACACTTGTAATTTGTTTATAGCTGTTTAAAAAATTATTGTGAAAGTGTCTTCGAGACAAATATAAATGTACATCGTTTTCATGTGTCCGATCAAAATAGTTTTAAAAAAAATTATTAAAAAATTTAAACTTTATTCTAGAACAAGTATAAAACGATGAGTTTTCTCGGCGCAGAAGGAGTAAAAAATTCACGTGAGTACACGACTAATTAACCGCATGCATTGCTGCATGCCTGCATGCATGCATACAGGAGTTATTACAGGTGCAAGCTCAGGAAGGAGCGGCAGTGCCCGGCGACGAGGCAGGTGCAGCGGTCGGAGGAGAACCCCTCCGTGTTTGAGTTCACCTACATCGGCGACCACACCTGCACCGAGCCACACCAGGAGGCTACTGCAGCGACGACGACGACGCTGGACGAACATCATCCGCCGTCGCCGGCGCATCCTGCAGGCAGCGTCAAGCACGACGCCATGCCGCCGCACGGCCCCTCCGCCGGAAGCCTCCGCCGTGACCCCGACCAGCTGGTGCCGTCCGGCCACGACGGCGGCAGCGGCAGCGGCGGCGGAGCACCGGTGCACTGCCTCCAGTATCTGGACGTTCCGTCCCCATTCATGGCGTTTGATGGGCACGCTGGCGTCAGCTTCATGTTCGACTTCGACGACGCCTACTACTACGCCGCCGCCGGAAATGATGAGTTGGTCGCCGCCGCGTCGCCGTTCGGCGCTTTTGCTACCAGTGCTGATGCTGCTATGCTATGGGAGATCGCCGGCGATGATACATCTACTTACTGATAGATCGATTGCTTCTTCCATTTGTTATGCCATCATAATAGTGTTATACCTTGCTACCTATATTATAGCTCATGTCCTTATATTTTATCAAGCACGAGATCGATCTATACATATGGATAGAACAGTTAATTATCACATATGAATGACCAATCGATTTGTCCGTTGTAATTGTGTGTCTGTCTTTGATTTATCAAGACACATGAAGTGAACCGTAATTACGAGGAAACCGAGTAACGGATGTTTGATAGTTGTAAAAAAAATAAGACATTTGTTCCGGCGGTTTATTTTGGTTGCTTCGATGGTTCACTTCACTTGTCTTCGCTTGGTACATGCACAACAACTAACAAAATATGGACATTGTACGTACTAGTAAAACATATGCGTTGAACTACTAAAACAAATCAAATAAATTGAATTGCAAGATACAAAAGAAAGTGTCACTGCATAAATCTGCATCTGTCTCGGCGGCCAAAAAAGCTATGTCGGCGGCCAAAAAGCCGTCGACAAACCTATGTCGGCGGCCAAAGAAAAGCCGCCAACATAGAAGCGCAATATCGGCGGCATTCAAAAGGCCGACGACAAACCCTCAGCCCCACTCCCGCCGTGGAACTTAAATTCAAATTTCGTGCCCTCTAAGAAAATCTATATCGGCAGCCAAATACATCCCGACGACACAGGTCAGCCCCCATCCCAAACCGCGACACAAAATTTGAATTTGGAGCCAGCCAAAACGATCTGTACGTTTCGGTGGCTAAACCAGCGCCATCGACATAGTTGCAACCCTCTTACGGCGCACTAACGGCCTAACGGAACCACCTTAGGTGGCCCCGCATGTTAGACGGGGGATGTCTATGCCATGTGGGCCAGCCTGAGAGCTGGAACAGTGGAGGGCAGGCAGCATCTTGTCGGCAATATGCCTTAAACCGCCGACACGGATAAAATTAAAAAAATTAGGGGGCGCTGGTGCGGGCTCGAACCCGCGACCAGCAGGGAGCCCACGCCGTGCGCTAATAACCAGGTGGGATTATTTAATTTCTATCTCGACATAATAGGGCACGAGTCTTATTTGTACTGAGTCGCACGATCTATGTCGGCGGCATTGGTATATGCCGCTGAGATGGATCACTCCGTATCTGCGGCCGCACCCAACCTCAACGACACAGGCTATCTGTGTCGGCAGCCTAGTGTACAGCCGCCGATACATATCTCATCCCCCTTCGCCGAATTTTGTCCGACGACCCTGCTCCCCCGACACTTCGCTTTGTGCAATATAAGGTTATAGGACAAACAATAGACATCACAACTCATTCATGGGGGCATATTGCCCTACGTTCGACCTCGTGGCTACAAGTTGCTTTGAAAACAACTTGTTTCAACAGTAAGGTTTCAAACGAACTTGTAGCCGTGGTCGAACGCGTGGCAATATGCCACCTTGAATGAGTTGTGCTTTCTATTGTTTGTCATATAACCTTAGATTGCACAAAGTGAACCCTCGGGGGAGCCGAAGGACGTCGAACAGAAATTCGGCAGCAAGGGGGGAGGTGATATGTGTCGGCGGCTTCCACTAGGCCGTCGACACATATAATATGTGTTATCAGGGTATAGCGCGGCCGCCGACACAGAGTGGTCTGTGTTGGCAGTGTATTTTCGGCCGTCGACATAGGTTGTGGCTAGGGGCAACGAAAATTTGTGCCACTGACACGTGGCCTGAAAGTTATTATTGGCGGGGGTGGAGACCACCTAATTATGTGTGGGTATGTTGAGAGGAATTGGGGAATATAATTTAATTAGGAATTGTGTTTTATTACAGGTTGAAAATGAGATTTTAAATGAATTATCAGCAATTTTTTTGCTGGCTAGTAGTGTGTCGGGGCCCCTATCCTTAGGCCAACGACACAGGTAGCCAGTAGGTGGTCAGACGATAGCCACCAGGCAGGACCAGTGTCGTCGGCCGTGGACTAGGCCACCGACAAAGGTTTGCCATGTGGCTTGTTAGGATTAATTGGTCTGTGGGCCCACACGACATAGCGCCGTCTTCGCAGCCGTGTCGTTAAGGAGGGCTTGTGACGACGGCTGATACGGCCGCCGACACATGTCCTCACCAGGGGGACTGTCCTAGGAGTTGAGATTGTTGTCAGGTTTCTTTGTGGCTGTCGATCGACAGAGCTTGCTATGTCGTCGAACCTTTGTCGGCCGACCTTTGTCGTCGGCTGGCTGACGACACAGACTTCTGTCATCGGTTTTCTGACTTGTGTCGACGGTAAAAGCCGTCGACAATGGTCGCGATTCTTGTAGTGTGTGGTATACAAATAGAACATGCACGCTGAACAAATGTGACAAATGATATGTATTAATACAATATGCACTTTAAAAACTAAAACAAATCAAAAGAATTGAACTACGGCAGTGTACTATATGTCAGTGTACTATATGAATAGAACATGCATACTGAACTAATAGAACAAGTAAAATTTTTTTGTCGGAAATACTCTTTGTACTACTGGAACAAATCACCTTCACCAGCAGTGATGCTGGGTCAACACGGTTTGACTGATGAAATCTAGTCAACACTGACATACATACAATAAAAAGTTATTGCAATGGTATATAATGAACAATTGACTTTACAATGACTTTATAGGTCTATCTAACTTTACAATGGCATAAGAAAAATTTACCTGATAAAATAATATGTCTGGTTGTAGCGAAGAGAGAAATTAAGACCTTATTTGTCTCAGCTGGAAGTTGCTGAAAACTTTAATGTGGAAAAGTTGTGACCATTCGAAAGACGTGATAAAGAGTTTACAAAATTACAAAAAAAATATTTATGAACTATAAAAAGAGCTAGTTAAAACCAAATAAAAATGACTATAAAGTACATCGTTTGGCTTAACAAAAATAACATTTTTTAATTTAATTTAATTTAATTTAAACTAAAACAAACAATGTATAATTAAAGGTTTATTTTGCCGGCCTCTCGAGTTGAGCAGGATGAGGTCGGCCAGAAAAATAGCAAAATTACCTAGAAAAATAGGGAAAAAGTCTAATGAAATTTGTGTTTTACGCATTTCTCCGAATCTTCAAGCAATTTTGTTTTTTTTACTTTTTTAGCCCATATTATGTTGCTCAACTCGATGGACAAGATTAAATATAGGAGTACTTTTTACTATCGTTTGGAACATACAGTTGAATTTAGAATGATATCTAAACAAATCCATCCATTTTACATTGTCATACCGAAATTTTTCACATGTTTATCGTTTCTGGTCGGTCGGCCAGAAACGTACGTCTCAAGTTGGCCAAGCATTGCTAGGGCCTAGGGCATCCTTTACGGGGGGAGCGTTCTATGTGCCTTTTCGTTTGCTGCTTACGGCGAGATTAAACAAAAGGGAATCGAAAAGGAAGAATCTATAGTACGTACTTTGACCAAGGCCTTAACGAAGCCGTTTTCTTCGCATACGTCACCTACATTGCTTACGTACGAATCACGGATGTATCTCTTGAGTGACGCAGGATAAAAATATAGGTAGGATAAGGGCTAAAACCTCTTTTATCTATTATTGAGCAAATACTCCGCAAACCAATTAGACTATAAGAACATCATAATAATAAACACATTAGTTTATACTCAAATCCATTGGATATTCAAATCACCAATAAAAATAATGAAAATTTGCTCGATCTTCACCATCTGCAAGCCAAAATATCAAAAAATTGTTCTGTATTTTAACCTAGATACAAATGGACTCTAAAATTTTAGATGGAGGCAAGACCCCACCAACCATCATGGTGGGTCTGCCCATGATGTATCTTTGCGTGTACCCTTGAATTGATCATAGGCAACGTTAGAGCATCTCAAATGGTGACATATTAGCTAGGTACAAGGATTCAACTCAGCTTTTTGCTTATGTGAAGGAGAAAGTAAGAGTGTGCTAGCTAGCTGCTAACTTACAGCTAGTTTATAACTGATTTCAATGCATTTACTATGTATTGAATATATTCAATATTATAGACAATTATAGCTAGTTCATTAAAGAGACTGGCTATATGCTATCTATAAATGACATGGCACTTGTTTACATCTAGCAACTAGAGATGCTCTTAAGAAGAGGAAGAGAGCGCGGATGCAGCACGACATGGTTTTCTTTTTCTCTCTTTTTCCAAGTAAAAAAGCAGCACGAGCTCAACTTCGGAGAAGGTAGCTTTGGTAAAGGCGACGACCGGTCGGTGATGAGCGCGCGACGCGGTGGCCGACTGCCCAGCTATGGCGAGGCAATTAATTGACTCGTATACTTTTTTTTTTTTTACCTTTTTAGTGGAACGACAAAGCTAAGCTTTGTCTGTCTTAAAAATGTCCACGAGGTATGTAATCCCGCGTGCAAAGTGCAAACCCAGTTGGTTGAAATATCCAATTCTGCGTTATCTCGCCTAGATTTAAGTTGTTATTGTACTAAGAAGAAACTTGAAGATTTCGTGAAATGGGACATGTTGGTAAACTCACTTAGTGTGATGATCCAGCTATGTAATGTGAGGCACTGATGTACTGGTTCAAGGGAAGGTGGGATTTGAACCAAGGACCTCATGAATCACACCTCACCCAGCTAGCCAATCCACCCACACGTGATATCCGATGAGATGGGGGGAGCTTTCCTTTTATCTATTCGAAAAAGGACCCTCTAGAAATGGTTGGGGCTATTAAACCGCTTATAAAGGCCAAACATCCTAAGCGTGTGTGCCCAACCGCTTCTAGAGCTCTAGCAGCGGTTGGGGACATGAACCACTTAGGATTCTTGGTCTTTAGAAGGGGTTCGTGCCCCCAACCGTTTATAGAGGTCCACTCCTGGTTTGGGGCTGGTTTGGGGCTATTAAACGCTTGTAAAAGTCTGCTTCTTTTTTTTTTCAACCGCTTAGAAAAGTCAGTTCCCTAGTAGTGTAAGCAAATTTGAGACCCCGCCACTTAGTACATGAACTAAACGGGCTCTAGGATTTTCCATTCCATTCAAAATAGAAAATAGAGCATGAGGGGTGCCAAGAGAGTTGTGGATCGAACCAGGGAGTACGAATTAATTAGCTTAGAGTATTGAAATGTATTAATTAATTGATGGAGAGTCGGTATATACGGTAATGCCACCATGCATACACAAACTCGATAAAATACTTCTCCGAATAAACAAAAAAAAACAACTAGAAAATTGCAATTTAAAGTTTCATTAGAGCTTCAACAAGTTTTACACGTCTTAAAATCAATATTTTTTGAATGACTAAAGATCAATTTTAAGCTTCATATGTGTGTAGTTTAATTTCCCAATTAAAGTTTCCAGCCTTAAACTCAGTCGAATCCCGAATGTAAGTTTCTAGCAAGTCTATTATATTAAAGCAAAGTTAAATGAAGACACCACATTAATCCTAAAATACTAAAAATATATACATCTAAAGAAAAGTTAAATGAAGCCAACACATTAATCCTAAAATATTAGAAAATCACATATTAATTGCGGAGAAAAAGAAAAATCTACACTATCGATTATTACGGAGTCCAAATTACAATGTCTGAGATTAAGAATATTCCATGTCCACTACAATATATAGTGAAAAAAAGTAATTAAAAAGAGTATATGAAATACGAGATAGAAAAGGAGTCAACATTAAATACGAGATCTCACCGTGCAAATGCGTGGGATACCTCCTTTATTATTTTATTAAAGAAGAGTTTTCAGCTAGTTCCACGAAAATTTCAGTTTGCGAAAGTTTGCCGAGTCGAAAAACAAGTTTCATGACTTGTCTTTCACACCTACACCTCCTAATTTCCCATTGTATTATTTGTTTTATCTATTATAATATTAAAGTAGAGGAAAACGGAGCCACCACAATGTGCCACATAGGCTAGAAATCTTCCACCGTC
The DNA here is from genome assembly GCA_005191435.1 of Raddia distichophylla. Lineage (NCBI taxonomy): Eukaryota > Viridiplantae > Streptophyta > Magnoliopsida > Poales > Poaceae > Raddia > Raddia distichophylla. Next base: position 2,266,219 of record SPJY01003379.1, read on the forward strand.
CGATCGCCATCTAATACCGTTGATTTCGTTTAGATTAGTAAAAAAAAAACCTCTTAAACAATCCGTAACTAACACGAGATGGCTGGAGAGATACGTAACACAATCCGTGGCTAACACGAGATGGCTGGAGAGGTAATATAAATCCAAATCTTCCACCGTCCGATCGCCATCTAATACCGTTGATTTCGTTGAGATACATTAGTAAAAAAAAACCTCTTAAACAATCAGTAACTAACACAAGATGGAATCCGTAACTAACACGAGATGGCTGGAGAGATAATATAAATCCGTAACACACACCCAGCTAGAGAGAATATATTGGTACGAACGGAGGTTTACACGCCGTAACAAACACCCGGCTGGAGAGATAATATAAATCCGTAACACACACCCGGCTGGAGACATCAATGTCAACTTCGACACGACAGCTTCAACGGCGACTTCGACGACATGCACAACCACACAACAACGGCTTGACTACGTGCGTTCCAGCCCGACAACAAACGCGTTCTACAGGTTCTGCCACTTATTCCTACAAACTCAAAAGCAATCATAGTCAATAATCTGGCGGCTTGCATGTTTTATGTTTCTAGATTTCCACATAAACTACTATATCAAATCATAGTCAATAATCGGATGGATACATAGTGCAGATAAGAAAAAAAGCAGTGTAAAGTCAAATCATCTACTATTTCACTAATTTGTGATGTGGATATGTACGCTAATCTGTCCTTTAGAGGAGTTAGTGGGTGGCGTTTGATTTGATGCCATCCGCTTTCACCTGCCTTCGCTGATCAGTCACTCATGGCGCCACTAAAGAAAGGCCCCAGCGACGATGATTTGATGCGATTATTAAACAAAACCAGCACACAAACCTGTATATATATTTAGCGACCACTTGGATTCCAGAACATCGAAGACCCAAGGTTCTGGATGACCTGAGAGGAAGAAGAAATTGTATTAGAAAATGATCATGGGGCATATGGTTGCAAAAGAAGCAATTCTTATAAAAGTATATATATTTAGCACTGTTTTGTTTAGCACTATACTAACATAATGTTATCATCATATAGTTAGCATCATATATATTAGAAATTTATGAACAAAGTTATTATCAATCCTGCTTACAAAATATTTAACACATCATTTTGTTTTTTAGAAAAAAAAAATTATGGCGTACAGGAAGTTTGGTGAGCTGACAACAAAAGGGCAAACATGGAAAATCAAAGTGAAAGTAATGAGAATTTGGGATTCAATTAATTTTCTAACCGATGAGGTTATGAGTCTCGATATGATCTTAATTGATGAACAGGTTTCTCTCTACACAAGTTTTTTATCTATGTGTTATTTCAATAATTACTAATATTTTTTTTTAGGGTGAATCAATTCATGCTACTATTTGGAATAATCTAATTAGCACATATATACCAAAATTCAAAGAGGATTGTATCTATGTGCTAAGCAAATTTAGAGTTCAGGATTCTACCAAATATCGTCCAGTGGACAATAATCTCAAGATTATTTTCACGGATAATACAGTTGTGAAAGAATTGAAAGGACCATCAAAAAATTTTCAAAATTACTACTTTGAGTTCTCTACTAAAGACGAACTACAAGAAAGGATACATAAACATCAACAACAACAATTATCAGGTAATAGTATAGTTGAAGATTTATGTTTAATAGCAAATTTTTTGAAAGTTATCTATATTTAATATTCAAATCTTATAGACATGGTTGGATTACTTACCAAGATCAAGCCAATTGGATCAAGAATGACAAGAAAGAAACCAAACCTTCGACCTTCGGATATTCGCGAGATTGAGATCTTAACAATAGAGTAAGGACCTACATTTATATTTACATTTCATTTAATTTAATTTAATTCTATATTTATTTTTGTGTTATTATTTAACTATTTTTCAATGTAATTTTCAGTGGTGATAAGATCAGCATAACATTATGGGGAGAGTTAGCTCATTGCTTAAATGAAGATGTTATTGGCAATCAAACAGTTGTGGTTGTTACATCACTATTAGTAGAAGAATTTAATGGTAAGCACAATAATACTAAATGTTATTATTTGAATAGCACTGATATACATGCGGCTTAAACAGGTCTTCGTTTAAGGTCCACCAATGCCACACGAATATATAAAGATATTGATATCCCTGAGACCTGGAAACTTATTGACATGTATGGAACATATTTTGTATCATTTATGCTACAACATGTTATAGTTCACACCCTCTTTAGTTATTATTTTTTTCCTTAAAAAACTATAGGGTTTCATCAGAAGAAACTATAACAAAATTGATGGAGATGGATAAAAGTGCTGAAGAGACACTAGGAAAACAGATGTTTCACAACAGAAGGACACTACGTGACATTAATGAGGCAAGCAATGAGAGCTTAGAAAATCAGGTAATGCATCATGTATTTTTCTTAAATATAAATTTCGATTTTATCTAATAATTATGAAAATATCTGACATTTTAAGATATTATTATATGATTAATAATATATAATATATTCTTTTAAGTTCTACCATCCTTTTTAATGTTAATATATAGGATACCGTGTTCACGTCAAAAGCTCATATTGATCATATACAAGGAGATTGGTGGTACATGTCATGCAAACAGTGCAACAAAAAAGTTACAGAAATAACTGATAAGTATTATTGCAATAAGTGCGACAAATATCCAGAATACACAACCCCTGTGTAAGTCCATACTTCAAATATTTGATATTTGATATTTGATTTCATCAAATGTTTATTTTATACTAACTAATTTTCATTAACAACAATGCTATGTTAGGTATCGGGTACGACTCCAAATAAGCGATGATACAGATAGTATCATGTGTACTTTGTTTGATGATGAGGCAAAACGAATAATCAATACATCTGCCTCAAACTTGCTTAATTCATTGGACGAAAAATCAGAGGAAATTCCAAAAAGTATACAGCAACTATGTGGAAGGACATTTATCTTTCGATTTAATCTCAACAATAAACTTTTTATTAGAGGTATACCAAGTTACACGGTAAAGAAAATATTTTTGCCTGACGATAAGCTTGAGATGGAATTCCTGAAAAACAGATGAGGTATTTTCGTATTTTCTACATCACATCTTATATTCTAAAGTTTGTTATTGCAAAAATCTTAATAAAAATCAAGTTCCTTTGTGTATTTTTTTTTTGATCGAAAACCATGGGGGTGTTTGTGCATTGCTGATGATAGGAAGTAACGAACGATGAAGCAAGCATCATCACAAAAAGGGAAACAAGTACAATGAAGAACAAAGTTACAAAAGTGCTTAAACATAAAGACATATATATTTATTTTTTAAACATGATACTAAGTTTTCTAGAAATGTTTCAACTCTGCAGAAACGAATCAGCAACAACCCAGGCAGCAAAGAGGATCAATCTCATTGATTGAAGTTGACAGCGATGAAAATGAAGACACCATATCTATGTCAGAAGAACCTAAGAAGGGCAATAAAGGAAGGCAGCAGGGATATGGTGCAATAGAAAGTGAACCTAAAGAAGAATCTTCTAAAAATACTATTGCAGAAAAGGTATAATTGCATTTACTCTGATATAGATAAAATAGTAAAGTATTTTTCTGCTTTAAAGCTCAGCAAGGTGCTTAAACATATAGTCATACATATATTTTTTTTAAATATGTTACTAAGTTTTCTAGAAATGTTTGAACTCTGCAGAAACAAATCAGTCAAGTTAAAAATAACGACGAAAATGAAGGCCATAAAGGATGGCAACAGGAATATAGTGATGACAAGGTATGGATTGGAGAGTGATTTTATTTCTCAGTTCAAACGTCTGTATTTCATAGATATTAATTACTTTCCATTGACAGGCAATAGAAAGTGAAACTGAAGAAGAGTCTTCTGAAAATACTATTGCAAGAAAGGTATAATTACATTTACTCCAGTATAGAAAAAAATACAGAATTTTTTTTATGCTTTAAAGCTGAAAATTTTTTTGTACAAATGTTTCAACTCTGCAGAAACGAATCAGCACAAAATCACTTATTCAAGTTAAACAAGAAATTTTTGAAGACATCATATCTCCGTCAAACAAACCTAACAAGGACAAGAAGAAAAGGCGGGTATATAAAGCAATAGAAAGTGACACTGAAGAAGAGTCCTCTGAAAATAATGTTGTACAAGGGAACACAAAAACGAGATCTGAAGATGAAGACTCAAATGTTGAGGTTGCGGCTATAAGAACATCAAGAAAGTTTGCTAAAAGGACATCTGTTGATTCAGTCTTAGAGGATCAAGCATCTCAGACAAGACCTAAAAGAATAAGGAAAATGAATCCAAAGTACACATATTAGTACTTCATTGTTTGCTCACTAGCAAAACAGTATGCAATTAGTGGTGTATATCGTTAAAGAGACGACAAATAATAGTTTATTCATGCTGCATTTATAAAATTTGATTCTATATGACATTTTATGTAGAATATCTATATAGCAAGCGAAAATCATGACGAAAGCATCAAAAACATTGACAAATTTATCCGTCTTCTTTTATTGATTAGTTTCACGCTTACGCATTTTGTTAATATAACTATTTACTTGATGTGAATAAACAACAAGAAAAATTCAGAATTTATGTGCTTATATTTATCCTTTTAAAATTCAGATTTATAATTTTAACGAAGTTACTATAAATCTGAAACTTTGTACATATTACTGAGTTGTTTATTTTCAGTGGACATTTTAGCCTGTTGTTTCCAAATTCTAGACATCCATATGTACAAATGTCAGTAAAAGTACCAAAGCAGTGTCTGTTTTGTTCAATTTTAAAGATGATGTTCTCCAGCTGACCGTCAATATCATGCTCTCCATGGTCGCACCTTCTTATTGATGATGCCGAGGACGACCTTGGAGTCACCAAACAAGGTGGCCTCACGAACTACCGCCGAACCAACAAATTATTGCAGATCTACACCTCCAGATTGATCTGCATGGCACACAAGTCAGAATCAAGTAGATTGCACGAGAAAACCTACAAATGAAGACTAAAAATCGCCCCCACAAATATCCAATAAAAACTACCCCCAATAGTGACCAAACAAGATACAATAACCACAGATGCAGAAAAAAAGGGAATAACTCATATGGTATTAACTAATAGCAGAGCAACAACAGAGAGAAGAGAGCGGAGAGAAGGGAGAAGGAAGCCACACGACCGAGAAGAGAGGAGAATTCAATACAAAACACAAAAAACTCCTCCGGCTCCTCTGCGTCGGCTGATCCTCAGGCGGAGACCTTTGCGGGATACTGAGCGACATTTCAAGAGGAAGGGGTGAAGAGGCGTAAACATCCAGACAGGGGAAATATTAACCCTAGACTGGAGCCTGGACTTCTTTTAAGAGCAGCACTGACCAGCTGAGCATATACTAGCCAGAGCATGTGCTAGCAACCTAGCACTAGCAGGCAGAAAAAAAATGCGACTTTGATGCGGGATGAAAAGGATCGGATAAACATAAAAAAAATCACTATTATATTTGATGTATATAATTTTATTAAATACAGATTAAAACACTGAATACAAATATGGATACAAATAATATTGGTTACAAACACAAATGGAACAATGATACTATATCGGATAATATGTGATAACATATACTACCTCCGGTCACAAAAACAAGTCGCCGTTGACTTTTGAACACGCCTTTGATCATTCGTCTTATTCAAAAATTTAGTTCAAATATGTAAAAATATAAGTAATACTTAAAATACATTTAATAATAAACCAAATCATCACAAAATAAATAATATTTATATAACTTTTTTGAATAAGACGAATGGTCAAAGGCGTGTTCAAAAGTCAACGGCGACTTCTTTTTTTGACCGGAGGGAGTACTAAACTAATAAGCAAATAAAAAACATTTAGTTATCTTTTTGTGAATCAACTTCATGGCTCACAGTAATAAATTGATGATACGTAAGTATCGTACCCGATAAACGCAAAAAAAAATCATATACATGTAGCCATTATAAGCGTTAGTCATTCATCGTGTAAAAATATAATAGAGATAGTTTGTGGCGGACTTCACCGATCGAATAATATACATCGATATTAATCGGATATTATTTGTGACCGTATTGTATACATCTACCCGGATAAGGATACCATAATATTATTTAAATCAATATTCGATTTAGTTCAAACGATCAGACGATCGAAAATTATATGTACTAATTTCATCCCTAACGTAGACGTACCGCCTGGAAACTCTTCTTCATAGGAAAATTTACCATGCTATTGGGCCATGCTTGAACAACGCAATTAGTTGCGATCCTGATCTACACGTATAATAACATCTTATTATACAATCTGCAACTAAGAGGTAACCAAACAATAAATATCTTCAAATTTACACGTATATCCGTCCTTACGTGCTCCATCCATACAAACATAGTCCATCCATAAAAAAGAAATAACTGTTTCAAGTGCTTCTCATCAAACGCTTTATTATTTTAATCTAATTTAAATCAAGATCTAATAACTGTTTCTCAACAAAACACTAAAAAACATTACTTAAAAATTATTTTTAACTATCAAAAACAACGAAACTAAATCCATATCTGCAAACTTAAAAAAATGTTCATACTCCCATCTGATTGGCTGGAAAAAGAAAACATTACTCAACACACCAAATATTAAACACTTACAAAATAAATTTTAAAAAAACTTCAATTTTAACATCTCTCCGCACAATATAGAGGTTTCAGTTACAGTGAGGAACACCGGCCTCTCCATGTGACAGCCACACCCCAACCAACACTGATTAGGTCTTAGCTCCACTAGATCCAGCGTCTCAACCCCTGTCGTGGTCATATTTGATCAATATTCTCAACCAACCAACATCTCTCCGCGCAAATGCGCGGGCCACCATGCTAGTTAGAATTATTTAACTGTACATTATGCAGTGGTAGTATATTTTAGATCCAACCGATTAAATAAAAATATATTTTAATATTTTAGGTGGTCAGATTATACACCTACGCATTAGTGGCCACATTGATCGCCATCCAATTCGCTCTAACTCCACTGTATTGGCTTAATTAAGCGGCTTGGCCTGAAAAAATGGATCAACAATTGGTTGAACCGATCACAACAGGGAATTAGTCGATCGAGCTGAATAACAGAAAATTTTTAATTAAAAGGTGTAAGCAGTTAGCACACATCCTCGTTTCTTGGCTCTGGTGATTAACCACCGTGATTCTGAAGATAAATGCTCATAGAAAATAATGAGCTGTAGATATACATATGTTCTGCTTCGCCGATGGTGATTGCGGCCATTAATTCATCTTTTTCGACAATGGTTTACCAAGTTGAGATTAGATGGAGCCTTGAGCGTCTTTATCGATCTATTCTATCTATATTTCTGGGTCATGGATATTCTCCGTGCACTTGGATTGTCTACGCTCAACTTTTAACTCTAGCTCGGCTTGCCTTGGACTAGCTCTTAGTTCAGTTCCTCCTTGATTCTTGGCTTAAATCACATGACTTGGCTCCCTGTTTCTTTGGCTTGATTGTTCTCCTTGGTCCCCTCTTTCTTGTCTTTGAATTCTGAATAGACTTTTTAAAATAATAAATTTTATTAGATCATTGACTAATTGACTAATGATCACAATCATTGGTAAACCATCACTACAGGAATCCGCGACACTGTGGTCGGCCCAAATCCACAGTGTCGGCGGCCCAAAAACTGACCGGCATAAGACCTCCTATCTCAGCGGCATATGTTCTGCCGCCGACATAGACCCTCCACACCTCGCGCTCTCGTTAGGACTTAGAATATGTTTGAACTCCCCGAGCTCTATGTCGGCGGTATATATAATGCCGCCGACATAGCCCCCCTACCCCCACCCCTCCCAGGCCGCGCGCGCGAAATTTTGAAATCCCGAGCGACGCTCTGTGTCGGCGGCATATAACGCGAGTTTAACGGCCATGACGGCGCCGTCGCACCGTGGTCCCACATGGCAGTGAATGCCTAGTCACTGCCATGTGGGCCATAGAGTACATGGCGGCCTCGGAGTCACCTATGTCGGCGGCATACACAATGCCGCCGACATAGGGCCATAGTGATTGAATGGCATGTCAATAAGTCTGATTTGCCCACAAATTTTCTTAGAACATGAACTAAAGCTAATATCACTTTTACATGGGTATTTTGGTGTAAGCATGTGCTTTTATTTCAATGGTTCGTGTGTAAATGGCATGTCGATTGGATTTATTACCATGTGATAACGATCGATTTACCGGCGGTATTTTTTGCGCACGCCAGATAGCAAGAGCACTAAAAAGTTTCTTGGGCATTTAGGATTTAGTATGATTTTTTTGTGTTCATATAAGTCACAGTTGAACAACAGGTGTTGTCAAAATGTTTTTCCGGTTCGAGTACCCCTTTGTATGTGAAAGGTGATCGATATCGATACAGGTAACCCAGCAATCGTTTTATGAAGCATCATGGCGTAAAAATGTTGCCATGCGAACACGAACATGTAGAATGTGTTAGTAGGTATAGTGTAAACTCAATTATATTGGCCAACCCAATTAAACCACTCCAGATAGGCGGTTATTGTTTGAAAAGGCGTGCGGGGGGAGGCTCTGTGTGGGCGGCCGTATAGAACGGCCGCCGACATTGGTGTGGGAGGGCTCTCAGTCTCGGCGGCCATTTAAATGCCGCCGACACTGCTTATAGTCACTGCCCTGTGGGAGGAAGAGGAAGAGGAGGCACAAGAGGAAGTGGAAGAAGGGGAAGAGGAAGAGGAGGACGAGGACGAGGACGAGGACGAGAAGGACGAGGAGGAGGAGGAAGCGGAGGATTTTTGACATATACATATTTACTTATGAGTAACTAGGTAGAATTGCTTTATTTACTTTAATGTCCATTTATATATTTTTTCATATGAGTAGCTAGCATATTTACTTTAATGTCCACTTGCTCTTAGTTCATATATCATTTTGTCTTCTATCATATTGATCTAATTGTATGCTATACTTTATGTTTTGCAGGATGACAGGGTTTCGGCGCAGGCTAGCTGGAGCGGCGGATAAGATTTTTGGGATTAAGTACAAGAAGAAAGGGGTACACATGGCGGAGGAGCGCCAGTTGGGGGAGGAGGTGGAGAGGGCCGAGGAGGACCTGGCCTTGCAGGTAGTGGCAGGTGAGGTAGAGGAGGAGGACGAGGACGAGAGACTGGTACAGCTGGATTGGGTGTCAGCGCACCCTAGAGGGGGGGTGCAACCGGGCTACAAGGAGA
>SPJY01003379.1:2281755-2292965 GCA_005191435.1 Raddia distichophylla
GTGGATTATCGGACCCCGTCCGACCAGGTTTTAGGCCAAAATTTGTGCTCTGTCGGACGCCGTCCGATTAGGTTTTGGCCAAATTTATACTTCATCGGACGCCGTCCTGTAAGTTATCGGATGCCGTCCTATTAGGTTCAAAATTTTAGAGTTTGCCAAAAAATTCATATCTTTTACTCCCGAACTCCGTTTCTTATGATCTTGGGCATTCCGGAAAGCTAAGAGAAAGGGCTATCCAACTAACTAAGTTTCACCACCTATTTCTAAATGGATAGACCATAAATTCTATAGAAACCACTCTCCGGCACCCTCGGACACCTCTCTCTCTCTCGGCTTCGTCTAGGGCTTCGGTTTTTGGACTTTGTCGCTTTGTGAACTCGGCGGGAACACTTGGATGATTTAGGAAGAAATTTTTCGTGCCGGATCGAAATATCTGGCTTTGAAGACTTAGCGGCTACGAAACCCCGACAGCTGTCGCTCCCCCGAACTCTCTCGGACCTAGACTGGTGGCCTAACTCCGGAACCCTCTCGAACATACCCGATGAACTGGGACTTGTGCTTAGTGGGACCTACAACCAGAGAGATGAGCTTGTAGACATCAATGGGTCGGATGGGCCAGAAGCAGACACGCACACAAGGAAAATAGAAGAACTAGCAAATAACATCCTTAGTCTTGATGCGATCCGTCGAGGCCCAGTTGGCATCAATTACCAAAACATTAAGCCCATGGGAGCTTACACTTACATCCAGTACAGGAGTGGGATGTCGTCTTCTTCTTCATCTTCGTCCGAGTCTTTGAAGACGATTCCCTTGCACTTTTTAGCTGGAGGAGCATCAGCTGAGTCCTCTACAGGACGCTTGAGCGGTGCCTCCTTGTCGCTAGGGGCTTTCGGAACTGGATGGACAAAGAAGAATGTGGCACGGTCTTGCAAAGGGGTTCAGCCAGGCCAGTCATGGTGGAATTTCTTGATGTCGATTAAAATCGAAGGAAAGGAAGTCTTTGCTTACCGCTGGAGGTGGGTTCGCTAAGCGATATGGACCCGAGCAATCTTCGTTATCTATGAACGTGCCCGGGGCGAAGAGATCGGCCACCCGGTCGGTCACGGATTTTCGGGAGATTTTGTCTTCACTCTCCCGAGTGATGTCCTTGGATCCTGAATATTCGAATCCGAGGTGCTCTCTCTTTGAGGGGTTGGACAAGGCGAAAGCTGTAGTTTATCACTACGCCGATGCCGATTAGCCCCCGAGCCCTCAAGTCCCCAAGGAGGGGAAGCAGTTCTCTAACTTGGTTTTCTTCGCTCTCGGCGAGAGGGGAGTTCCGTGAAAGAAGGAAGGACTGGTGAAAAATTAGCGCAATAGAACCACTCGGTGTGCTAGCCCTTGTTTGAGGTTTTCATGGAAAGATCAAATTAAAATTTCTTGTCCCCTTCCCGCAATTGGAAGCTAGCGCCTCCCACAGCTCTTGGGGCTGTTTTGCTGGGGAAGGGTTAAAGGAGAAATAGGGATCTAAAAAGGTCAAAATGAGGTGCAATCTCAAGATATGCCTCACGGACGTGAACAAAGATGGCAATTTGGAAGATGGTATTGGGATTGAGATGAGTCAATTCGATCTCATAAAAATGCAGAAGCCACCAGAAGGAGGGGCAAGGAAGGCCGAAGCCGCGAAAGAAAGACTCGAAGACCACGACCTCGTCAGATTGAGGGGTGGGGGAGGACTCACTGGCGGCGGCACGCCATGAAATCAGCTACTCCGAAGGGAGCACGCTGGCGGATACGAGTCTCTGCAGCCGTTGGTCCATAGTGATGTGCTTCATCCACTCTTTGGAGGTCTTGACTGCCTTCGAGGCAACGGGAGATGGTGGAGCCATTGTTGGATTGTGATCGATGGTGGCAGGGAGTGCGAAGGGAGGAAACCCTAGCAGCGGAGTTCGCTAGAGAGGATGAAATTGTTAGCGCGAGAAATGGGCGAGGTGAAACGACTCGTTCCCCTATCCCCCAAATTTAAAGAGCCACGGAGCATATTTTGTGCTGGGCCTCATTCGGCACAGAAATGCGACTATTCTAGTGGGTGCAGAATCAGACTACTCGGGTTTGCCGAGTGATGGTCGCAGAGAGGGTCGTTGAAGTGTTGAATGGTGATTCGAGGTACGCATCAAGCTAACTACTAGGATGAAGACATGATCAGTCGGAAACTCGAGATTTGACAATAGCGCAAAAAGATTGAAACAAAGAACAGTCTAGTTCGCCAAAAGATTTCCATTATGGCTCTTAGGCCAGGTTACAAGGGAACTTTGCAGCACATCACAGTGAGTTAGGGCTCGTTGCTGGCCTGCAAGGGATCAAAAGGAAATAAAAAAGGGGAAGATCGCTTTCCCTAGCTAGGCGGATGAGGCGCCGGATACTAAGAGCACCTCTAGTACCATCCGTCCACCAGCAGGGTAGCAACCAATGCGTCCTTCAGCTGGATGCGCACTGGGTACAACTGTGGAAATCCACGGATTAGAACCCTGATGGATTCCTCAGCGCGGCTTGCTTAGCGGAATTGCCTCCAAAGATCCTCCAGGGCGGCTTGAGCAGCAGCGTTGGCTGCGGCTTGCTCGGCGGCAGCCGTGGCCCATTCGTCGATCTCTTCCCCTTGGCCTTCCATTATGGTGGGAGAAAGAGGAGAGGAGGTTTGGTGTATTCCGAAATGAGAGAAGAAAAAAGCTCGAAGACTGGATGCGGCGTAATAAGATGTATCTGGGTTCTTTTATACACGGATGAATATGAAGAGGCGCGCCTCACGACCCGTTCTGAACACAGTAAAACCATCATGACGATGGGATGGGAGTGGATGCGGTTGCGTTTCCCGGCTGTAGCGCGTGACGCTTCGGCTGGGCAAGCAAGGCGCGAAAACTCTTCGCCTTCCCTTTAAATGGGCTTGGGCCTAATCAAATTAAGCAAAGGGCAACCTCCTTAATAGGCTTTCTTAACAATACGCTACCAACGGAGGTGATATGTTAATATCGAGCCTAACTCGGCCTCGGTACACCCTTGAGGGAAGATGACCGAAAGCGCCACACATTGAAAAATGTTTCATGGCATACCCCATGCTGGGTCACTAGCCAACTTTGCATGTTCAAGGTGGGTGTTGATGAAATTTGGATACTGTTTTGGAGGTATGCCTTTCATGGGTCGCCAGTTGTATACCGCAGCCCAGATACAAATGCCTCTCAGCCAAACTTTATCCAATTGGTATGCCCTTAAGTGGGCCGCTAGCTGATCCCTTCTCTGGTTGGAAAAAGTACCACCCGGCGGAAGGACGCGCCCCATGCTGTGCCGAGTGCTGGTTCCTGCAAGCCAGGGCCAGGCGTTTGATGCTGCACACACTTTAAACGCATAACACGCAGTATGTCGCGAGACGAAAACTGTGATTGCGTGGCTTAAGGTGCGCTCCATGATGGGCCGACTACTATTTTCACAAAGTGAGAATGGGTGCCAAGTAGCCGAATACATCAGTAAAGTAACGTGCCAAGTAGGCCGATAGCCAGAATTTCGGTATTACCGAATCGGGTGTTGCTCTCAACACTAAGACTTAAAATTTATTGTGTTCTTTATAATCTCTTTTCAGATTACAGGAGACATCCAACAAACCGGCAAGGCATCTGACTCGATTGCAAAGCACTTGGGGGCTACTGTGGACTACATGGGTCTCGGGTATCCTCATAGAAGGCCCATGAGGCAACGATTGCGGAGCGACCCAAGTCGGCTGGATAGAGGTGAAGACCACTCGGGCTACATGTAACTTGATCACCAAGGATGGTCCTGAGAATAAAGTTTAGCTCCATATGATTAGGAGATTTGTACCTGTAAATGTCGGTACATGACATGTGCTGATATAATAGAATTCGGTATCATATACCAGATAGGATCATGTAACCTTATCCCCATGCACTATATAAAGGGAGGGGTAGGGGCCGTAGAGGCAGACTCATATTGACACGCGCATACGCATACGCATACATAATTCCAGAGTACAGGATTAGGGTGTTACTTCTGAGTTAAGGGCCTGAACCTATATAAACCCTTATCTTGTGTTACCATTGAGATCGGTTCTAGTGCACAAACCCAAAACAAATCTATTGCGACGGTAACCCCCGATTAGCTACCAGTCGACACTAGGGGACTAACGGCTTCTCAACTTCCTTGGAGATGCAGCAACTTCCAAAGTAGCAAAATTTTCAGACATGTAATTACCTGTTGATCTAATCTCAACTTGGCTTTTCACCAACTTGGGCCACACTTGGTATTGATATGGAAAAGGGAAAAAAAATTACCACAATAATCTAGCGAAAGCATCCAAACCATATTCATAGATAAAACGTGGAATCCAAGGTGGTTGATGATTATGCAAATGGAAATCTATCCTAATTAGCTCTCAGATCAAAAAATTGTGAGGTACATCGGAGCCATTGCAGGTGTTGCTTCCCCAAGCATCGTCCTCGTTAGTTGAAGAACACGCTCCGCACGACTTGTATTGTAGCAACTCCACACAAACAAGTGGGTGGGATTATACGCAAAAATGGTTGTCATATAGAGATCGATTAAGAAAAAATAGACATCGGTCAGGGTCTCAACGAACGATTGCCCGTTGATTGGGCGATCGGACGGTGTTCTGACGGTCCTACGGAGTGTTGGGGGGGGGGGGGGGCGACACCCAACAGGGGACAGGCTCGTGTCATCGTGTTGAACGGGTGACCACTGCTGGACGTCACAAGTTGCTCATGCATGTTCGATTAACCCATGCATGCATATGGATTAACCCATGCATGCATCTTCGATTAATCATGGGATAGATTTAGATAAGTATCAACAAGCAAATGCTTCGTCATAGGCATCTGATATCTGATATTATGTGGGGGGTAACCTATGTCATTTTGTTTTCCATTGCGAGTTTCTCAAGCTATGCATGTGTATTAGTATAAATCAAGCGCGATTACGGTACACATGAACAAACGTTTTAACATATGTCGGGCGTTCAATGGGCGAATTAAACCCTATCCCCCCCCCCCCGCTCTGTAGGATTGCCTGAACACCTTCCAATCGCTCAACAAACGGGCGATCGTCCGTTGAGACCCCGACCGGCATCTATATTTTAAAATCTCTATATGCGCGACCATTTTTGTGTAAATGTTTTTAAAAAATATAAATAACCATTTTTTCCCTGGCGTAATCTAAGCAACACCGCAACAGCAAATGGCTAAATGCCTTCGCTTCGCTCGTTAGGAAACTGATCCATTCTCTTGACTTATGGTGGCCTGGTGATGGCTCGTGGGCTATGGATATCTTGAAACCTTGATTTTTATGGGTCAACTATTTCTTTGGGTTTCTACCTATATTTGGGCGATTAATTTGGGGCCTGTGTAGTGTACATCTCCGTTGGCCAGCCTATCGGCTATGGATCATGGCCTTTTGGGTTGGGTAGGCTTCGTTGGAACTATCTATATCTAAGCCTTGGATACTGTGGTCCAGTCCAGTTCCGATATTATAGTAAATCTGAGTCCGGTTCCGAGAAAATATAATCAAGTCCGATACAAGATCCAAAAAACTCCCAATATTATCTGGTTAAACTTGGTTCGAATCCGAATCCAATCGAACAAAGCACGAGCTATGTGGTACCACTTTAACCCCTAAATATCTTTAATGATGTCCCTAATTTAGAGGAATAATATCCTTGTAGTTGAGTAAGATATTATTCCCTCCAATTTCATAATATATGACGTTTTAGGTTTGTCATAAGTCAAACATTTAAAATTTTATCTATAAAAATCTTTTAAACTATTTGGATTTTGTACATAAAAGGATTTTTTCATACATGCACCGCAAAGTTTGCTTATTTCGGATATCCAATCGCAAAGTCGATATTATTATAAATGGCACTAGTTTTGTAAAAATCTATCAAGATTGCCTGACATGTGGGGCCCACATGTCATCCTATACACTCTTCTTCCTTCTCCTTCCTCCACCTCTCCCTTTCGCTTCCTTTCTTTTGCTGGTAGACAAGGCAAGCGGGGGGGAGGGGGCAGAGGTGCAGGGCGGCGGAGATGGCGGCACGGCGGCGGTGCGACAGAAGCGGAAACGGTGGCACGAGCGTGGTGGCAACGAGCTCCGGCGAGAGAGCAGTGGAGAGGAAGGAGGGAGGAGGAGGAAGAAGAAAGAGCTGAGTGTATGATGTGCAGGTCCCACATGCCAGGGTGTATTTTTGCCCGTATTTTAATTTTGTATAGTATGTCGTAAATGCTAGAAAATCTATGAGAATGGCAATCTTAATAGATTTTTGTAAAACTAGTGACATCTATAATAATATTGACTTTGCGATGGCATATCCGAAATAAGCGAACTTTGTAATGTCATGTATGAAAAAAATCCTACATAAACACCATGCATATAAATTTATCTTGAAAAATACTTTCGCAATATCATATTTTTGTGGATTTTGTAAATAAATTTCATTAGTAATTGATGGTCATAGTTACATTTTGAATAAGTGTCAATGTCCAAAATGACAAGTATTATATTATAAAAAAATTTCAAACTAATATAAGCCGTTAGATCGAGATGGTTGGACCGTCCATATTTAATAATTATTTAATGTGTCCTAAAAGTTGTTAACATGTTTTACTTTACTTAGAAGATAATAAATCCAGAACTCCCAATTGTTTCCCCCGAAAACAGTCTGTCTCCGGCCAACTTGTTGCCCTAGGCCTAGATACAGCTTGTCTTCGCTCTTGGGCCCACTAAGGCCGGCCGATTGAAGCCCAAACGGCCGCGTATAAAAATAAATTTATTTACTTGCACGGATATTTTGAATAGGATGACGACATGACGTGACATCCACGAAATATCCTGCGGGCTTCGCACCTTCCGCCCCCTCTCCTTCGTTGGACCCACCTGTAAGCCGATCCCTTTTGGGCCTTATTCTCCAACGAAGGTCTAAAAATTTGAGAGCCCACAAAACAAGGTCTAAAAATTATAAAAAATAATTAAAAATAGTTTTAGAATCTTTGGAACAACAACTAAAAGTCACCAAAAAATCGTCGCAGATTATGACAACATATAGACTATATAAAAATAACAAAATTTGCTACAATAATACGCAACGATACGATACACTAAAAAGAACAAGGCCTTGGCAAGGCATTACTACAAATACAGGAAACTAGTAGTTGAGACTAGTCAATACACTCGAAAGCCTAACGTGCCCTCCAAATTCAGTAAATATCATGCTCATCTGCTTAGAGCATCCCCAACAGCTTCTATATCTCACCCCGTAAAATATTACTATTCATGTGTAAAAAAACGTGTTCATCTCGTTAGATCATGCTCAACAGTTCTTCTATCATATTCCCTAAAACATTATTCAGAACGCAGCGGTTGATGAGCTCACGCTCATTCTCGGCCCTCCTATCCCTGTAGCGTCCGTGTGTGTATCGGGTGCACTTTACGTTGTGACAAACAGACAGAGATCCGCACAGTCGGATACAGCGTGCGGCCACACGGGATCCCGCGTGAGAGGACAACCAAAAAACGGCGACTTCTGGGTAGGGTTTACAAAACCGCGGAGCACCTCCGAGCCGTCTACTACGTGGAGGCGGTTCACCGCGGTTAGCCATGGTTTTCACCTAAATGCAAAACCACGGTTCCCCAGTTTTGTTCCCGGTTTGTCGCGGTTTTCGACGGTTAACCACGGTTTGTGAGGAAAAAAGGTGAAAATCGATGAAAATGGCTAAAATTATTTAAAACATACATTAAAAATTTAAAATTTAAAATTTTGTTTAAGCCAAAATGTTTAGAATGATTAATAGTATTTTTATGAATTTTATGTGTATTTTAAATTAAAAATTTATTTGAACGAATTTTAACCAAACCCCTAAACCCAAAACCGTTGGTTTACCAAACCGAGCCCCGCGGAGGTGTGGTTAGCCACGGCGCTCGCCTCTGCTCAGTTCAATCACCAGCAGTAGTGCCTCCGTTTGCCCCCAGATACTCTGGTACCTTTCTACTGAAATTTTGTTCATGTCAGCGGTATGTCTGGTGTGAGTGTCTTGCCATTTCTAGGGAAAAAAAATTTTATTAACCTTTTTAAAATAAATATTATAAAATTAACCCTCGGCAAAAACTATTTGCAGATCTGACCCCTTTGGCCGCGCCAACGCATCCGGCGCGACTAATTGCCTCTGTCGCGCCAAGTCAAATGGCGCGGCAAATGATGCCACGTAGGCAGCCGCGGCCGGCCAGCCGCTGGCGTGGAAGCTGCGGGGCCCACCCTTGCCGCGCCGCATGCTCTGACGCGGCAAGCCTGCCTCCGTGGACGCGCATCGGCTCGTCGAGCACTGACAGTGGGCCACCCTTGCCGCGCCACACCTCATGGCGCGGCAAGGTCAGAAACATAACCGCGATGCTGCAACCCGAGCCCTTGTGCTCGGGTCTTTTCTTCCTCCACGCTCAGGTGCTCCGCCGCCGCCCGCCCGCCGCATCCCGCCGTCCCTCTCGCATCAAATAAGCGGATCCTCACCCTCCTAGCAAGGTAATGCCCCTCTTTGAGCCCTCATTTGCTCACTCGATCCACCGTACTAGGGATTTTTTTGAAAAGTAGGGTTTTGGTGATAATGCCTATTTAGGCCTGATTTTATGTTGTTTAGTTCGATCTGAGCGTCGTGGCATACGCTATGGAGCTTCTGTCCGTATTATTAACGTGTAGAACTTGTTGCATGTATCGTTTTGGCTTATAAATTTAGATTTACATAAATGTTGGGCTATGCCACTTTGAACATGGTATGTAGATTTGTGGGCTATGTGCCAAATATAAAATAAGCCTTTGAGAATTATTCTTTGTTAGTGATTCCACTTGGAGCCAGCATAAGCAAAAGCTAGAGCAAGGCAGGAAGAAGGATGGCCAACATGTACAATACATATGCTTAGTTGTAGGGTCTTAGGGGCAAAACCCTTTTTTGTTCTAATACTTATATGGGTGCTTAGATGGGGTGAAGTAGGCCTAGCTAAGCATGGGTGTTTATGGAGATGCTTCGATAAGATTGTAACATCTAAGCACCTATATAATCTTTGCATGGAATAGGTTAAAATTTATATAGATTTTTAGGACAATCCCGAAGGAATAGATGATTTTGTATCATATGGCTAATGAAATTGCATTTGTTTTATAAAATTTTGTAGATGGATCGTTTAGTGCGGCTAATTTATGGTGGAACCGTTAGAGAAAACGGGGAGTTTGAGAATATGAAGAAAGAGATTGTGTTGTTTGATAGGAGCCCAAGTTATGAAAAATTAGTTTTTCGATGTCGGTCTGTGATGAGATGTGGTCTTGGTGAAGGTGAATTGTTATTGCAAGGCAGATTTGATTGTGGTAAGGCTAGGACTCACTACGTGATGTTGAAGATTGCATCGGAGTAGGATTGGAGTAACTATAAGGAGGTTGTGAAAAATTCTAATGTTACTTATTGGGAGGTGGTTGTCGACATTTGTCGTACGGGTACCTCGTTGGCATCTCTCGTACAAGCCGTGCAGAGAGTTGAGGAGGAAGAAGTGCCTGCAGAGCACTTGACTCAGGAGGTGGAAACAGTTGGAGTATTTGAGACGGAGCATTTCGATGATGCTATTCTCATGGATGATTTCGATGAAGGACTATTTGAGGAGGAAGAACGTGAGGTCGATGTTGATCAAATCTCTTTAGGATCAGAGGATGAATCCGCAGATGAGGAGACCGTGGAAGAAGATGAGGTGGAGGAGGAAGATGAGGTGGAGGTTCTAGGTGAACGTGACGAAGAAGGTCGCCATGAGAACGAGGTTCGTAGCCTAGACGCGGTGGATAGGCGGCAAACATTGCGCGCTATGTCGGTAGTGGAGAGGAGGCAGCTGAAGTCAGTTCATGTGGATGTGCCGACCGTAACCACTTTTGAAGATCTGAGCCAAAGTCATATAGCAATATGTGATAGCGGTTTGTTTTCAAGCGAGGTCCTTCCCGATTCTGAGAACCTAGAGATTCAGAAGGGCAAGGCATTCGACACGTTGCAGCAGTTGCAGTACTTTTTGATGGAATATGCGGTCAGGCACCACAGGCCATTCACGGTGACTCATTCGGATGCGAAAGTCAGATACACTGTGAATTGCAAGTAAGGATGTCTTTGGGGCGTGTGGGCTCGGCCGGACAAGTTTAATGGGAGATGGAAGATTACTCGTGTGAGGCAACCGCACACGTGTGGCTCGTCGAAGGTAAAGAGGATGCATGCTCAAAACACAGCAAAGTATCTAGGCCGTCCTGTAATATAGTACAATACAAATGAAAAATAAATTATTCTAGCAAAGCGTACTCAACAAAAACCAATATATCATTCGTCATAATTTCTAACTATAATACACCTATACATATATCATACAGAAACATTACCATAAATCATTCATCATTAATAGAGACAAATTCACTACGCAATCAATATATCTTGATGCTACCTGCAACCCTAACCCTAACCCTAACCTAAATCATTCGAATCGTACCAAAACTTACATCCAAAATACACAAATAGAGAGGGGTTTACCTGCCATGATGAAGTGAAGCCTTTTTCCCGAGGAAATCCGGCCCGATCTTGGCAATGGATGAGTGTAAGGATCCTAGGCCGAGAGGGGGGGTGAATCGGCTCTTTTCAAATTTTAATCCTTTCAATTCGCTTGCTTAGTTAGTCAAATTGGGAACCCAAGCTATCGACAAACTTAGAGTCTAGTGGCGTGAGCAATCACAATCAAGCACAAGCGACTACTAGGAGACTCGATGGCACTCACACACAAGCGATCAATTCAAATTGCGGAAGTAAATGAGTGAGTAGAGGAGACGCAAACCGAGTTGTTTACCGAAGTTCGGTGCTCAACACATGAGCACCTACGTCTCCGTTGAGGAAACTTCTCACACAGAGAAGTCGGGACTCTCTCGTCCCTAGCCCTCAATCCACTCGAGGTAGCTCTTCACCAACACATGGTAGGCGAGCTCCAAACCTTCACACGGAGGCGAGTTCCCTCACAAGCGAGAGTTCTCACACCCACGGCACCGACACACGGCACCGACCACCGACACACGGTGGGTTTCACCTCAACACATGAGGTACCCCCAACACATGGAAGGTTTGGATCCGACACACGGACACCTTGGCACCCCCGACACA
>SPJY01003379.1:2305683-2458983 GCA_005191435.1 Raddia distichophylla
GCTCGCCCACATGGTGGCTTGCCGTATGTTACGAAGGCGGTAAGATATTAACTCATGTTAAATCATGTTTCGGACCGTTCAAATGTGACGAACTAATAATCAATTGTTTGGTACACATGCAGGGTTCTGGTTCAGCGGCTCAAGGTGAAATTCATGGCCAGGAGGGAGGAGAGACATCGGTGAGCCAGGAAAATCCCAACTGGGTCACCGACCTCTTCGCGAGCGCCCCGCCGATGTTCACGCAGCCGCGTAATCCTCCAGAAAACCCACCGGAGAACGATCCTCCGCCAACCAACCCTGATCAGTAGCTTTACTTTTCACTTTGTTACTATTAGTTAGAAACTTCGTGTTGCATTTGTGGTTTGATAGCTTTTGGTGATGAACTTGGATTTTGATGTGATTGTGTCGACGAATTATGTTTCTATGTGCTATATGTGTTTGTTGTGATATGGTTTTGTTTAGTTTTGTGGAGATGTGTGATATATGTGATTTGGATGAATTGTGGTCGCATATGGGTATATATATGAATTGCGGGGAATTTTGGGTTTGCAGGTGCGGCTGTCGCTGCTGCTGGGGGCAGCCGCGGCAGCCGCTGAAATTTGTGAATTTTTATACAATATGGTCCATTTTTTTTTTGCTCCGGGACTGTATCGACGGCCAACACCGGGCCGTCAACATAGCTCGCCAAGGCGGATCAGTATCGACGGCTACAACTAGGCCGTCGATACTACCCTTTGTGTCCACGTCATCAGCTGCTAGGTCCTCTGTGGGTCCCACTACAGTCAGTACCGACGGCTTAATGTGGCCGTCGACACAGTCTATTCGTCCACGTGGCTCCTCATCTACTGTGTCGACGGCTAGTTGTGAGCCGTCGATACTGAGTCGATCATGCCGGAAACGGCGTTTGGTGGGTCAGTACCGACGGCTTTGATAATGGCCGTCGACACTAACTGTATCGACGGCTGAGCCGTTGAGACTGAGTCCTTCTCTCGACGACGTTCACTCGACGGCCTTATGTCGACGGTTAGCCGTCGAGACATGTTAAACCCGACGGTTCACTTGTTTGTACCGACGGCTTTAGCCGTCTAGACTGTTGCCGCCTCCTGTAGTGCCAGTGCGAGAGCTGCTCGCACTAGCGCCCCGTGTTCGATCCTCAGGATCGTTCCGGGTTTTCCTCGCCTATGGTAGGGTACGCACACGCGTGTGTTAGGACGGAGCTAGTAGCCTCCTTTTCTTCTACAGTTCTACTATACAGATGCACACGCGTGTGTGCGTGTGGTGTGAGTGTGTTGTAGTGTGTGTTTGTGTATGCGTCTGATGTTGTACCCTCTTAAAAAAACCGAAAATCCAATCTTTCTTTTGTAAAAAAGAATGAGGGATAAATCCAATCGTTCAGCCGCTGCTGCGTCTTCAAAATTCAAAATCAAATCTTTTTTGGGTTCTTTTTTTCTTTTATCCCGATCGATCAAGCCGAGGAGGATACCAATCCAATCCCTGGGCAGGTTCCGCGAGTGACTTGCAGGGTTTAGCCGCGGATTGGAGCGCGCGGGGGCTTCGACCCGGCGGCGGCGATGCTGCGGCTGCTGGTGTGGGCGGTGCTCCTCTGGGGCTGCTGCGACGCGCGGTTCGTCGTGGAGAAGAACAGCCTCAAGGTGACGGCGCCCGAGGGGCTCAAGGGCACCTACGAGTGCGCCATTGGGAACTTCGGCGTGCCGCAGTACGGCGGCACCATGGTCGGCGTCGTCGCCTACCCCAAGGCCAACAGGAAGGCGTGCAAGAGCTTCGACGACTTCGATATCTCCTACAAGGGCAAGCCCGGCTCCTTCCCCGTCTTCTTGCTCGTCGACAGAGGGGGTGAGGAAATCACTGCAAAATTGCTTCCTTTTTTTGGCTGAATGTTGTGCTGCATGCGGTATGGTTAGTGTCTGCTAGGTCTTCCATGTATGACTTCGTCGTTTTTAAGGAAATAAATATATCGCTCGGTTGTTGGCTGGATTTGATAGATTGCTGTTGAAGCTTGATGGTTTTGCCACCAATTTTATTTAATAGCGTGGTTTAAAACTAGATCTCGCTACGTGGTGATGTAATCAAGTTGAATATTCATCGAATCAGTTTGGTAGAAGCGCCAAATCTTTGACTTGATTTTCAATCTGACGGTTTACTGTCAAGCCTCCTGCATCTTATAGTTGCAAGGTCGTTGTCTTGGCGTTTAACTCCATATTGTGTTCCACCTTTTTTTTTCCAGTCAGTTATTTATGCAGCATTCTTATTTGGCTGCCCATGTGATGCTGCATTGGACTCTATTTATTACAATATACTGTGGATGGCATAACATTTTTTCTTGTTGCACATAGATTGCTTCTTCACAACGAAGGCATGGAATGCACAGAGAGCAGGAGTAGCGGCGATCCTTGTTGCCGACGACAAGGCTGAACCTCTAATTACAATGGATACGCCTGAAGAGAGTGGGGGTGCAGATTATTTAGAGAGCATCACCATTCCTTCAGCTCTAATAACTAAAAGCTTCGGGGACAGGCTCAAGAAAGCAATTGATGACGGTGACATGGTCAATGTGAATTTGGATTGGAGGGAATCCCTGCCCCACCCTGATGAGCATGTTGAGTATGAATTTTGGACTAACAGCAATGATGAATGTGGACCAAAATGTGATAGCCAGATTGATTTCGTCAAGAGCTTCAAAGGTGCAGCACAGATACTTGAGAAGAAGGGCTACACACAATTTACTCCCCATTACATTACTTGGTATTGCCCAGAGTCCTTCCTTCTAAGCAAGCAGTGCAAGTCCCAGTGTATCAACCGCGGGAGGTATTGTGCACCTGATCCAGAACAGGATTTCAGCAAAGGGTATGATGGGAAAGATGTGGTAGTTCAGAATTTACGTCAAGTGTGTGTTTACAAAGTAGCCAAGGAGAATGAGAAACCTTGGTTGTGGTGGGACTACTATACTGATTTTGCAATTCGGTGTCCAATGAAGGAAAAGAAGTACACCAAGGAATGTGCTGATGGGGTTATCAAGTCACTTGGTACGTCAGTGTTTGCATATGCCTTCTTATTTTTTATTTTGAGGTGCAGTAATTGTACTGAATACATCTATAATTTTCAGGTCTTGATCACAAAGCGATAGATAAGTGTATTGGTGATCCAGCTACTGATGAAGAAAATCCTGTGCTGAAAGCTGAACAGGATGCACAGGTCAGTACTTCAGCGGAGATCTTATTCCTTCCATTCATTACTCATCCCACTTGTGATCATTATGTAATTTTTGGCCATTTTACATAGATTGGTAAGGGCTCTCACGGTGATGTTACCATCTTACCAACACTAGTTATCAATAATAGACAGTATAGAGGTGGGAGCTCTTCAAACCATTATGATCACTAGTAAAGGGATTTTAGGTTAGCTTATCCAAATATTTATATCTGTATATTTGCATCTCAGGGAAACTTGGCAAAGCGGCAGTTCTTAAAGCGCTTTGTGCAGGATTTCGAGAAACTACTGAGCCTGCTGTTTGCTTGACTGAAGGTTAGTGCATTGATTTATGTACTTTTTTATCTTAATTTGCTCCAATTGTGATGAATGCTTGTACAACAACCATAGTATTTTTTTGCCTTTCACTTAAGCATCTTCAACTCATATTGTCAAACTATAGCTATACAAACAAACGAGTGCTTGGAAAACAATGGTGGCTGTTGGCAAGATAAATCTGCTAACATCACTGCATGCAAGGTAGCATTGTTGATCTTATCTTTTCTTTAAAGTCTAGTTCGTGGGATGATTTTCTTCCAGTTTATCTTATGCCTATGATACCTCTCTGCTATATATGTAGGATACTTTCCGTGGAAGAGTTTGCGAATGCCCAGTTGTTAAAGGTGTAAAATTCATTGGTGATGGCTATACTCATTGTGAAGGTCAGCATCTTCTATGTTTATCTTCAGTGTTCAAATGGCATTAAATGATTGATTGTTTTTTAGCACTACCTGCTACTGGCGATAGCAACTATGTACTTAGAGCTTCTTCAATGATAGAGTCAATTGCTAGCTCTATGCCATCTATAGTTAGCATATAGTTAGCATATAGACAGATATCATATAGACAACCTCTTCAACGAGTTAGCTATAACATTGTCACTAAAAAATAATATGCGACCATGTGTAGTAGGGTGCATGCACCTTGTAATTCTCTATAGAATAACTCTTAGCTAAGAGCTAGTCTCTATCTCTCTCCTCTTCTCTCCTTCATATAAGCAAAAAGATGAGATGGAGTCCTTAGAGCTAGCTGATTTGGCACCATTAGAGATGCCCTTTGTGGAATACATGGACTCCACCATGGCGGGCTGTGAGGACTACCCAATTGGGGGTGGGCCAAGCCAGACCTGTTAGCCAACCTTATACGGCAAGTAAAGATAAAGATAAAAGTCTATCCCAAATAGGGAAGATATGATTGTAATTCTGGATAACTATGTATCCGGCAAGAAAGGGTAGAGATAGGAATCCTACCTCGTAACCGACCAGAATAACCCTGTCCCCCCACTATATAAGGCGGTAGGGGACCTTGGTTCGGCACATGAGACACATTGATATACACATCTCTACACCCATCTAGGGAGACATAACCCCACATCCCTGGGCATTGAACATCAGATCATCATAATCCCAAGAACACAGGACTAGCCAATCATTGCCGACGATACCCCCGGTTAAACAAACGCCGACACCCTTAGACTGCAATGGAAAGTGTGTTAAGCCTTATTGACTATTTAATTATACCTGGCATTCTTATTTTAGCTTCGGGATCTGGGCGTTGTGAGGTTAGCAATGGAGGATGTTGGAAAGAGACTATGGATGGCAGGACATACTCTGCCTGCACTGTAAGTTATCAGTTACCTACATATATGCTGCCACATGTATTCCCAAAAATCTAAAAGCATATTTGTGGTGCTCTGCAACCTACAGGATAATGGCTGTAAATGCCCAGATGGGTTCAAAGGTGATGGTACCCACAAATGTGAAGGTAATACTCAATCCCTGAACTCAATAGGGCTATTAGTTGTGTTTTCATGTCCAGCGAAACTGCAGGTTTCAATGGAAAAAAGTGAGTATGCATCTTTTTTTTTAGTGAATATGCATCTAAGAATTTGCTGCCACAGTCAAACATATCTGACAGGTATGGTTGTGTTACTCCTATGACCTATTATTGTTGTACTGAGAAGGGAAATATTTTGCGACAGATATTGATGAATGCATGGAAAAGACTGCATGCCAGTGCAAGGAATGCAAATGCAAGAACACATGGGGAAGTTATGAGTGTGGCTGCAGTGGAGGCTTGCTGTACATGAAGGAGCATGATACATGTATAAGTATGTACAAATCTTCAAGTAAATTTCCCCAAAGGCCCAAACTTAATATAATTTGCTAAAATTATCACAGAACTACACCTTTAAGTATTTGTTTCACAAAAATCACCTTTTTTGGCCCACTTGTCAGTCTCAGGCTCCCACTGTCTTACCTGATCTGATGATATGTGACAATTTTGGCAAAATAAGTGTAGCTTTGCGAAACTTACTCTTATCTTTATAATTAACTTGCTGTTGCCTCATTATTTTGCACCTATATACTTGAGCTAAGGTCCAACAAATTGTGGGTTATTTAATCTATTTGAGGCACTAATATGACTGTTGATTGTTTCTTCACTAGATTAGCTGTTGAGAGCTCAAAATAGTAACATATATTATAAGTCTATCCATTGGCTTGTGATACTGAATTGGCATCGATTGTATTCAGGCAAAAGCGCGGGTGCACAGGTAGGATGGAACTTCCTGTGGGTTATCTTGTTCGGCCTAGTGGCAGCAGGAATTGGAGGATATGCAGTGTACAAATACAGGATCCGGGTATGGCATATATTGGAAAGCCTGTGCAAGTTAGTCACCTGCTCATAACTACAGTCTGGCATATAATTATCTTGTGCTCTCCTGCATGCAGAGTTACATGGATTCAGAGATCCGTGCCATCATGGCGCAGTACATGCCCCTGGACAACCAAGGAGAAATCCCAAATCATTCTCACCATATTGAGATGTGAAGAGCAATAAGGCTTCCACCATTATGGAGAGGATGAAGAGAGGGAATAACACCTGCCTTGCATCTGTTACGATCTTAATGTGTATCATACTAATATGATTTGTCATTTTCTTGGAACATCTGCAACCATTAGCTCAGGCTTCAATGTATAATATCCCACTTAATAAAGAGATGCCAGGCTCATGTGGTCTTTCATGTGCTTTCTCCTGGGACTCTACATGGCCGTTTTCCATAGTAAAGTGAAACGCAGACGAATTTGTTGCCCAAATAAGCTAAAAGTTTGGCAAATTGTAAATATTTATGTGGGATGCAGGATGAAGGCAGGATGGCTATTGTTGTGGATGATTCCATTTTGTTAAAATCTAATCTTGTAAATTGTAATATACCTACTGATTTGCAACCAGATGTTCCGTTTGAAATTCGCACTCATAACAGCTATACAGCATCATGAATTTATAAAATTCCCCATGACTATGTCGTGGTCCATTCCTTACTAAGGAATGTTCCATTTGGAGATTAGAAATTGTAAGCTTGAGTAAAGAAAAAAAATTCGGTAGAATAGCATATTTGCTCATCTTATTTTGTATGAGGGAAAGCAGAGGAAAAGAATCTTACGACTTATGTATGATGATGGAAGCGGAAAAACAAAAAAATTCAAGCAGTTTCGTCATTCTTCTCCTGTCAGTACAGTAAACGAATCTGAGAAGCAGGTCCAAGAATTTGAACTTAAATTACAGTGAAGCCTGCCCATCTCACGGGACAAAAAAAAAAGGCAGGGCTTTCGTACAGGTGAATAATTGACCCAAAAAAGGACGACGGAAAAAACTAGCTCTGTTGAGTCTGAGACGCAGTAGCCTCTCCTCCAGTGTTCCTCTAGACGCTAAGTGCCTAGGCAGGAAAATCCCCCGAGGCGACCAAGGCGGGAGGCCAAGGCCTAGCACGTATGGAGCACTGCTCTCCTCTGCTCTCACCTCTACGCTCGGTTCATGTACTGTCCGGTTCTTGAATCAACCAGGATTGCTTCACCAACATTCACAAACGAGGGCACAGTGACCACAGCTCCTGTTTCCAGAGTTGCTGGTTTTGTCCCTCCTACAAAAGTACGGAAAGAAGATGATTGGGAATCCTTGTAAAAGAAAAGATGATTTGGAATTCAGGTAAGGTTATAAAAGACAATGGTGAGCTCTTCGAAACTAGATTATATGGTTGCTTTAAGCAGGCTGCATTGGTAAACAATAAAAGCAACATTTTGCAGCGGCATACTGGGTGAATTATCTACCTTGTGCACTGTCACCTTGGCCCGGGTCTGTCTCAGATACAGTCAGCTTAACAGTGATGGGAAGTTCAAAATCAATGATCTACAAATATTATTAAAGTTCGTGGTCAATATCCTTTCGTTCATAACAATATACACAATTAACTAGTATACTGCAAAACCTTATGAAAAGGTAATTCACTATTTGATTGGATATCAAATGACTTGAACACAGTATAGGAAATACCCGCCCATTCCAGTAAAGCAAATTGCAGTCCATTCCCTCTTTTAACCATTTTTGCTTGTCACCAACATCTGCCTCATTTAGGCGACTTTCTTCAAAGGTCGTCTGGAAAATGAAACTGACAATGAGATGATAGTAACAAGCTGGACAAAAATGATGGTGAAGGAACTGAACTTTATTCCTTGCTCGCAAGATAACAGTTTGCATATATATCCTGCATTGGAAGATCGTCTGCAAAACATAACGAGACACTAATTCTAGGCCTCTAGTATTAGTTTCCACATATTGTTAAGTTTGATCATGTATTTTTGAGGTCTAAAAGTTGTTACTAGGATTTCACATTTATCTTGTTTGTTCAGAGATCATGCTTTCTGGGAAGATGTAGAATCAAATTCTAGCTTTATGAAGTTTCATTATTATTTCTGAAAAGGCAATTGAAATTGCACTATTATGCTAGCTCCTGACTCTTCACTTCTATTTAAAACTTTTCACATGACAATTTAGTGTCTTCCTTAATAAACTGAAATTTACAATTGTGTTATGAAAGAATGAAGGTTCATGTCCACACAGCTCAATCCATCATAATGGCACATGCTACATGTCCAGGTACTGTATTACACCAGCTCCCTTCCAGAGGAAGTCCCTTCAAATATATGCAATGAAGAAAACATATGAAGCATATAGGCGGCTAGCAAATACTTTTGAATAAAAAATGGTAAGTACCAGATCCATGAACACGAACTGGGAGCCATCTTTGTATGTAAATTGCTTGGTTTCCTTTGAAATTGATGCTTCCGAGATCTGAAAGTGCAATAAAGGAGTTCATTTTATTGTTTTTGAACATAAAGTTCATTTTATTGTCAAAAAAACTCAAAGCAATGAGGAAGAGACAATGAAACAATGAAAGGCACCCATAGTAGGGTAAAAAAGAGTAATGAGATGAGAAGAAGTTCACTGTTTGGTTTATGTTGCTAAAGCATACACTCCTACGGACACATCAAGAAAACTAGCTGCTGAACTCTGTTTTGGATTCAGAAAAATGAGTTTCTGCTCATACCGTACTTCCGGCTCGAAAGGTTTTCTCAACTGTGTTGCCTGAGATATAATTACGCATTTTTGTCCTCACAAAAGCGGCACCTTTTCCAGGCTTGACATGGAGAAACTCTGTTGTTGAATAGAGAGGGTTATTTTGATTAACGTGATGTCAATATGCAGGCCATTGAAATAAAATAGAATAGATGAACATCCAACGGTGAATTATCATATATTTACACAAAAAAGAGGCTTTGGCACTTCAACCTATCCTTTCATATGAAAATCTCTGCTTTCTCAGAAGCTTTATCATCACAACTTTGTTTTCATTAAGCGCATGCAGAACCTTAATCCTCAGTTCATAATGATTTAAGTATGCTGTATTTCAGATTTTCAGTAGCAATTTAAAGAAAGAATAATACCAACACAACACTTAGTGGCAAGTTAAAAACAAAAAAATTAAAGATTAAACTGGTGAAAGCCTATTTGTTGTCCTACAAATAATCTAGAAAGTAAACAAAGCGTAGTATATGATTTTTCCGGTAAGACTATTAGAGATATATTAGAATCAGTTAGGATTTGCAATCAATTCCTCTGTTGGCTTCAACAATACAATTCAACAGTTGTGCCATACTGCCATGCTATTCAGACCCCCTTTACAAAAGTAGCAGTTAATCAGAAAGACCTGAGCATACAACGAGGCAAAAACCTTATTGTGCAGCACAGCACAAACATCGTCACATTGTTCCAAATAGATATGGATTTGGTCGTTCGGGGAAGGAAATTTCCTTGCATAAAAGGCTAGATATCACAAATCAAACTAACAGGAAGCATTTACTTCCATGGGCATTCTGGGCAGAGGCCACAACTTGATTGAAATGGCGGAACTTCTATAGACATACAGGGCACGATGCTTGGAATTGTGAGATCGCTCTTTCCGGTGCAAGAACGGATGCTACATTTGACTAGCCTAGTCGCCCAAGAATCAATTGCAAGAACAAATGAAGGTGGCGTTGGCTGCTGTTACCAAGAACCTTCCACGGCGCGCCGTCAACCTCAATGTTGGAGCCCACCCTGATGTCGTTGCTGGACAGCGCATAGACCCCTGAAACGAGAACAGCTTCAGCAACCAGCCCAACCACGTAGGAATTAAGGGAGCGAACCAAAAGAGCTCGTCGAACCCAACCCACGCTGCGGCGGCGAGCATATGGTGGGCTGAGTGAGGGAGAGCGAGGGACGCTTACGGGTGCGGCGGAGGCGAAGGGGCGCGAGGCGGAGGGGCCGTGCTCCGGCGAGGCAGCAGGACGGCCTGCGGGGCTGGACGAGGGAGGAGGCGGCGGCGACACGGTGGCTGGGGTGGTGGGCGGCGCCGGCGAGATGGCGGAGGGAAGCCATTGTGCCGCCGTCCGTCGCCGCCGTCCCCCGCGGGCGCTCTGGAGTCTGGAGGCGATGGGATGACGATAAGGAAGATGCCCCCGCGGCCGTCCCCCTCCGACGTGTTTTCACTGACACATCGGGCCCCACTTGTCATTGGTATAGGACAAAGCCCACTACATTCTTAATTCTTTCAGGCACAAAACCGAAACAAGGCTCGTTTCATACGTCGATACGGTCTTCAGAATTACAATTTTAATCGTCAATTATTATTGTTATTTGTTTAAAAAAATCAGAAAATTTATATATTATAAAAGTACTTTTGAGATAAATCTATATGTATGATTTAAATATGTTCAATTCAAATAGTTTTAAATTTTTTATATGTAAAGTTTTAAAATTTTGACTTAGCACAAATCTAAAACGTCATGTTTTCATTAATTGAAGGGAGTAGCATATTCAAAGTGGCATGATGGTATTACAGCTGGTTTTGCCATTTATAATTTGAATAACTCCGTTATACACTTCTGAATTAATTTTTTTAAGCAACGATAAAATGATACCACAATTCGATCCACGTCTGAATTAATTTTTAAAAATATGAATGAACCTTAAAGCTGTAAAAAAAAGAATATTAATTTTTTTATTGAAAAATATACATTTGTTTATAATTTTCTTATATTTAGAAGGTTCATTTGACTTATTTTAAATTTTACTAATAATTTGAGATTGTAAAATGGTTTTATTTAAATTAAAAAAAGCAAAACCACCTTTAAAACCACCATATGCTGATGTTTGTTCTAGTTTTGATAGTTGAGACTTTGTTGATAGTTCATATATATAAAATGTACCTTTTTGCTTTCTACAAGCCACCTTGAAAGCTCCTAAAACTAGCCGATGGAGACCCATGTCCGAATGGCTACGCTAACATGAAATCGCAAACTTGAAAGCTCAGTAAATGTGCGTTTTTCCTATTTTGTTTGTCTAACAGTTTATGTTATTTTATTTATTTATCCAAGTTAACTACTTTTGGCTTTTAAAAATTGTTGAAGTCATTTCTCAAGGCTCCATAAACACAACACAATTGTTTCGACAATTTTTAATTGTATAGCCATATTGCTGCACATGAAGAGACATGTGGATATTACCTTTTTTTTTGTGCAACTTATTTCAGCCAATTATAACTTTTGTACAATAGAAGGCTTTTTCCCGAGTTTAAACGCCTTAGCATTTCAAAGTTAGCATTGAGACAGAGGTGGCTATGGTATGACTGGAGCGCGGTTGAAAAGTCTTGGCATGGATTGAAGCTGGACTTCATGGCAGCGGATATCGCCCTTTTCAGGGCGGTCACTGAGCTCAAATTAGGTAACGGGTCTTGTGCTGACTTTTGGTCCTCCTTGTGGCCGAGCCCCAAAAGACCTTGCGCCGTTTTGTAGCACGTTAGCCAAGGGAGTGCATCTTACCGTGCAGGACGCTATACAGACCGACTCTTGGATGAAACCCTTAACAAAGATCTCACTACGTAGAAGATCATAGAGTTTGTCCGTCTTTGGATGGCTGTGCAGGTCGTGGTGTTAGTACCGCTTGAGCAGGACAGGGTTCTTTGGAACCCCACAGGCGACATAATCTACAATGCGAAGTCTGCATATAAAATTCATTTCGCAGGATCTTTTCGAGACCGCGACTATATGAGGATCTAGAGAGAAAAGGTCTGGTCTAAGTGCTGTTTCTTTTTCTGGGTTGTGATCCAAAATAGGTTGATGACTGCAGATCGTCTGTTGTGGCGAGGATGGCCTTGTAGCCACTTCTGTGTCCTCTGTGACGCTTTCCTAGAATCCCATCAACATTTGCTATGGGAATACCCTTTTGTTAGACAGATATGGCATATCATACAGCATTGTTTATCGCTCACAACTGTTACGGTCCCTTCCATACTGTCCTTGGGCGATTGGTGGGATTCTCTACGAAGGGGAGTCTCGGATAGGCGGAGGGAGGATGGCATCATAATCCTTGTTTGCTGGTATATTTGGATTGAGAGGAACAACCGAAATTTTCGAAATGTTGGTCGTTGGCCGGCGGATGTAGCTTCCACCATTCTTGTTGTTGTAGCCTAGTGTATACCTTCGAGCATAATGTTGTGTAGCTTGTTGATGTTGTTTCCACTCTTGTTAGGGGTCCTCCGCTAATTGCTGAGAACTTTGTATTCTTCTCTTCTTCTTTCTACTTTTAAATGAATTAGACGGCTCGCCTATTATCTAAAAAAAAGTTCTTCAAGCCATTTAATTAGCGCGGCTTTCAATGTCTATTTGAACCAAACTTTCATCTAGCATTTCAGCCATAGTCACGTAATAACTGCAGCCAGTGACATCAATCGGCAAATGGCACTAACTACGGGCTTTTTTTTTTTGCAAAAGGGGACTCACCCTAATTCCATTCAAACCGAACAGAATTACAAAGTTCAAAACACCAGTCCAGATAAAGTTTTACAAGTACCCCAACATATACCGAGAATAATCCAAACACAACAAAAAAAAAAAACTTTAGCCTATCTTACTGGACACCAAAGCTCCACCAACCACTCCTGATACTAGCACAAATGCCAAATAGACAGCTCTATTAATCATCCACCTCTCCTTCCTCTAGCATCAACCTTCCTTCATCCTGTTTCACAGCCAGATTCTGCAACACTTTCTTTAGAAGATCCACTCCAGTATGCAGGGTTTCCTTTTCAGCATCTGGATAAAGGCTTGCCCAATAATATGCAAAAGCACATGCCGAATAAAGAATTGAAAAAGGAGAATGAACAACCTTTTCTTGAAAGCACCAATTATTACGAGCCAACCAAATAGACCAAAGAATAGCCCAAACACACACTCCTGACAGCTTTTTTCCATTTGTCAAAACTTGAT
Source organism: Raddia distichophylla (assembly GCA_005191435.1). Taxonomy (NCBI): domain Eukaryota; kingdom Viridiplantae; phylum Streptophyta; class Magnoliopsida; order Poales; family Poaceae; genus Raddia; species Raddia distichophylla. Next base: position 2,318,595 of record SPJY01003379.1, read on the forward strand.
TAAACCAATCAAAGGCTCCACCCACATTCGTCGGACGGCAATTTGAACCCAAACAAATAGCCACCACATCCCAAATCACACGAGCAGTCGAACAACAGAAAAACAAATGATCCATGTCTTCATTTCCTGAGAAGAAAAATTCAAAAAGGATTTCCATTCCGGCCTCTACGAATCAACTGATCCTTTGTCAAAATAGCTTTATGAAATACTAACCAACCAAAAATATTAAATTTCAAAGGGATTTTGACATTCCAAATCAGATTAAGCCAACTAGGAGAATCCCCATCGGGCTACAAATGAAATTATACATCCTTTTAACAGCAAAACCTTTCGATGTTATGCCAAATTTCCACAAGAAAACATCACTTTCATTAGTAAAGCTAACTGATTCACACTCATTGATCACACTATTCCAAATAGTAGAGAGATCTGGGCTAAGACTACGTCTAAAGGATAGCCTCCAGTCTTTTTGCCTCGCCTCCAAAACCGAGATGCTTTGGAAATCACTAATATCAAACAAATTAGGAAACTTAGCCTTAAGAGAAATTAAAAGGCCCCAGCCATTTATCATTCCAGAAATCAGTAAGTCTACCATCTCCCACCACCACTTCCCTGTTACAAACATAAAGATCTTTGGTATACATAATTTTTTTCCAAACGCTAGAGTCTTTGTTCTTGATTTTAACTTGGGAAGAAATAGGTTTACTCTTAATGTACTTCTGTCTCACAAAATCCTTCCATAGACTTTCTTCTCCAGAATCAATCTTCCACCACCACTTGGAAATTAAGCTAATATTCATTTCCCTCTATCTACGAATACCAAGACCCCCAAAAGCCTTGCGACTATAAACCTTATCCCATCTAAGAAGATGAAATCTTCTCTTAGCACTATTGCCTTGCCAGAAAAAGGACCTTCTAATTCTATCCAACTTGAAAGACATTTGCTCTTCCAACTAGCCAGCTTTTTCTCCATCTTAGCTACTAAAAAGTCCCGGTCTTTTACCCTAAGCTTTTGAAGACCAACAGAGACCCCCAAATACTTAATAGGGAAGACACCCACAAAGAACAAGTGAAAATCTCGGAATAGATCAAATCCATATTCTCATCTCCATTAATAGTAACTATTTCACTTTTATCAAAATTTATTTTAAGACCAGAACAATTTTCAAACAAAGCAAATAAAAGTTTTAGATTAATAGCCTCTTGCACCTCATGCTTGAGATATAAAATTGTGTCATCTGCATATTTTAAGTTTACCAAGCCATCATGAATATACCTATCAGCTAACCCTTTAAAAAGAGCATTTGATTGGGCCAATTTAATCATTTTACTTAAAGCATCCGCCACCAGATTGAAAAGAAGGGGAGACAGGGGGTCCCCTTGTCTAACCCTTTGATGACTATTAAAATAGTTCCCAGTTTTTCCATTAATACTCACAGTAAAAGCGCCATCAGAAACAATATGGGTCACCCACTTAGAAAAGGTAGAATGGAATCTTCTAAGTTCCAAACATCTGAACAAAAAATCCCTCCTAACTTTGTCTTAAGCCTTCTCAAAGTCTAATTTAATTACCACCCCACACGAATTCATCTTAGTTTCATGTAAAACCTCATGCAACATGAGAACCCCATCCATAATATCTCTGCCTTTTAAAAAAGCACTTTGATGTTTTGAAATAATTCTACCTAACACTTTCTTCAATCTTATAGTCAACACCTTTGTAAACAGCTTGTAAATAGTGTTCAACAGACAAATAGGGCGGTATTGAGTGATTCTCTCAGCCCCCTCACTTTTAGGAATGAGAGTAATAACCCCAACATTCAACCTAGAAATATCCATATTACCATTATAAAAATCCTTAAACATTGCTAAAATATCTTTTTTGATAATGTACCAACACACTTTATAAGTGTTTAGAAATAAGTGTTTGCCGCACTTATTCCTTTATCAGCTGGCTTAGCTAACAAAAGATTTAACACATCAACCGCTGGATGTGAAAAACACTGAAGACAGATACGTGCTGCCTAACAAGTGCGCAGACCGTTCGTCCATTCGTTGCAAGAAAAGGACGTATCGAACGATGTAATTTATACCTCCATTTGTTATGCTCAAAGGCATCATTAATGGAGCCTAATTTATATTAGCCTAGTGCTATAGCGAATTAAATATAAAATAGAGAAATGTAGATGTATAATGAAAAAGTCAGTTTCGTTCTAAATCTTGCTTGAACATGATTTCCGATTTTCCATGATTTTCAGTTAAAATTTGACCCAAAAAAATGATCTTTAAATTTATCTCGTTCGAACATGATATCTGATTTTCCATGATTTACTGTTAAAATTTTACAAAAATTTGATCTTTAAATTTAAACAAATGTAGTGGACATAAAAAGGAAAATCTCTACAGTTCTTCAAAAATCATTTAGCTTCACCGAACAATCATTCTGTGTCGCCATGAAATCAAGACGAAAAATTGTTCGGTTTGTATTCTCGGAAGATTGCCCGGTTTTAATAGGAATTTGTAAATATTATTTTCTAAATTTCAAATTTAAATTTTGGCTCCAATTTTTAAGGCCAATATTTTGATCCCGTTCCACAAGGAATTAGCGATTTTGATGGGATTTAAAAAAGTGGGTAGGAGTCTCAGAGTCTCAGCTCCCGTAGTACAACGAGTATTTTTATAACAAAGCTAATATTATTATGAGAATAATAAGGCCACTTTCCATGCAAGGTGTTTATAGCTAGATGCTTAAGGTGCCACATCACTAAGCACCCGTATAAAAACTCTTCCTCCCAATGCATTAGAGGTTTCAAAGGTGCTTATAAACTATAACTGCCTTATTAGCACCTGTACTAGGCGCTTTAGTTTCCAATGGGCCGGTGCCTAGCATAACAGCAAAAATACAATCAACCAGCTATTTAATAGGGATGGGAAGGAAGCATGGAGGCAAGCAGCTGTAGAAAAAAGGACGCAAGCATCGGGTAGTAGTTGATGCCAACCTAGGAATCTTCTCTCTCCTCTAAGCATCTCTATTTACTGATGTGGCAAAAACACTTGTTTTTTTTTCTGTAAGCATCTACTTAAGCACCTGCATTGGAGATGGCCTAATAAAGCTATGAGTATTTTTAGATCTAGATAAAACTGGAGGAATGATATTTGGTAACACGGTATGGCACAATTGCCTATGTCTGCAGGCTCTAATTATGGGCGTTCCTCCCCAATTAGCACAAGCATATCGGACCACCTCAGGTCGCGGGCACAAGCCGTTTGCTGACCCTTGAATGTCCCACACTACACCTACTTCGTCATGACCGGTTACACCAGAGGCACCTCCTATTTATAGCGAAGACCAAGATGCGAGTCTGATCCTCCCCTTCCTATTACAACTTAAGAGTCCACATAACCGACCGATACACATATTCGATATCTACCCTAACACTTCTCCCCCTCCTATCCAGCCACCTGCCACTTTCTTCTGCTCTGCGTCTCAATACAATGCCGCCTCGTCCCCACACAACGCCTCCTCCTTCCGCCTCCTAGCAACCTGCTACCTCACCCTCTCTTTCCCTCTCCTTCCTCCCCGCACTGCCTCCCTTTTCCTCCTGTGCAGCCTCCTGTCTCCTTCCTACTTCACCTCATCCCTGTCCTCCCCTAGCGAGACAGCGATGTGTCGCCCTAGCCTCCTTGCTTCGTCGTGACACCCTCGCTGCTGCCATTGACACACATTTGGTTAAGTCTGACACGCGAATCGATGCAACCAAAAAATCGGACACACAGAGTCTGAGTAACACAGTGTCGGAGACGTGTAGGCCACAAAGGCACCATGAGGAGCGGGGAGACAGATCTATTTATGGCATGTCCAATAGGTCCTAACTTAGGGTGTTCTATTACTTAGCAAATAAAATGTTGGAATAATTAGCACTTTCAGGTTTATTTTAACCAAGAGATATAGCATGCACAACGTCTGAGAGATAGATAAAACAGGTTGAAACCACAGAAGTACAACCTAGATACACATGCAGAAAACTACACGTATATCTCTCTGGTGTACTCGCGAAGGTGATGACTTACTGGACGTGGTCGTCGTCACCGTACGGTACGAGTTGCGACGGGGATTGGTTCTGGTTCTCCGAATCGGACGCCGTCTTAAAGAAGGTCTTTCCGACGCAGATCGCGACGGCGTAGTGGAAGAAGTCCTCGCGAAGCGGAAGAAGGAAGCAGCAAGCAGTCGCGCCAAGCGCTTCCCAAAAACCTGATTCGCCCTACCCGGTGCAGGAGCTCGAGGGTGATTGGTTCCGGAGACCTGCTCTCCCGAACGTCGGTGTACGCCGACGCATGGGATAGGGAAGAACCGAAGCGGTGGCGCAGCAGAGGGAGGTGGCAAAACCCTAGGTCGATCTGATCTTCTCTCTCTGGACGGCGCGGCGGCAGATTTATATAGCAAAACACGTGAGGCAAACGGATCGCGAAACGGGCCGCGACCGAGTTCAACACGATTTGCATATTCCACATCTGACCCGCAAAATCCGGAGAGCAAAAGAAATAAAACTGTAAAAGGAGCCTGCGTCTGCGCAAGCACGAGGGTCCGATTTTGGCGGACCATTCACGCAGGTGCCGTGCGCACGCGCCGCCCCAGGCCAGGCCAGGCGAGGCGAGGCGAGCGAGCGCGTGTGATTCTCTATTTCTCTCTTCCATCACATTCTCTAGTAGGAGGGAGTAAGCTCCACTATTTAAGCATGTTCTCCACTCCTCCCAGTAGCAATATGGTATTAAAGAAATTTCACATGCCTCTTGCATATATGGGTCTTTGAGATTTTTCAAGAATTATTTAGATATTAAATGGGCCATACCCAACAATTCTAACATAAAATAGCAGAGAGAGAAATATAAATGAATAGTGAAAATAGATGTGAGCAGTGATCGAAACATCATAAGATAGAGCACTATTTTTCAAAAGCCAGATTGCATCCCTTAAATTTCTTCCAACTTTGCTGTAGCAGCAAATTTTTCGTCAGCAACGAAACTCGATCTTTAGCCATTCTCCAAAACCGTGTCAGCGTGAGTTCCGTGCTTGCTTGTGAGGAGTGATGGGTGAACAGTGTAGCTGCTGGGCCACGAGATACACCTACCCCTCATCCTCGCGCTGAGCCGTCTCTTCTTGCTTGCTCACCTTGAGTCTCTCTCCAGAGAGGTTGTTGGATCTGACAGTCTCAAACCTGCCACTTGTCCATCCTACCTACCAAACCCTTCTCTCACCATAAGACGAACACCTGAACACGAACGCCTTGCAGTCTCTGATCTCTCGGCACAGCTACCTTCTCTCTCATCACCTGTAAAGTGTAAAGAGCTCTTGGCAATTCATCTCCTAGCAAAAAGAGATCAAGTGAGTTGATCTTGAATCTTGCCGTTGTACGCATACACTCCTTCCAAACATTGCAGCCTCGACGCTGATTTGGGTTGATCGATCGGTGCAAGTGCAGTGGGCTCGGAGACGGAGACGGAGACGACGGCGGTCGCCGTGGACGTGGAAGGCATCCCCTTCCCGCCGGAGATCGCCGCTGCCGGGAAGCCTCTCGCGCTCGTCGGCCATGGTAACTAACTTGAAACCTCTAGATACTATATACATGATTACATTCTACCAGCTGCGGATAAAGCTCTGCTTATTGATTATCTATATATGTGGTTTCTCGTGAGCCATGATCAGAGGGTTGATCATTCGTGTAATGCATGCATGTATGCTGCAGGCATTACAGATATTGAGATTCACTTCCTCCAGATCAAATACAACGCCATCGGCATATATCTGGAGAGAGACGGCGTGGTAGGGCATCTGGAGAGCTGGAAGGGCAAGAAGGCAGAGGAGCTGCACCAAGATGATGCTTTCTTCCAGGCCCTTGTTTCTGGTAAGTCACAAGGGATGCTTCCCACTTATACAAGAAGCGGCCAGAAGCGGTAGTCACTAGTCACTAGTCAGCAGTAGCCAGTAGCAGAAAGATGATATGGCGCCCTCAAGCCCCCAAAATATAAGATATATTTATATATTTTTTATAGAGTAAATTACACTTTTGCTCCCGGAAGTTGGACGAAAATCTCACTTAGCCCCATAAACTTTGTTTTGTGTCACGTGGCCCCTAGATATTATTTCCGTATGCCATAAAGCCCCCAGAAAGTTGAATTTTGTTGCACCACAACCCCCGGAAGTTGGCTTTGGGTGCTGAAAAAATTAGCCTGCGTGACACCCGGAAACAACTTTTAGGGGCTGCTTGACACAAAATAAAGTTTAAGGGGCCAAGTGAGATTTCCGTCCAATTTTAAGGGGGCAAAAGTGTAATTTACTCTTTTAGATTTAAGAATTGTGATACATAAGTTGCGGCCTACAATTTGGCAAATGCTACCGTGCGGTAAAAGTGAAAACCGCCGGTTATTGGATAATTTTCGGACATATTTTTTTTATTAAAAGCTGAAATTACAAGTTTGTACCTTGTTCCCACTGAAATCAGCGAAATAACGACTGAAATTTCTGGCAACATAGACATATAAAAATTCAGCCAAAACGTTGGTCTCGTCAAAATTCAGCAAAAAACCTAAACGCTGTTGCTTTCCCGTGGGCGCCTGCGCTCGCGGATTCGCGCAGGCGCTCGCGTGGGCACTTGCTCGCGCGGCGCAGGCGTTTGCCGCTGCGCTCCGCTGCTGCTCGCCGCTGCTAGCCGTCGACGCCGCTGCTGCTCGCCGCTGCTTGCCGTCGACGTCGCGTGGGCGTGCGCTCGCCGTCGACGTCGCGTCGCCGCTGCTCGCGCCGACGCCGCCGCTGCTCGCCGTCGACGCCGCCGCTGCTCGCCGTCGACGCCGCTGCTGCGCCGCCGATGTGGTCCGCCGCCGTCGCCGACGTTGCTCACCGCCGCCCGCCGACGGTCCGTCGATCTACTCTTCTCTACCTCTCTAATTTGCTCGATTGGTAGCTTACGGAGTTTTTTCACTTTTTTTATACTATTTTTTTTCAGTACTTCTGTGCGGTGAAATTTCTATACAATCGTACTGAAAAAAGGAGCGCCTGTACGAAGCGCAAAACGCAGGCGTCTGCGTTCTAGTCGGTCCCAAAACTAAATTTAAATACAACAATCTTTTTCGACCATTATTTTTGTTACAGTTTGGATCACACCGACAACACACTTCTTTTTTTTTTTTATAACACTCCACCGACAACACCTCGGATCCCTTTTTTTTTTGTTGCCTTTGCTCAGCATCATCCATCAGCTACTAGCTACCATGCTATGTCAGAAAACCAATCTTCGTTGAAAATCGAGTTTCTTGGTGTGGATCAACTTCTTACAAACTTGGACGAAAAAGACGGACATCGATGAATTTTGCATATAAGCAAACAAAACAAAGTTGAAAGAAATGCTATACAACAAATCTGGCATAGGGTCATAGGCTGAAGCCTTCACAACCTCAATTCTGTTGAATTTCTCGGTCCCCTCTATTTCTTTCCCCCAAACCTAAAATCAAAACCTTGCTAGCTACTGCAACTAATCTTGTATAATACATTTTTATGTACATGCATGTTCATATGTGCTACTGATCACATGGTAAATGCATGTACATATATATGCTGCTCATGATGCTGTGCACGAGCAGCTCCCGTGGAGAAACTGTTCAGGGTGGTGGTGATCAAGGAGATCAAAGGGTCACAGTACGGCGTGCAGCTGGAGAGCTCCGTCAGGGACCGCCTGGTGTCCGCCGACAGGTACGCCAGGGATTTTTCTTACCATGGAATTTCGCCTAAATTACACGAAATTCGGTAATTTTGATTCAGAACAGTACGATAAATTATTTTAAAGTTTTTTAATTGCATTGATTTTACGAGACTTGAGAGTAAAGTATAAAAAAGAAGACATAACATTCTTCTTTCGAGAATCTATGTTAGCTTGATGAATAGTCCATGGTGGATCAAACATGAGGTGCATGGTCAGACTCTTGGTTTGCTATTTTTTGTTTTTTGTTTAAAATTCAAAAGCTCTATTTTTCTTTCGATGAAATTTCGCTGAAATTTTACGAAATTCGGTAATTTCGATGTAAATTTTTTTTTTTGGCTTACCCAAATTTAAACCCCTGCAGGTATGACGACGACGAGGAGGAGGCACTGGAGAAGGTGACCGAGTTCTTCCAGGCCAAGTACTTCAAGCCCGGATCCGTCGTCACCTTCCGCTTCCCGGCTACCCCTGGACCTGCAGAGGTACGTTAATTGTTTATGCTGAATTTGGATGATCAATCGTACATGTATGTTTGGCATGCATCCTGAATGTACTTCATCATTTTTGCTAATCATAAGGTGAATGAGACCTATTTAACTCTCAGTTGATTTTCTCACATACATAGATGTTTTTGTTGGATTTTTTATTTGCCCTATGAATTAGACCAAAAAAATCGAATGAGAGTTAAATAAGTTTTATAGTCGTCTATTGTCAAGTCGATCCCGATCTTGCTCCTGATGGCTGATGATGACAGTAAAGAGCATTTCTTGCAGATATCGTTTGTGACAGAAGGCAAGGAGGAGGCGAAGACGACGATGGGGAACGCGAACGTGGCGGAGATGATCCAGCAATGGCACCTCGGCGGCGCATCCGCGGTTTCTCCGACCACCGTCAAGAGCCTGGCCGACCATCTCGCAACACTGCTCTCCCATGCGTGAATGATGATCAAACAAGCGTCTGTCTTAGCTCACGCTTAAATTCATCTCCTCTCTGGTTGATCGTCTACTGCGAATAAGATCTCTCAAGTCTGAACTTATCGGCGATTAAAGGAAATGAATGCATGATTGTTAGGCCATCTCCAGCGGGTTTTTTTGAGGGACAATTTTTGTTTATGAAGAGATTCTGGTTTACTGAGATACTCCAACAGATTCTCTTTGTAGTTTTTTTAAGAAAAATTCTCTATGCATTCTCTTCAAAAAGAAATTATCTATGTTCTCTTCACAAATTTTTTAAATAGATGATGTCGAAGATGTTGGGAAATAAAAGGAAGAAAATAAAGGGAAAGAATGTAGGGTATGGAATGGAATGAGGGAAAAATGGTTGGAGATGTCTTACGTTGCTTCCTCTATTTCGTCAACACATAAGGAACATAAATTAAGTGCATTTAACATTTAACAGAAAGGAAAAAAATGTGAATTACTCTTATAAAACCATCATTCGGCGTAAGAAATAAGTCAAAATTAAACGAAGTAGTTGAAACACACGAAAGATTAGCAGGATAAAAGCGGAGGTAGGGAATCTGTTAGATGCTCAGATGCTAGTGGTTAGATGGTCCATCTTGTGATTGGAGAGGGGATAACGACGCTGGAATTTCTAAGAGAGCAACTTGGTGGCAAATTTCACGAATTGTTTGGTGTGGTATTCATCTTGTTTACCTTTTTTTCAGGGTAATTGTACCTTTTGTGTTCCTTAACTTTAAGGTGCATTTCGTACTTAATTACCTATAGTGCTGATGGGATTTTCACCCTACAGTCGGCATTAGATGGATAGAGAGAAAGTTGGAATGTGTATTGCCTACAGAAAAGACAATCAATTCATTGAGCTTTCGATCGTTACCGTCGTAGACCTTAGTCAGTGTCAATCATTGGGAAGGTCCAGAAAAAAAAAAAGAAAAAAGAAAAATAGCACTAATTTGGCCCTGAAGGTGGAGCAGGGAGCCAGGGAGGTGAGTGAGAGAGGAGATAGGGGAGAGGAAGAGAGGAGAGATAGGAGTGGAAGGAGTAAGAGGCTCACATGTGGGACCCGCGATAGAAAATTAATTTTCGTAAAAAGAAATGACATTTGGACCGCCACGGTGGCAAAACCGCCCTGAATACCGCTATCAGGGGGTTATTTGCGCCGGTTTCAATAGTTTGTGGGACTGGTTACCCGGTTTTAAAAGTCAGGGGGTTATGTGCTCCCGGGTCGATACTTCAGGGGGGTAAGTAGACTTTTTTCTTTTTTAAATAGATGATGTTGAAGATGGTGAGAAATAAAAGGCAAAAAAAAAGGGGAAAGAATGTAGGGTATGGAATGGAACGAGGGAAAAATGGTTGGAGATGTCTTATGTTGCTTCCTCTATTTCGTCAACGCATAAGGAACATAAAATAAGTGCATTTAACATTTAACACAAAGGAAAAGATGTGAATTACTCTTATAAAACCATCATTCGGCGGAAGAAAGAAGGCAAAATTAAACGAAGTAGTCGAAACACACGAAAGACCAGCAGGATAAAAGCGGAGGTAGGGAATCTGTTAGTTGCTCAGATGCTAGTGGTTAGATGGTCCATCTTGTCATTGGAGAGGGGATAACGACGCTACAATTTCTAAGAGAGCAACTTGGTGGCAAATTTCATGAATTGTTTGGTGTGCTATTCATCTTGTTTACCCTTTTTTCAGGGTAATTGTACCTTTTGTGTTCCTTAATTTTAAGGTGCATTTCGTACTTAATTACCTATAGTGCTGATGGGATTTTCACCCTACAGTCGGCATTAGATGGATAGAGAAAAAGTTGGAATGTGTATTGCCTACAGAAAAGACAATCAATTCATTGAGATTTCGGTCGTTACCGTGATAGCCCTCGGTCAGTGTCAATCATTGGGAAGGTCCAGAAAAAAAAGGAAAATAACACTAATTTGACCCTGAATTTTTGTCCTCGTCTCATTTTAGTTTCTGAACTTTAAAACCAGGTTAATTCCTCAGACTAGGAAAACCACGTTAATTCCTCAGACTGGTCAGAAAGTATTTTAGACTGGTTTTTACAAGGCGTGGCGTTACATGTAGCTCAACATGTCAATCCTTTCTTCTTTTCCCATCCACATGGATATCACATCAGCAAAAAGCCTCCAAAACCACCGTGTTGACTAGTCAAGAGGCAAAGTTGGTGTTGTTTTAATATTTTGATGATCAAGTTAACCCAATTTTTGGAGTTCAGGGTCCAAAACCGGACGAGGACAAAAGTTTAGGACAAAATCAATGTTCTTCTAAAAAAGAGAGAAAATCAATGTTCTTCAAGAAAAGAGACAAAATCAGGCAAACAATTTTTTTTATTTTAGTAAAAAGATGACAAATAATCTACCAAAAAATCAATCATTTCTTAGGCACTTTCCCGAAAGTACATGATTGCAAATTCAAACTTTAATTTGATAGGATGGATATCTATTGGAACAATTTAACTATCCCAAAATACAATGGCCCCATTCCCTTGTGATGAATTCTTCATATCAAACAACAAGCTAAAAATTGAGGAGCGGGTTTACCATGGGATATCTAGTAGGGTTGTGCTCGGTTCGGATAAGGTCAGATATCGTTCTATCCATATCCGTATCCGTATTTTTTACCGGATACAGATTCGAATACGAATGTGTCGAATATGGATACAAATTGCAGACAATGCAGTGCACACACGAGGTTGGGTTGATCCGACGTGGTTCACGCTAGCCCATGATAATGGCTTGGAGAGATGGCCACGAACAAGAAGGGAATTGGGGGCTAGAGTAGCATGGCTAGGGTGAATTAGGCCAGCTTGGTTGGCCAAGGTCTTAAGATGGGTCAACTAGGCAGAGCTGAGAGGGGAATAGGATTGGGCCATGAACAATACTATTCACCATGTTTGAATTACCTATTTCAATTTTTAAAATTTTGAAATTTCTATTCAATTTTTATTTGAGTTTTACTTGACGCTTGTAAACCAACTTTTGACCAGGATTTACCGCAACTAATCTTTGTTTGGACCTTTTGAATCTCCACTTTAATTTTTCAAAATCGTCCCAAAGTTCATCGAAATTTTTTAAATTTCTCCAAATTTTGAAAACAGGGTGTTACAAAAGCTAACCAGATTCTAAATTAAAATGAGAAGCAAAGAAAGATTAGGTTGGATAGCAATGATGAGAATAAGAAAAGTATTTTTTTTAAAGCAAGGATAGGGAAAACTTGTAAAGTGATTTATCTGCCATCTTTTCAATTAAGCCAGTACCAGTTGGCAACCTGCTGAAAAGGAAAAGAAGAGATCACTGTACAGATAGTAGATGCTGGACAACACCATTAGTGGAAAAAGACAAGTCCATTGGAGACAGTTTTGAGTGAGTGCCTGAGTGGGCAACCAAAAGACCAACCCAATACTAGTCATGGAAGAATCTTGGAAAGGAAACCATATTCTCCTGTAACACTGGGAGGAACTAACCCAAAGTGCTAATTAAACATATATTCTCCACAAATTAAGGTGACAGAGACACCGAAGAACATTGCATCCAGCCCCTTGTATTATCACAAAATGTCAAACCCCAATTTACATAGTGAAACCAAGATCACAATATCACAGTCACAGTCACGCACACCAACACTAGCTATGCTTTTGCACTTTGATCCCTAAACTACGACAAATTATGAAACAAAAACCAGTAAAGCTTCCGGCTATCCGCTATCCCCCTTGCCCGGCCGCCGTTGCCGCGCCGGCGGCGCCGCCCTCCTCGAGGAGCGAATCCCGGCAGGTGGGGCAGGAGGAGTGTGTGGCAAGCCACATGTCGATGCAGCGGACGTGGAAGCCGTGGTGGCACCGGGGGAGCACGCGGACCTTCTCGCCGTCGGCGAACTCGCCTAGGCAGATGGCGCACTCGGTGGCCGGGATGCCGGACTTGGGCCCGTACACCTCCACGGGTATCCTCCTCAGCGCCTTCCTCTTCAGCCCCGCGGCGGCCGGCGGCGGCGCCGCCGAGGCCCGCCACCGCCGGCGGCAGCGCGAGCCTGCGCGCGCAGTGGCGGGCGCAGCGGATGACGGAGTTGAGGCCGAGGGCGCAGATGAGCACGCAGAGTAGCGCGGCAAGGATGATGACCATGTTGGCGTCGAAGCTGGCGTTGCTCGGCTGGTCCCTTCCCCCCGCCCCCGCCGCCGCCGCTGACGCCGGAGTCACCAGCGCCGGCGCCCTGTCGCCGCCGTCGCCGCCTTCGCTGAGCCGCCGCATGGCAGCAAGCTAGCTTCTTTCTCCTCCCCCTCAGCTGCAACCAGCCCGACTACCTGAGCTTCACTGCAGGCGGCTGTCAGGTAGCTTCTGTTTGGGATTTGCTCTCGTCTTACACTTAATCATAGGAGGATATGTACGAGATTAATCGGAGACAAATCGAGCTAGGAGTGTGGCCAGCTTCAAGCCCACACCTTTTTTTTCAACTTTTTTTTTTTCGGGAGGCAGCTGATCTGTGAAAGCGAAAGCGAAAGCGATGCATCTCTGCTCATAGTCTCGTAGACATCAGAGACTCTTTGTGCCTTTCTTGTAGGAGATGATATGCTCATCTAGTCGGCAGAGACAAGCAAACAATAACCCTAGCTGATGCACTGTTTGTGCGGCTAGCGAAACGTGCATGTTATCCTGAAAGGAAACAGTTGGAGCTACTTTCCTACTAGCTTGTTCCTTTCGTCTATGATTTATGCGCCTTTTTGTTTGCAACAGGGTAGTAATCTTTTCAGATTTTCAAAGAAATAATCTTTGCTAAATATGTTTGTGAGTGCCTCTTGGAAGATCTAGTCAAGAAAAAATTGCCATGGCATCATTAAGAATTTGTATTTTTGGATAAAGTACTAAAATGAAAAAAAGATGTGACGACCAGAGGAAGGCGTCGCTGCGGGAGACAAGGGTTTCCCTCTAACCGCCGCCGTCGCCCGGCTTCCTCTTCGCCTGCCAGCCTCCTCCACGCCCACCCTCCAGTCTCCTTCGCCGCCCCGACCTCCTCCGCGTCGTCGCCGCCGCAGCCCTCCTCTATGCCGGCCACCTACGCACCGCCCTCCTCCGCTCCGACCTCCTCTCCGCCGCCCAACCTCCTTTGTGCCTCCTCGCGCCGCCTCCGCCCAGATCCGGCCGCCGCCGGCCGCCTCCACCCTCCTTCGCGCCGACCACCTCCGTGCCGCCCTCCTCCGCTCCGACCTCCTCTATGCCATTGCCGCCCAGCCTATACTCTGTGCCTCCTTCGCGCTGCCTCCGTCCTGATCTGCACTGCCGCCGCCCTCCTCCGCGCCGGCCACCTCCGCGCTGCCCTCCTCCGCTCCGACCTCCTCCACGCCGTCTAACCTCCTCTTTGCCTCCTCCGCGCCGCCTCCGCCCAGATCTACGCCGCCACTGCCCTCCTCTGCGCCAGCCGCCTCCACCCTCCTCCGCGCCACGCTTCTTCGCTCCAACTTCCTCCGCGCCGCCATCGTCCGAATCTCCTCCGCACATCACCTTCCTTCCCCCTCTACCTACCTCCGCTGCCATGGCTCCACCGCAACGCTTCCCCATTGCACCCATGCGCCCTTCGTCCATCTGCATCTCTGTCGAGGCCTCGTCGGCCATGCTCCTCGATGTGGACGAGCTCCACCGACGAGGGGTCGTCGTCACCATCGCCAGAGGGCCGCACCCTAGCACCACCTTCGTGGCTCAACAGCTCAGCATCTACATGGGCATCCCGTTGTATGACATCTGGGTGACCCACCTCGCACACCTACGGTTTCTTGTTAGATTCACACTACCGGAGCAGGCCCGCTTTGTGGCTCGTCGGTAGTTCCGCTCCAGTGGCCGCCACTTCACCATCTCGAGGCTCACCGGCGACATCCACGCCGAGGAGGCCGGCCGCTGTGCGGTACAGGGTCCTCGTCTTCATCGAGGGCCTCCCCCTCCACACGTGGTCCACCAATGTCATCAATCGCATCTTCTGTCAGGACCCGATCTAATCGACCGAATCCTAATTGTGCATATAGTACTAGTCACAGAAGATCATGGCTAGCACACACAATTCAACAATAATGATACATTGCCTTCGAGTTACATTATTACAACATAGGGGACTAAGCGTCCCACAGGAAGTCACAACTTAATACATCAAGCACGGCACGCAGGCCAAGATACAGAGTTACACACACGGTAACGCAGGAGCCCAACATGGCACGATTTATTCTAGTAGCTAGACTATTCCATAGGCAAAGCGGCAGGCAGGACACAACCCTACTCCTCGTCCTCGAAGTCCGGGTCCTCCTTGGATGGCGAGTCGTAGGGAGCCTCCTCGATTGTTGAAATTTTTGGAAGAGGGGAAGGAGAAATAGGGGTGAGTACAAAGGAACTCAGCGATTCGAGGATATATGCAGATAGGGTTTAGTACCAATGGATGGCTTGGGTAGTTTTGCGAAAATACGTTTTTGTTCTTTTCCTAGTTTTATAAAAGCACTTCTAAGAAAGCAATAAACTCAGATATTTATCTTTTGGGGCTCATTCTCAAAATACTCTCGCTATTCGGCCTCATGCCGTAGCGAGTTTCTTCCTCAGTCTCTTCCCGTTACGGGGAATAACTTGGAACAAAGGGTAGGTCGAAACCGCGCAAGCACTTCATGATAGGCCGAAACCAATTCATGAGGCAAGCCGGTAGTACCTATCTCAAGATCAAAGCTCTTTCTCAACAACTTTTACTCAACTCAAATCCTTTTTAAAAATTTCCGGTTTTTGGAAAAGAAGAGCTACCATATGAACAGTCCCTTAGCATGCTCATAACCGCCAGCACGGCTACCATGATAGTTTTAACTCTGCAGAGTGGGTACGCTTTACCCTCGAGAGGCTACGCATCCAGAAGTGTTTCGCCACAAAGCCGTTAGATTCAAACACCAACGGCGACAGCCGTGAGTCTCCGATAGGGTTTTTCGGCTAACAACTAGGCCCGTCCCATAACGGGACTCGAGGTCATACTGTATGGCTCAGTTCGTAGGTCCATAGGACGAGCAGTCCTTAAACTAGAAGAGAGACAATAATTTAGCCCCGTTTTCTCAAAACGGTACCTTATTGCACCAAACCGGCAAAAGTCTCTCCCTAGTCGGAAAGTTTTTAGGGGAGAGAGATAAATTCATTTTTCACCCATGGCATCACCCTCGATGCTTCAGTCTTTCGCAAAGAATTTTCTTAAACCTTTTTCAATCCTTTTCTCTTCACACAATTTATTTTCACACACAAGAATTATTGCGTCATTTCGATAATATTATTTTTGGCATTTTTCCTACCATCAATGGAAAGTATATATACACAAGACTAATAGTAAGTCCTTATGGTTTAAACCTATCACTAGTCTTACCATGATTTATTAGGCTGTATAACTAGTAGCTACCAACTACGACATTTTTAGTTTTAATCTAGCATGCAGGTTTTCAATCCCTAATAAATTGTTTTTGAAACAAAGCACAAGGCTCACAATATGATCAAGGAGACTTGCCTTGGTCAGAAGACGGGTAGGAGCAACCGGCGGCGCTGGACGGATCTAACGCTCCTCGAGCTCCTAACCACGCAGACAGCACATACAAGATAATACAACCATCCATCAAACAAGGAAATATTTATATGCGATTTTGGTTTGAAAATCATGCACGAAATAAATATGCACAGAAATGTGATGCATGCAAAACTATCTTATATTTTTATATTTTTATTAAATCAAGTGTATGCATCGAAATAATATTTTTTATCATTTTTCTAAGGCGTTTGGAAATCATTCGTTATTTGCTAGTTAATGCAAAATGATTAGTTTAATTTTTTTATTGTTACAGGTATTAATATAAATAGAGAGTTATTGAATTTTGGATTATATTTATGTGTGCGCTTTGAACTCTAAAAAGCGTATTCCGCTCAAATACGTTTCCATTTATTCAAGGGCTAGCCATCCACATACTAGCACTAATCTCAAAGCATACTCTTCAACCTCTAGCTAGCCACATGCATGCACACAGCACGTACACAGGCAACTCCATTGGAGCACACTGGAGCTCGGCTAGCCGGCTGTGGCGACCTCCGTTCGACAAACCGACTGCAAAAATGGATTCCTCTCGACTCAGCGCTTCCAAAGGGTCCTAAAGTTGCGGTTTCGCCGACCGATTGGTTCCGGCGCCGACGCACGTATTTCTACACAATCTACGGGACACACTCTTAGCTTGCTCGCATGGCTTCCATGGGAGCTCTAGCTCAACATGGCACACGCAGGGGAGACTACAGCCACCCCGGGATCATCTTCCCAAGCCCACGCGCACCTAGAGATGTGCAGAGGCTTACCAAGGAGACGGCGGAGTGAGCGCTACGGCGGCAGCTTCTTTTTAACTTGGTGGTTCTTCGGGTTCCTTCGACGCTGCGGTATGGAGGACGAGAGGAAGCGAGTGAGGAAGTAACTAAGAAATGGAGGAAGACAATGGGATTGAACAAAGCTCACCGTGGAGAAGTACAGAGCACGGCATCGCGCAAGGCGAGAAGAAACGCGGTGCTCAGCGCTTAATTTATAAGCGAAGACGGCTTGATCGTAATCTAGCCGGGAGCAACGATGGACAGGTGCTATTGCTCTACAGCGGCAGCGAC
Organism: Raddia distichophylla; assembly: GCA_005191435.1. Lineage (NCBI taxonomy): Eukaryota > Viridiplantae > Streptophyta > Magnoliopsida > Poales > Poaceae > Raddia > Raddia distichophylla. Next base: position 2,335,947 of record SPJY01003379.1, read on the forward strand.
GCGAAGGCGCGGCCAGAGCACAGCGACAAAGACACGGCGGCAAGGCGAGGTCTTGCGAAGTCAAATGTGTAGAGCGTGCGTGCACGGCGCAGAAGAGCGTTGGGTGGAGTAACTCGCAAGCGACAGCTGAGTCATGGTGGTGGAGAAAGCTCGTGCAGAGGCAGCACGGAGTGACGGGCGAAGCTCAGCACGAAGAAAACAGACGACTTCAACCCCAACAGAGAGAAAAGATAAGGATTTACTCTTTTTGTTTGCTCTTGTAAAAATTAATTAAAACTTCTTCTTGAATCCTAAATTATACAAATTAATTTACACAACTGGTCAACAGTGCTTATAAGATGCTGAGTTAACATTAATAAAGTTTAAAATGCACAAATATTTTTATTTACCAAGTGAACAATTTAATTAATGATGTACTTATGACATGATGCAGATGATTATTAAATTATTTTAATGCCATGATTTTTTTTTAAATTAACGTGCCAAATTTGTGCTTAAAATTTGGGATGTTACATCTTCGCCGGAGCTGGCTGCCTGGACATCGTCAACGACACCACCCGCTTCGGCCTGGACACCTCCACATTCCGTGTTTGGTGTGGACTCGCGACTCTGCTGCCATCCCCCTCGAAGTGGAGCTCGAGATTGTTGAGCCTTCCCTATAAATGGAGACTCGCCGCACTAATGACGGTGGCCTTGCTCGGCTCGCCGGCGCACCCAGGCCAAGACCTCCAAGAGCTTCCATCCACCGTCTCATTCTCCATGTGGATACGGTCAAGGATTTCACCGCGATTACGGCTCGTGTTGGCGGTGGCGCTCCAATCGCCATCCCCCACCTCTGGAGGTTGGGCTACCCCGACATTGTCTCCCCTCCAGCCTTGGTCAAGCCGCTCACCGCATGTCCTTCCTTGGTTGTGCCTTGCTGGCGGAACAACGGCGACAGTGACGGCAGCGAGGATGCTTCTCCGGCGCGTGCCGCCGCTCCCTCCCGCCGTCGTAGGCATGGCAAATCTACAATGGTGGCAACCTCAGACTCATTCTCGACTGAAGGCATTTGATCAGAGCCGACTTGCTCTACATCCCGCCATCGCCGCCAAGCCTCGCTGCGCCACTCCCCCACATGCCTGCGTTTTCCTCGTCGCTCGTCCTTAATCTCGAGCACCCTCTGCTTGTTCGAGCCCAACGCATTCACTGTCCCGCACGCGCTCGCCCCGCCGCTGCTTCATCCCTGGCGCCATCGCGAGCCTTGCGGCTAGCACACCTATTGTGTGTCCCTCCCAGACCGCTGACAACAACAACTACGACTCCTCCGCCTCCTCTCAGCCTGGCGGCATCGCATTCTCGGATGGCGATTCCAACTCCGCCTACTCCAGCGAGCCTTGCCGGCTCATCTCCCTAGCGTTGTTCGTGCCATGGCCACGCTAAAGGGTGATGTGGCCAGTGTAGACGTGGCAGCGCTGACCATCGATGTGGCCTCACTTACCAAGACACTTGGCACTGCCCAACAGTCAGATCCCCCCGTGCGGCCAATCGCCTCCGAGGGGGTGTGTTTCAACCTCATCCGCCCGTCAACTTCCTGCACGCGCATCTATGGGCCGTTTAACGCTGCAACCCGGAAGCCTCGCTCTGCGCCAAGGCCTGTCCAAGTCCTTGCCTCTACCCGCACCACAGTTTCGGCCAACCAGAACACCCCGCCCGTCGTTGCTGTACTGGGCCTCACGCCTAGTTCTTACACGCTGGGCCTCGCATCATTGGGGGGCTCGGCAGGCTGTGGCCAGCCCATCTCCTTGGGGCCTTGCACTGTTGTTGGCATGCTGGACCCCCTCTGCCTTTACCGGCTTCACTTTTCTCCCCCCCCCCCTGACCCTATGTCCCTAGAGGTTGAGTTGGCGCTGCTCACCCTGGCGCAGTCTCTCCTCTCTAGGGCCACTGTGGTTGCCCTGCCCCGTTGATCCCCTCACCTCCACTTAGGCGCTTGCGCCCTAAGCGTACCACCCCTGTTCGCCGTAGTTCCAGATTGGCTTCCGGGAGGCTGTCGTTTGCTGCTGGTGGGTCCTCCTTTGTCCCCGCCATCCGTAGGGCACAGGGCCTCCTTGCCCGTAAATTGGGTATCCCTCCCTCCCCATCTGTGGACGACCTCGCTACTCAGCAGCAGTCCCTGTTCTCCACCGGCCTGCTTGATGACAGCACAATCGTTGCAGGGCTGACGTGCGTGGACTTGCATGCCCTGCCCTGGACCTTTCCGCCATCGGTTCGGATGCGGGTGAGTAGTGCATGGTTGCCTCTTAGCCCTGCTCCCCTGACCCCCACCTCTAGTGTTTACTCTCCGCGATGATTAGTGCACCCTTTGGCTTTTTCCACCCACGTGTGGGCTTGTATCATCCCGCCACCTGCGTGTGGCCGTAGCTTTAGTGTTTCATCCACTTGCGAGTGGTAGGTCGGGCCTGTGCACCCTTTGCCTCTTGTATGTGGCATGTACCTTTTCTCCCTTGCTTGAACCGTCTACGTGCGGTGCATCCCAGGTTAGTCCCTCCTGCGTGGGTTTCGGTCTACCTATCTAGTGGAACCGCTTGCGCGCGGTGCACCCTGGCTCCACCTAGGCGTTTTCGACAAACCAGCTTGGGTAACTCTTTCCAGTGCTCGCCTCCGCTTCACCCAATGAAGATCCTCAACTGGAACACTCGCGGTCTAAACTCCGCTGCAAAGCGGGATGTCGTGGCCGCCCTAGTTCGAGACCATTCCTCCTCCATCCTAGCGGTCCAAGAATCCAAACTCTCTGTCTACTGCCACCAGACAATCATGGAGATTTGCGGTCACAAGCTAAGGGGTTGCCTGCAACTCCTTTCAACGGGCTCCAGGGGTGGGATCCTCCTTTTCTGGGACGACTCCCTTCTCCAACTCTCCGACCCGCTCATCCTACAACACTCTGTCTCCGTGAAGGTAACCCACTTGGATGGCCAATCAAGCTAGGCCATAACCACCGTTTACGGCCCGACAAGTGACTCTGAGAAGGAAGCCTCTCTTCAGGAAGTTCAAACCATCGGCAACTTTCTTGCTTCCTCATGGCTAATCCTCTGCGACTTCAATATGATCTACAAAGCCACTAACAAGAACAATCTAAACCTCAAACGCTGACTCATGACCCATTTTAGGCAAACCCTCGACAACTCCAATCTGAAAGAGATCCACCTCTCTAGACGTTGTTTCACCTGAAGCAACGAGCAGTCCAGGCCAACCCTCGTGAGACTTAATAGAGCATTGTGCAACCCCGATTGGGAAATGATCTTCCTGTCAAGCTCACTACTTCCGCTATCCTCTACTGCCTCGGACCACTGCCCCCTCCTACTTACCGCCGAGTGGACACCTCGCTCGCCTAGACGCGTTTGATTCGAATCCTTCCGGACAAAGATGTCAGGCTTCTCGAAGGTTGTTCAGCAAGCCTGGGGAGAAAACAACAACAACATGCCCACCCACCCCCTACTTCGTTTCAAGCTGAAGCTCTCTTGCACGGCCTTCGCCCTACGCAATTGGAGCCATACGCACATTAGGAACACCAGGTTCCAGTTGGCGGTCGCCTCTGAGGTTATTCGCCTTTTTGACATGGCCATGGAATCTCGGTCGTTATCTCAAGGTGTGCTCGACTTGCGCCGCTTGCTAAAAAACCGTACCCTCGGGTTGAGTGTTATCGACAAAATAATGTGGAAGAAGCGACCCCGACTCTGTTGGCACAAACTGGGAGACGCCAACACACGTTACTTCCACCTCAGGGTGAATAGCTGACGTCGGAAGAATCACATTCACTCCTTGCGAAGCCCCTTAGGAACTCACACTGAATTCACAGACAAGGCCGACGTCCTGCATTCCCACTTCAGTTCCATTTTCGGGGAAGACGCGACCCACAATTTGGTTGCAACGAACAGATCCCTCAACTAGAACTTTCTAGGCCTGCCAACCTTGGATCTCTCGTCCCTTGAGGACCCCCTATCGCTGGACGAGCTCAAGCAGGTAATCTTTTCCCCTCCGAGTGAGAAGGCCCCCGGCCTGGATGGCTTTATTTGGGAATTCTACAAAGCTTGCTGGGACTACATATCTTTCGACCTGCTTGGAGCGCTGCAATGTCTCTTTAGCCTTGATGCCCCTGGCTTCTAATCCCTAAACTGCGCCCACATCATTCTTCTGCCGAAGAAAGATGGCCCAGCACGTCCCTCATACTACCGATCCATCAGTCTTATACACAGTTTGGGGAAGCTCTTTACCAAAATCCTCTCTTCGAGGCTAGCCCCTTCATGGATGGGCTCATCTAACCCTGGCAAAGCGCGTTCATAAAAAAAGACACATCGAAGATAACTAAACTCTTCACCGCTCCAGCACGCCAGCCCTATTCCTTAAACTGGACCACGAAAAAGCCTTTGACTCGGTCTCCTGGGCCTACCTTCTCGACAATCTTCGTGCGCGGGGCTTTGGCCCCTGTTGGCGAGACCGAATTTCGCTGACCCTCGCATCCACTTCCTCAAGGGTCCTCCTTAACTGGTGTCCCACTGACATCATCCACCATACCAAAGGTGTGCGACAAGGGGACTCGCTCTCACCGCTCCTTTTCGACCTCGCTATTGAACCGTTGGTGGCCCTTCTCCAACGGGCCACTGCAAGGGTGCCCTCTCACCAATTCGCAGCTTACAAGACTACTGTCGAGACTCACTATTCGCTGACGATGCCGCCATCTTGTTAAAGCCAACCCAGACTGATGTCTCCACCTTGGCGTGCATCCTTAAGACGTTCGGCAATATCTCCGGTCTTCAAACAAACTTTTGTAGGTCCTATGTTGTCCCTATCAGATGCAACAGTCTGGACCTAGACACCATCCTGCATGACTTCCCAGCCGAAGGGCGTCCTTCCCCATTAAATATATGGGCATCCCATTTTCCATCAAAAGATTACGACACGTTCACTTCCAGCCCCTCATTGACAAAATTAGAAATTGGTTGGCAGGTTGGAGGGGTCCTCTCGTGTCTAAGGGAGGGAGGCTTACCCTACTCAAAGCGGTTCTCTCGGCCCTGCCGACCTATGTTCTCTCCGTCATCACCCCCCAACCTCGGTCATTAAGAAAATTGACCAGATAAGAAAAGCATGGTTTTAGAGTGGATCCGCTACCCTGCGGCTCCACCCAGGGTCAACTGGGGCTTAGTCTGCTCACCTACCAAGCTCAGGGGCCTTGGGGTGTTGGACTTATCCCGATTTGGACAGGACCTTTGGCTACGCTGGCTGTGGCTCAACAAGACGTCACCCTCTCGGCCTTGGATGGGCTCGCTAGACCCTCCCACAGAGGCTGATGCAGCTCTCCTTCGTGCCAAATGCTCAGTTACGCTTCATAATGGGGCCTCGCTTTCCTTCTAGAAGGACAGTTGGCTTACTGGCTTGTCGCCAAAGGAACTGGCGCTGCGGCTCTTCCTGGCATCCACTAGAAAAGGGTGAAGCGTCATGGACGTGCTTGAGAACAACAATTGGTTAATCGACCTGAGGCGCAATATGGATCCCCCTCTCGTGACTGAACTCGTCCGGCTACTCCGCCGCCTCGCTGAGGCGTCATTGACGCTGCTTGAAGATGACCAGATCACCTTGCATTTCTGCACAGACGGTCGCTTCTTCGTGAGAACTTCCTACAACATGCAGTTCGTTGGTCGTTGCGCGCTCTCCCCGCAGCACAGAGTCTGGTAGATCCGGGCCCTATCCAAGTGCAAGTTTTCTGTCTGTTGCTTCTGGCTAGGAGGATATGGATAGCCAATGCACTCTTACGAAGGCAACTGCCCAACGCTTACTTCTACCTCCTCTGTCTGAGGAACATGGAAACTCCAGAGCACCTCTTCCTGTAATGCAACTTCAGCTCCTTCATCTGGACGTGCCTTGCCGCTTCGCTTCGACTTTCCTCGCTGGACACGTCACACTGGCAATGGAAATCCGAGCTGCCGCTTTGGTGTTAAATCGATGTCGCCCAGGGTGCCAAGCCAAAAGATATCTGTCGGGGATAAAATTACGGCCCATTGCCATGGCCCACTCCCTAACGGCCCAATCGAACAGCCTACCAGGGCCCAGCTCCCTGGAAGGTTCTATCTGGCCCATATGCATCCTGCCGAACAGTTTCTTGGCTGGCACGTTGTGTAACGGCCTAGGATTCCTGTTTGAGTCCTACTCGAGCAAGAGTTCTGCACGGCTATGCCATTTAGTCTCCTCTCCTTCAGCCAATGAGGATATTGTTGAAACAAAAAAATAAGTCCAAATACCCTGATATTTATTGTACCGACAGTAGCCCCCAGGTCCACCATGATACGCGAACCGTCGCGCCGATATTTCACCATTTCTCGCTCGATGGGAGACGAATCATGGGGGGCCCACCACCTGCAGCGGCCGCCTACCTGATTCTCCACCTGCGCACGATTTTCCTTGGGAACTGCGCCGCTTTTCGTGGGATGCCGAGGCGCGCGGGGCATAATAGCGCCGCGAGCGCGTGAGTGGGGACGGAATCCAAACCGTCGCCCTCGCTCCTTTCACCTATAAATGCTTCACTCCTTGGCGCCGCGGTGAACCCTTTCGCGCGCCAAAAAACCTCAAACCACCATCTGCCTTTCTTGCCGCCGCTGTAGAGCTCTCTCGCCAGCGCCACCATACCCAGCCTTCTCGCCACCGCGCCTCTGCCATCTTCCCATGGCTCCAAAGCGCAGCAAGGGTCGCCGTGGAGATGCCCCTCCGGCCGCCACCTCGACGCTGGCCGCGCCGCCGCCCGAGCCAGCTCTACCGGCCTCCGTTGCTGATGAGGAGACGGTCGCGCGGCTCCAGCGGCACGTGCCGCCGTCCGCCGCCCTGTTCCGTGTCGGCACCATGGCGCCAAGCCCCCACAACGGGGAGATCATCACCTTCACCTAGGCTGTCCTGGCGGGGCTCGTTTCGCCGTATTCGGAGTTCTTCTTGGGGGTGCTTGCCTTCTACGAGATCCAGGCGGCGCACCTTCCCCCAATTCCATCGTGATGCTGGCTATCTTTGCTCTCCTCTGCGACATGTTCGTGGGGGTGATGCCGAATCTCCCGCTCTAGCGCCAGCTCTTCACACTGCATGTGAGCTCTCGCTCGAGCGGGGCCGTGGGGAGCTGCTACTTCTCAGTCCGCGACTCCACCACCTTCATCCCGCTCGCGCTCAAGTCCAACTGGAAGGATTGGCCGCGGCAGTGGTTGTACGTGGAGGACTCCAGCGGCTGCGACGAACTCATCTTTCCTGAGGGCATCGCGGAGTCCCTCGCCTGCTGGGGGTCTCTGCCCGACGATGCGGCGGAGACAGAGGCGATGCTGGCGCGCATTGCTGACCTCCGCCACAATGGGCTCACCTGAATCCATGTGGTGACGGACTTCTTGCGGCGCCGCCTCTGCCCGTTTCGCATGAGGGCGCGCCTCGCCTGGCAATACTATGCCGCCGACGATGGGACCCACATCGTCCCCGGAGGTGAGTGCTCTTGCTTTCTTTTGGATCTTCTAATCTTTGTGGAACATCTTTTGGATCTGCTAATTCGCAGCTTTTCCTTTTTCTTCTTTTTCCGGCTGTCCAGCCGCGGAAAACATGTCAGAGGAGGTGCTCTTCGTCCGCCATATAGTTGTCACGGCGAGGGATGTGCACGAAGCCATACCCCTCGAAATGCCGTTCCAATCGGCGTACCTCCGCCAGGTAGGCCGCCATGGTGGGATCTGAATAGGTGAATTCCTTCCTCGCCTGGTTGATGACCAGGAGAGAGTCGCCTTTGACTTGTAGCCGCCGAATGCCCAGGGTTGAGGCCACCCTGAGCCCAGCGAGGAGTCCTTCCTATTCCGCAGCATTGTTGGTTGCACAGAACTCCAGCACTACCAGGTGCCGAACAACGTCGCCGGTGGGAGACACCAGGACAACACCGGGCCCAGCCCCCTCTAGCCGGAACAAGCCATTGAAGAAGAGAGTCCACGGCGAGGGTGCTGGGGTGTCTTCAACTTCTGCGGCTGCCGGAGTTCACTCATTGACAAACTCTGCCAGAGCCTGGCCTTTGATGGCCGTTCGGGGGGCGAACTTGAGGTCGAACTCCGCCAACTCCATTGCCCACTTGGCGATGCGGCCCATCGCTTCGCGATTGAAGAGGATTTCTCGCAGGGGTACTTCGTCAAAACGGTGATTTCTCGCCCTGGAAATAGTGGCGCAGCCTCCTGGATGCCGTTAGCACGGCCTAGAGCATCTTTTGGTGCTACGAATATCTTGTCTCGGCGTCATGGAGAACTTTGCTGATGTAGTAGATCGGACGTTGAACTCCTTCTCTCTCCGCCACCAGCACCGCGCTGACCGCCTCCGGGTTCGCCGCAACATAAAGAATCAGCGGCTCGCCTGGATTGGGGGCGATTAGCACGGGCGACGAAGTGAAGTAATTCTTCAAGCCGTCGAACGCCTCCTGCGCCTCCGTGGTCCACTCGAAATGATTGGTCCAAGAGCTTGAACAGGGGGAGGCTCTTATCCCCCAGGCGAGCTATGAAGCGGCCCAGGGAAGTCAAGCAGCCCACCAAACACTGCATCTGCCGAAGTCTCGCCAGTGGCTTCATATTCTTGGGGTTGAGCTTGATGCAGTACTTCCTCAGGTTGGCGAAAGTTTCCTTCAAATCGCCGATCAGCTCCTCTGTCTTCTTGGACTTCACCACCAGCAGGTTGGCGAAGGTTTCCTCCAAATCGCCGATCAGCTCCTCTGTCTTCTTGGACTTTACCACTAGGTCATCGACGTACACCTCTAGGTTCTGCCCGACCTGTGGGCGGTGAGCAATGTGCATGGCCCTCTGATAGGTTGGGCCTGCATTCTTCAAGCCGAACGCCATCCTCGTGTAGCAGTGGACACCCATGGGCATCACAAAGGCAGTCTTGTTTTCGTCTTCTTCAGCCATGCTAATTTGGTGGTACCTGGAGTACGCATCCAGAAAGCACAGCTGTTCGCATCCCACCGTAGAGTCGACGATGAGGTCGATGCGTGGCAGTGGATACGGATCCTTCGGGCACGTCTTGTTGAGGTCGGTGAAGTCCACGCACATCCTCCATCGCCCGTTGGATTTCGTGATGAGGACGGGGTTCACCAGACACCTAGTATGCGTGACGCTCCGAACGACCCCCGCCCTCAAAATTTTGTCCACCTCTTGGCGGATGACGGTCTGGCACCCCACCGACTGCTTCCGAACCTTTTTCATAACCGGCCGCGTGCCGGGGAACGTGGCCAACTTATGCTCAATCACCTCCCTGGGACCACAGTCATGTCGGACGATTGCCAAGCAAATACGTCTGCGTTAGACCGGAGGAAGGTGACGAGCGCGCCTTTCTATTTGGCGCTGAGAGAAGCGCCCACCTGAACGGTCCTCGCTGGGTCTGACTCACTCAGGGATATCGTCGTAACCTCCGTGGACGAGCCGGGGGAAGCACGGATCTTCGCTGGAGGAGCTCCCAGAGTCGAGGGTTCAGCCTTCTGGGCACCAAGGGCGTCCATGTCGCAGCGGAGCGCCTCCGGGCGATCCACCTTCACGATGATGGGGCCGGCTGGCCCCGGGATCTTGACCACCATGTAGGCATAGTGGCAGGCCGCCATGAACATGGTCAGCGCCGACCGACCTAGTATGGCGTTGTACGGGAGGACGAAGTCAGCTACCTCGAACTCGAGCATCTCCGTGCGGAAGTTGTCGGAGCCCCCGAAGGTTACCGGGAGACTGACGCTCCCCAGAGGGACGGATTCAGCCCCCGGCGCGACGCCGAAGAACGGGAGCGCCGGCCGAAGCTCCTGCTCCTGGATTTGAAGTGCTTTGGCGACTCGGGCGGATAAGAGGTTGATAGAACTCCCTCCATCCACCAGCACCCGCCCCAGCTTAACATTCCGGACCGTGGGCGCAACCACGATCAGGAGATGTCCCGGGCCGGCGGTACTGGCGGGGTGATCGGCCTGACTGAATGTGATCGATTGCTCCGTCTACACCAGCTGCCTGGCTAACCCTACGCCGGGCACGACGGTGCACACCTCCCTCATCACACGCTTGAAGATGGCGTGAGAAGGATAGGTGGCCGACCCGTCATGGATGAAGGCGACTTCGCGCTCCTCCTGTTGAAAATGAAGCGGAACCGGATCCTTGCCGTTGTTGCTGGCGGATGCTTGCTGCTGCTCTTGGTCTCGCTTGTCCACTATCTTGCGGACGATTTGGCAATCGGCAAAGTCATGGGTGTTGCTGTGGTGGATCGGACAGTAGGTCCTTCCGTCCCACTCATCGGGGCGACCTCCTCGTCCTTCGCCGCGGCTGTGGTGACCGTCACGACCGCCTCTGCGGGGACCGTCCTTGCCGCCGCCACGACCTCCTCCTTTCTTCCGCCGCCGCGCTTGTCGCGCGGCTGGCTGCTGTCGTCGTTGTCGTCATCGCGCTCGGCGGCCAGGACCTGCCCGGTCTCGGCCGCCTTGCGCTTCTTGTCTTTTCCGCCAGGACTTTTGGAGGTCCCGGCCTCACCACCCGCAGCGGCCCCCGCCCTTTCAGCTGGGCGGAAGCGTGCCTCCGCCTGCAGGGCGCACTTGTGGGCCAAAGCGAAGAGCTCCTCCGTTGTCTTGATCTTGCGGGTAGGCATCTTCTCCTTAACCTTGGAGTCTCGGGCGCCCCTCCTGAAAGCCGTGACGACGGCGTCGATGGAGATGTCAGGAATGGTGTTGCGAACCTGACTGAAGCGTCGGATGTAGTCGCGCAGCGACTCCCCCTTCTTCTGCTCCACGTTGTGGAGATCATCTTCGTCTCCGGGCTGCTCGAAAGTGCCCTGGAAGTTGGTGATGAAGAGCTCAGAGAGCTCCTTCCATGACCCCATCGACTCTGGAGGCAGGTTCATAAGACACAAGTGGGCTCCGCCGGTGAGGACTGCAGGGAAGTAGTTTGCCAGAACTTTCTCCGATCCTCCAGTCGGCTGTATTACCGTGGTGTACAGTCCTTGCCGGCAGGACTACTTCCCTGCAAAATCGAGTTAGGCGCAGAATCGAATTCCAATGCGCACCATGTGAGAAAGTTTTAGATGTTAATTAACCACTGATGGGCGTGGACGCGGGTCACAATCTTTTGGTGAGAGATGACAAGGATAATTCGGTAGGTGTCATGCAGACCAAAACGATCCGGCTTCCAAGCCCACAAGGAACTGGAAACCACCACGATGAGTGTTATCGACCGAACCGGAGGCACGATCGACCTGTCCATGAAGGACGGCACCTACATGCAACCGAAGAACAAGCAAGAACACAAGATAAGTAATCACAATTGCGAATATAGATTAAGGATAATGGGGTTCAGAACTTAGTCTTGTTGGTCTAGCCGACATAAGAAGAACAAGGTGAAATCTCACACAACCATGATGAAATCAGCTAAATAAAACCCAACTAAGATGAAGCACGGAGGGGGACTTATATAGGACGGTGGCCAGAGGAGGGGCGCCCAAACAGGTGCCCACACATGCTCAACCCTAACTCTAGGGGTACACGGGCTTTGGCCAAAAAATACGACGACGCAGCGCTGGGAAGTTTCTGTCTGTCAGCTTGTTTTCTCGATACCCATTGACTCGGACTGAATTTGGAGGCTTGGCTGGATCCGTTCGAAAGCTTATCTCATAAGCTTTTTCTAGAGTCCTTGTTTGCCTTATTTGGATATCGTATGTGATCTGGACGTCCGTTTGAAGGTGTACTGGTCCTAGAAGTCCGAACCAGACTCGGCAGCAAATTTGACATCCTCTCGACTTGGGAAACCACGTCAATGATGTCCTCATCAACCACAGTTCACGATGGTTCCAAACCATGTGTGGAACATAGATCACATATATGAAAACGCAATGAAAATTCCAACTGGATTGATCACATCAAGTCGACTTCCGGATCATCAACATGACCTAATTTTCATAAGACCGATCATATCAATCCAACACACGAGGTACCCTTGAGAAAACAGCAACGCATGCGACCTCGATCTGTTGCCACAATCTATTCGGCACGCGCACATCCCCGATGGTGTTTCCAACCGGTAGGAGATTTGTTCCCCAATCTTTTTGATCATATCGTGCTATCACTCATATCTCTACCCATAATACCGATTGATCTAATCAACCTGTGAACGACCACCGCATATCGTCATATGCGATCAGGTCCAGATCCAATACTACACAAGATTGGCTCTGATATCACTGTTGGGAAACGGATAGGCTACGCGAGCACAAAATCAAAATTTTCTACCACAATTCACCCAAGATGACATGCGAGTAGGGGATCACAAATCGTTACCCTTGACGCGTCGATTCAGCGGAAGCAGATGCGAGTGCATAGAGGAGGTCGACGTACACATCCCAATCACCACCGAGTGCTTGCTTGTGCTCGCCCGGTGCTCGCCGAGTGCTCGCCGGTGCTCGTCGAGTGCTTCGGCAGCCCCTCTAACGGTATCAATACGTACCGAGCAAGAACACCACACGGGGTATGCTAGCACCTCACCGTGCGGCTAGGGTTTCTGAGGAGCAGGAGGGGCGAGTGACGGCTAAGCGTGGTGAAGGCTTAACTCAACTTAGGTTGCCGCCCCATGCCTCCCTTATATAGGCGCGCTAGTGGGCTACAGCCCACTAGGGTTCCATCTCCCACGCGGATCACATCCATGCATAAACCCGTTAAACAGTTCCAACATGTTAAGTGTATGACCTGTTAGGTTCAGTGCAAGTCGGCCATGGATCCGGAAACCTGTTTCCGATCCACTGATCAACAGAGGCATCTAGCCGTACATATTGACCCCCGAATGCACAGAGTCAATATTCGGATGAACCTTGATACACTCACATACCGATCCCTTTTTCACACATACCAATCAAGCTCAAGGCGAGATGCACGCCACCCTTGTTGATAGCTCAATATCACTTCACTCGACAGTGTAATGGATACAAACCATGACTAACTCCTAAGTCATATTAGCACGGTCGTGCGATTTCCCTATCCATCCACACGAGGGGCCCAGAGGTATCTCTCCTGTTATCGAGGAGGGGCAAATTCCATCTTGATCATCACACCCCAGGCTATGTATTGTGGCATACGGAATAGTCATCTTTATAACTACCCTATTACGTTGTAGAGTTTGCTGACACCAAAGCATACGAGTCAACATGCTGGGCAGCCCTGACAATCTCAGATCTAAAGACCATATAGGTGTACCACTCGAGACTTTACACTGATGGCACTATAAGAGATAACAATCTCACAGCGTCTCGGAGTAGGTCTGTCTGACTGCCCATGTTTGCCAACATGTGTCCATAGTATTGGTTTGATATCTCCATATCTACGGTAAATGAAACATTACCATTGACCAATACATACGCTGATCAAATCATAACCGCTCCTCGTAATGATATGGATCAGGAACCCATTTAGAATAATGTCATTTAACAATGTGTTTCACAATCAAGTGGTACCCAATGGACAAAGTCATGACATTTATTCGGGGAACCGATAAAGAATGGTATCATATGTAGATGAACAAAGACGTGGTACAATCATCACTATGATTGATGTAGAGCATATCCCTTTCAAAAAGGTTATGATTCATTTATCTTTCTAACCGAGCAGAACAGGTGTATTATCTACCTTATCCTTGCAGTAAAGCAATAGAAGGTAGTACTAATCGCAATGAGAAAGACTTGAAGTCTTGGGGTGGGTTGTATACAAAGTTGGAAGGCTAGGAAGGATGACAACCCGGACGTCCGATGACTATCATCATCTAGTACAGGAGCAATGTATGAATGACAATTTGTGATTGATATTGGCCTTAGACTAGATAACCTAATAGACAAAATTGATGATGATGTCGATGAAGAAGTTAACGCACCCAACCAAACGACCGGCGTCAAGGACACATACTTCTAACTTAATGTTATTAATTAAGCATGATTGATTCTGTAACTTTATTCTTTTACGGTTTTTGTACTCCGTAAATTTAATATTGCTCACTAACATTACTTGAAATGCAGGATGGCACGACGACAGTTCAAGAAGAGTGCTTCCGAGGAGGAGAGAAACGACTATGAGGTCACACACGGTTCTATCCGTGAGGGAGCACACTACTCCGACGAAGAGCTGCCACTCTCGAAGGAGAGTCTAGGGCTAGAGAGGCGGACACCACAAGCTCTAGACAAAGCGAGGGCCACCTAGGCAATAAAGAAGATGAGCGGCCCAAACAAGATGCTCAAGGCGCAGAGAAATCCAGCAAATCGGATTGTGATTTAGATTGGCGGGGATAGGTAAGTCATAATAACACACGAGCTATCTTATTATCAACGCAACATACTAACGCCGTCATTTCTATCCTCTATAGCAACATGTCCTATGTCAATCCCAGGAAGTACCATACATAGCCAGGTCCCACGCTTGGCATCCTAATCAGATAGTACTACCCTGGGATGGTTGGAGAGGAGCGGGCATCCCATCCGGCTTACTTTTGGGATGACTACAAGGTCACCGAGAACCATGACAACACCACCGCTAAGGAGATCAAGCAGGAGTTCTGGGTGAGTTTTAACACATCTCTTTTAGCGGATGTCGCAATGGTATTTACTTACATTACTAGCTCACTCGTTGGCAGCTTAGGTATTGTCCTCATGCAGGGTTGGAGGAAACGAACTTCGACCAAGTGATAGACAGAAGTGCCAAGCAGATTTTGCCGGATCTGATGTTCGGGGCATGAGTCTCAGTGGTCGAGGACTTTTACAGGTAGTCACTTAATAGATTTCTATTCTTTGTTACATTTTCTAGGACATCCTAAATTGGTCATGATTTTGCCAGTAGAGAGCATGGCGAAAGGGTCAGTAGCTCTTTTGCTCGCACGAAGTACCCATAGCTCCGCAGTACATCACCATTAGACCAGATTGGGCCTCGAATGTCCCGAACGCCTGGGAGGGCCTAGCCCACCACTTGGCCAGCTAGGAGTTCGATGAGAGTTCTGAGACGACAAAGAAGAACCGTGCTGCTAAAGGGAGCATGACTACCATCATGAAGATGTCCTTCGCCCAGCCGAGGAAGAAAATGGAAGCACCGCCTCCTCACCAAGCTCTTTACAGCGGCCCATCTCCCCCAGCAAGTGACTAAATGGGTCCACCTTGCCCACATGGTAATTTCCCATACGCTACGGAGGTCGTCAGTCTTTCGACCTCAAATTATGTTGGACTACTTTATTTCGACGCATAACATTAACTAATAAGCTTATGTTTGCTTGAAGGGTTCGTGTTCTGCCTCCCTAGAAGTATCTCATAGGAACAAGGGAGGCGAGACATCGGGTAGCCAGGAGGCCGACTTCGTCAACAACCACTTCAATGGAGCCCCACCATTGTTTGCCCAACCGTCCCTACCCCCTTTAGGTGAGCCTCCCTCTAGCGAGCACTAGCTTACTAGGTTGTCGATTCATTGTAAAACTTACATTTGGATGCACGTTTGTGGACACAAATTAATTGCGATGTTATATATGGTTTTATTTTGTGGTTATCAATGGTTGTTAACAAAGTATATGTCGTTGCTTAATTTTGATGATATGTGTGTGTGCGTGCAAATGTTTGAAGTTGTGGTCGCATGTGCGCGATATTTGGGGATTGTACGAATTTTCGGAAATTTGGGTTTGCAGGTGCTACTAGGAGTAGCAACAGCTGCTAGTAAAACATTTTTTTCCCTGCGCAGTCCTAATCTCGATGGCTGGTACACATCCATCGAGAGAATGTAACCCTAAATAGAGGCTAGTCTCAACGACCAACGTTAGTGCGCTCCCGTGGGTCCCAGTCGCAGAGGGGGCGGATGCTCGTAGGCAGAAGGCATCGCCGGTTGGCGCGGGCAGGAGTCCCACCAACCACTGGTGGAGCACCTCCTCTGACACATTCCCCGCGGCTGGACACAAAAAAGAAAAGAAGAAAAAAGAAAGAGGAAAAACTGCGAATTAGCGAAGAATCAAGAAGAAGAGAAAAGATGTTCCACAAAATCCGAAGATCCAAAAGAAAGCGAGAACACTCACCTTCGGGGGCAATGCGGGTCCCATCGTCGTCGTCGTAGTATTGCCAGGCGGGGCTGTAAGGATCCTAGGCCGAGAGGGGGGGTGAATCGGCACTTTTCAAATTTTACTTCTATCAATTCGCTTGCTTAGTTAGTCAAATTAGGAACCCAAGCTATCGACAGATTTAAAGTCTAATCACGGAAGCATTCACAAGCAAGCACAAGCGACTACTAGGAGGCTCGATGGCACTCACATGCATTCAATTAATTCAATGTGAGGAAGTAAATGGGTGAGACGAGGAGACGCAAACCGAGTTGTTTACCGAAGTTCGGTGCTCAACACATGAGCACCTACGTCTCCGTTGAGGAAACTTCTCACACAGAGAAGTCGGGACCCTTTCGTCCCTAGCCCTCAATCCACTCGTGGTAGCTCTTCACCAACACATGGTAGGCGAGCTCCAAACCTTCACACGGAGGCGAGTTCTCTCACACGCGAGAGCACTCACACCCACCGGCACCGACACACGGCACCGACCACCGACACACGGTGGATTTCGCCTCAACACATGAGGCACCTCCAATAGGCAGGCGCGTGGCGAGGTGGCGGGTTTCATGCTGCGGTTGGCACGGGTTTTGTGTAGCGCAACGCGGGCCGAGAGGGTGTGTGTGGCAAGGTGGTGGCCGGCACGGGTTGATAGGCCGTGCAGGCATTGGAGGAGAGAGAGAAGGACAGGGAAGAGGGAGAGAGGTTGATAGGCCGGCCCCACATTTTTTTAATGTTGATTGGACTGCCACGTTACATGTTATGATGGCAAAACCACCCAAAAACCATAGTGGGGTGTTATTTGTACTTTTTTTTGTTTCGTTGGTTGGAATACCTGGTTTCAAAATTCAGGGAGGTATGCAGACATAGGGCCATAGTTCAGGGTTAAATATAGATTTATTTCAAAAATAAATATATGTCTAACCAGAGAGCCTCCAGTCGTGCACAAAATATACTAGCGTTGTAGTTTATATCTCCTAGTATATTTTCATTAAAAAAATAATCTAATCGGTTCATTTGAGAAAAATAAACATTTTTATTTTTTTATGTATAATAAAACCCAACTATTTCTATTGGAAAAAGTCTACATTACACTTTGAACTATCACTTTTTGTCTGTTTAACCCCTCAAACTATGAAATCAGGTATTCTACCTTTCAAAACCATGAAACTGACACAAATAACCTCCTCGGGGTGGTTTTGCATGAGGTCTTATCACTGGGGTACACAAGCTAGCCTATGACAACAGTGTGGCTTATAGGTAAGTCTCTCCTTTCCCTTCTCTCTTCCCTCCTCTGTTCCCTAGCTGTCCTCTCTCCTTCTCTCTCCTTGCCACTCCTTCATCTCCTTATCGGCCAGTGGCCACCCATCCTCCTCCTTCTACCTTTCCTCGCCAACTGCCATCACCTCCTCCACCACCCTACTCTTCCGAAGTCCCTCGGCAAGGTTAGCCCGTGGTGCTTCGGAAGGCCCTGGTGGTTACCCATCCTCCTCCCAGTTCCCTAGCGATAGTAAGATCAGCGATGGTTCGTGGGAGGAGGTAGCAACGGCGCTCGGGGAGGAGGAGGAGGCAATGACCATGGGAGAAGGCAATATCGTGGCTCGGGGAGGAGGCGGTGCGACGGCCGTTGGAGTAGGCGGCGGCGACGCTCGAGGTGGGGGGAGGTGGCGACAACCGTGAGAGGGGGTGGTGCTAGTGCTCGGGAAGGAGAAGAAGGTGGCATTGACGCTTGAGGCAGCGATGGCGGCAACCGTGGCACGTGGTTGTGGAAGGAGACATTGGTCGGAGAGAGATCTAGGAGGGGCAGTGAGGGAGTGAGAAGGTGCCGAGAGAGAGACATCTTGGAGAGAGTGGGCTAGAAGAAGAGAGAGACATGGTATGTGGGCCCGCTGACGTGACTATATATTTCACATGTGATGCCACATATAATGAGATGGTGACAAATCTACCCATGTAGATGCCACGTATGTAAAGCTATTTTTAAAACCACCCTATGGGTAATTTGTACTTTTCCCCTGGTTTTGCGGGCTAGCATACCTACCTGGTTTCATAATTTAGGAAATTAAATAGATGAAGTGCGATAGTTCAGGGTGTATAAACTTATTCCTCTCTATCGTGTCGTGGCAATCCTAGCAGACGAGAGAGAATACCTTTATTTTTCACGACCTGCACTCCAAATACCTAAAAACAGGTACCGTACCTATGTATTCTCGTGGAGCAGGTAAACCGGCAAATTTTCATGCTGTAACCGTGGTTTATCGCCCGCACAATTTCGCACAGGTTTCAACGAAGATGTGCACCGTGGGCCATCGAGCCTGAACCAACGCGCAAGCTTCCCACACGGCATCTGTCCTCTGCCGAGACGGCAAGCGGTCACTTTCTAAACGGAATGGGGAATGTTGTCGATTGCCCTGGTCTCGGGAAGACCTCGAGTCTACCGAGGACAAAGGAAATTGGAGCCAATTGACGGGGCGTTGGCCAAGTACGTACTGTATCCAAGTGTACGTGTCAACTTGTGAAGGTGTTCAATGCTCCCCGGCTGGCTTTGCCCAGAAATTTCGTGCCCTCCTCTCCTCTATGGCCATTTTTTTCGCATCCATCTGATCACGGTGCATGAGCAGGGCTTACAAAACCGCGGAGCAGCTCCGAGCCATCTACTGCGTGGAGACGGTAAACCGCGGTTAGTCACGGTTTTCAGCAGTTTTTATCCTAAATGCAAAACCACGATTTACCGGTTTTGTTCGTGGTTGGCTGCGGTTTTTGACGGTTAACCTGCGGTTTTTCGTGGTTAACCGCGGTTTGTGAGGGGAAAAGTTCAAAATCGATGAAAATGGCTAAAATCTTTAAAATATACATTAAAAATTTGAATTTTAAAATTTTGTTTAAGCCAAAATGTCTGATCACGGTGCATGAGCAGGGTTTACAAAACCGCGGAGCAGCTCTGACCCGTCTACTACGCGGAGACGGTTAACCACGGTTAGTCACGGTTTTCAGCCGGTTTTTATCCTAAATGCAAAACCACGGTTTCTCGGTTTTGTTCGTGGTTAGCCGCGGTTTTTCGTGGTTAACCGTGGTTTGTGAGAAAAAAAGTTCAAAATCGATGGAAATGGCTAAAATCTTTAAAATATACATTAAAATTTTAAATTTTGAAATTTTGTTTAAGCCAAAATGCTTAGAATGATTAATAGTATTTTTAGGAATTTTATGTATATTTTACATTTAAAATTTATTTAAACGAATTTTGACCAAACCTCTAAACGTACCCTAAACCGCCGGTTTACCAAACCAGGCCCCGCTGAGGCGCGGTTAGCCGCGGTTAACCGGCGGTTTTTGAAACCCAGTGCATGAGTAGCTAGGGTGTAATTCACGTGCGGGGATAGAAAAAAAGGTTGCCGATCATATATCGATTATCCCTAGTAAAACTATAGTATTGTTTTTTTTAACTACTAGGTGACTAATTTTTTAAGCAAATTACTAGTCGATTCTTTTATACCTAGAATCTGGCCGACACTTCTTCGTCCTCGCTAGTATGGTAGCGCTGCCACCTTCTTTCTTCTCTCCGGTCGGGTTAGGTTTCGAATAGGTTGTCCTTGGGCTTGGAAAAAGGTCGGGGGAGGCAACGGACGAGCGGTGGGGTTGGGTGAGGCGACAGTATGGCGATGGAGCCAGAGAGGGTGAAGGCGGTTGGGGGAGGCCAAGGAGGGCAGATCTACATCGGAGTTGGCCGGGTTAGGTGGGCGAGGAAGATCCAGTGGCGGGAGGACGGTGGGCAGAGTGGCGAGGCGGTGGTGGCGCAGCCGACCGCGGGTGGTGGCAAAGGCGACGGGGGAGAGGGGAGCATGGAGTAACGACACCTTTGAGGGAGAAGGACGGGAGAGGCGGCATCGGCGAGGCAGAAAGGGGAGGGGGAGAGGTGGCCCCATCAGAGTAGGAGGAGGAGGCGGAATCGGGGGAGGAAGAGGATCCAAAGAGCAGTGTGCATGAAAAGCACGCAATGCTGGTCTTGTCTAAGGGCATACCCAATGCCACCTCCATATTTTCCCTATCTCTTTCCTATTCATCCGTTTTTCTGTTATATATTACCCTATCTCTCCCAATATTTTTTCTTATATTTTATTCCCTACTTACTGTTACAGTGTTTTGAAGGTAAAATGAGGACCAAAAGAAGATAGCATTGGGAATGGCCTAACTGGACTATCCG
The DNA here is from genome assembly GCA_005191435.1 of Raddia distichophylla. Taxonomy (NCBI): domain Eukaryota; kingdom Viridiplantae; phylum Streptophyta; class Magnoliopsida; order Poales; family Poaceae; genus Raddia; species Raddia distichophylla. The sequence continues at coordinate 2,356,230 of SPJY01003379.1, forward strand.
GAGAAAGCACGCAAAAACCAAATTAATTGCATGTATAACTTGTTACAGCCGCAACTTTTGAAGTTCGAAAGTAGGTAAATGTGCATGAAACACCCTAAACAGCGAATAGCAAGTAATATATGCTATTGTTGGCACTTGATAATACTGTACACTACTTCATGTTATTACGCTTTTTTAAAGATAAAGGATATAATTATGTCTTTATATTCCAAGACGTACACAATCCAATGAGTAAAAAACAAAAATGGTCATACCTCTCCAAAACCGGCAACGCTTACGTGACCGAGAGGACGTACTAACAAACTTTTGTCTGTTGTGTCGGGTTTGTGGCTTTAGCATCGTTCAGTCTATGCATTGTTTGATTAGTGGTATATGGTTAAGTAGTTTATGTATTATTTGATTAGTGGTGTACATATGTTTTAACAGAGATTATTTTACGATAGACGTGGAAACGGTGTAGTTTATATATATAGGTACTTGCTCCCTCTAACATTCCTACTGAATTAATAAAAGGCAGTTCTCATGTCTTTTTTTCTTAAAAAAAAAATTGATTTGTGAATGGAAAACCGAGACGATATGATGATAGAAAACGTCTTAACACAAAGGCTGAGTTTCGTCTTACTAACATACAAGGACACGAGGACCCGGTTCATGCTTGATACCAGTATTTATCAGTGATCAGTGGTACTAGTATATGCCTAGGTACGCTATTCTGTCCGTAAGGAAATTAGTTAGGACCATTGGTTAATTAAATAGCTGTAATTAGATAGTGCTCCCTTAGGTTATGATACTTATTTTGTACATTGACACAGTCTTTAAAATACAAATTTGACCATCAATTACTAACATTTTTTTACAAAATTCACAAAAAACGATATTTTGAAAGTATATATCAAGACAAATATATATGTATGGTTTTTATATACACAATCCAAATAGTCTATAAAATTTTTATAGATAAAGTTTTAGGGGTTGTTTGGATTGTTGCCCTCGGTTGCCATGCCAATCGTTGGCTCGCCTTGCTGATTTGGAAAAAGTTTGGTTCACAGCCATTCAATGGCTTGCCATCGCAAAAAGTTGCCGTGCCAAATTTTTTCTACGCAGCTTGAGCCATTGGCGCGGGCGGCCGAATCGGCCGCCCGCGCCTTTGCGCCGACGCACGTCACGCACCAACAATGCTCGCGAGCCCCACTGACAGGGTCACAGCGTGCTCAGCGACTAGTAACTAGCTTGCGATTCATTTTCATTTGATTTGATTTTCTCATTTTTGTATATATTTCAAACAACGTCCAAATTTCATGAAATAAATTTTATAATTCATATAAAATCATAATCAACCCATTTTTATAATTTTTATAATTTTTACATTTTTTAAATATTTTTTGTAATTTAAAATTTTTTAAATACCTTTTCTATTTCAAACGGTGTCCAAATTGCATCAAACAAATTTTATAGTTCATATAAAATCATAATCAACCTATTTATATAATTTTTAAAATTTTTAAAATTTTTTATATTTCAAACGGTGTATAAATTGCATGAAACAAATTTTATGATTATTTATTTGATCACAAATACAATTGGCACATTCTCAATCGGTAATGAACCAAACATATCAGCTATTTTACCAACATTTGGCTGCCCTCAATTGGCTACCATCCAAACGATAAAAAAATTGGCAAGTTTTGGTCATGCCATGAGATTGTTATGCCAATTTTTTGGCATGGCAAGTCATGGCCATAAACCAAACACGCCCTTAAAACGTAACTTAAAACAAACCTAAAACGACAAGTACCATGAAACCGGAGGAAACATTCCGGAGAGTTTATTCATTGCTCCAGGCGGTGAACACGATCGATCCATTTGCCGCATCGTTTCCTGTGGAGTTGTGGTTTCATTGCCCCGTATACGTGGCATGCATTGCCATCCGAGCCGGAGTTGCCCAGAAACTTCGGCCCGCGACTGCTTCGCCGCACCGGCAGGGAAAGCATCGTTTATTCGTTATACCAAGCAGATGCCGACGCTGCGAGCTAGGCGCGTCTTCGTGTTGGATTTACCGCGAACTTCCGTCACCTTTGCCTCTCATCTACTCCACATATCCATCCATGGCGTCCGTCTCTAGCTTATATACCACGCAGATCCCATGCAAGCAGACGCATCCCAAGTTCCCCACACGGCACCCCAGGAAAGATCGGTTTTTTCTTTTCGATCTGATTAATCGCTGATTAGCGATTAAAATGTGGGAAGAGCTGGTTCCATCGATCGGCCATGGCGGCCTCATCGTGTCGGTGTCATCTGTCCTGATCATGCTCGTCTTCCAGCCCTTGGTCAAGAACGCCATCCTGATGGGCAGGAGCATCTGCGCCGCCTCCCACGCCTTCGTGGGCCTCCTCGCGCACGACGACAGCGTCGTCGTCGTCGCCGCCGGCGACGGCGGCGAAGAGGCCGTCGCCCTTGCCCCTCCACGGCGGCCGCGGCATTGCGAGCGGTGCGCCCGGAGGGGTGAGGCGGCGGCGCTGTCGCGCTCCGACGTCACGGCGGTCATGGCAAGCCTCCGCATGGGGATCGGGGGCGCCGCGGAAAGAGGCGTGGCGGACGACGACGGCGGCGAGGGCGGCCGGGCGGCGCCGCCGTGCTGCGGCGGGTGCGTGGTGGAGGAGCTGATGGAGAGCAAGGTGGCCGGCGAGCGCGAGCTGGAGGAGGCGTTCTACGTGTTCGACCGCGACGAGGACGGGTTCGTGTCCGCGGCGGAGCTGTGGAACGTGCTGCGGAGGCTCGGCATGGAGGAGGGCGCCAGGTACGAGGACTGCGCGAGGATGATTGCTGCCTACGACGGCGACGGCGATGGCCGGATCAGCTTCCGCGAGTTCAGAGCCATGATGGAGATCGCAGTTTAATTCTCGTTAAGCAGCTGGCGAGCAACAATGCAGCATGCATGCCCCTAATAATTTTTAGTTTGCGCTCCTAGTAATTTCTTAGAGTATGTTCGACCGCCTTTTTATATCTTCCCTCTAATACACTATTTACGTCTACTCTATCCGTGTCGTTGAGCATCTCCATTCTCCAATGTCACTCTAATTTAGAACATTCAGTTACTATTTACATCTTTTTTTATTATTCATCTATATCTTTTTTTCGTACTATTTTATTTGCTAAAATGCTATAACGTCAGGCTAGTACTCGTCAAACATACCGACCCTGTGTAATTAGCTAGTACTCCGAACAACTCGAGTCAGCTTTGAACTTGTATACTTAACTAGTCCTACCGTCCTACGTCACTGTTGAATATACATGTGCAGTTTAAAACTAAGAGCAAGGTTTCTAAACTTAACTGAAAATGCATATCTTAACATTGGCCGTTCTGACTTCTGAGTGTCTTTGATGGATGTTCGTTGCTCTTCCGAGTTGAAATGCTGTACGGCCGTCACGGATTACGAGTATTTTCTTAGCAAACAAGGTTCAAACGCATGGCTTGGCGTGCAGGCATGTACAACACGCTTGCATTTGTTGTTGTTTCTTTTTTGTTAAATCATGAAAACTAGGAGACGAAAATGGAAGCTTGCGCGTGTGGGAAGCAAATCAAACACATTGGTAGAAACTTTACATGCGTAGGTTATTATTATAAGAATCAGAAGATTTTTTTATTAATGAACTGAATATTGAAGATTGCGTTTTTTGTTGTTTAGAGCTGACCAAATTTGTTAGTATTTTATTTTATCAGTAAACTGGACATCGAAGATTGCGTTTTTAGTTCTTTCCAGCTAATATATATTATTGATTATTCTATTTATCAATAACCTGGACATCGAGAGCTTCGTCGAATGGTTTGGAGTGATGAAACCGTTTGTTTTTTTTTTTTTTGAAAAAAACAACATGTTAAGGAATGTACCAGGATTAATCCACTAAAAACCTGTATGTTAAACATGATTAAATTAATACCATCAACTTAGGATTGATCTAACGTGCTAAAGGGTGGATAATTTATTCCGCGAGCTGGTGATGAGTCGACTGACTATTGCTGCTGAAGTGCTGGTTTCAGTAACCGTTATCCGCTCCTGCACAGGTGCACCTTGGAATTCGCTAGTTTTCTTTTTTGCTAGTCTTTCTCAAACCTAATGGGGTGTGGGCCGTATACTGGTGTTAATGCATAGTACATGTCTAGAGAATGGCTTGGGCCGAGACTATCGGCTGCAAGAGAAGGATGGCTACACTACTACGAGGCTATGGCACAAACAAATTTCTAAACATGGCAGGCAGGCCAACTAGATTGCAGCCCAGGATCGAAGCAACATGAGACTATACGAAAATTTTACTGACATAAAGGCCCTGTTCATCCGGCTTACAATAAAAGTAAAAAGCACCGCTGATTTTTTTTAGAACCAAATAGTATAGTATTTTGTATTTAGTTGTGTGGAATTTAAATGTTTCTTCCTAAAGTTTCTAAAATTACTTTTTATAATTTTGTATACTCTGTAAGACCTATTTCAAAAGGTCAACTTTCTCAAATTTAAACTTTCAGCTACTTTAAGCTGAAATGAATAGGGCCAAGATTACAAACTTAAAATGAATAAGCTTAAAATCACGATATGAATCAATGTGCAGATTTACTATAGTTATGGTGCAATTTTTAGTTCTTTGTATTAATTTGATTTAATTAAACAGAGACTTCTTTGTTTTTGTATTTTGCAGGGTCACTTATTTGCTAAGTACTTTTTTTTTCGTATATTGTATGTATTCAACAAAGTTAAATATTTTGGCTAGCCTATAATTTCTCTGTATGGTTCACCAAAACTAAACCTTTTGTCGTCCAATGTTTTTTTAGTTTTTGATTTTACTTTTGCGTTGTGATGATTTTTCTTGCATGCAACATGAATCCACGAAATTCTTGTCGGTACGTAAGCTGATGGATATGGAGACCTAGCATTGAGTGCTAACAAGAGCATGAAGCATCAACCGGTGGCTCTCACGCAGACAAGTGATGACCATACTGGCATACTGTAACACTATCACATACATGACCACAAAATATTACTTTTGCTAGGTAGATATGATATGTGGCATTCTTATTTTTTTAATAAAAACTTAAAGATAAAGTCCACTTGTCATCTTCATCCCTTCTGCCACCTCTTCCTCTCTCTCTCTCTCTCTCTGAGGGCTAGCAATCAACCTTCCCCGATGCCCGACTCCCCTCCTCTTCCCTCGCTAGCTAGGGAACTAGCCTGTGTCGGTGCGGTGGTGCCACCGCCCTCCCCATCTCTCTCCCTCTCTCTCTCTCTCTCTCTCTCTCTCTCACTCACTCTCTCCCTCTCTCTCTCTCTCTCTCTCTGTGCGCGCGCGCGCCAGTGAGGTCCTTGAGGCTTGAGTTGCGTTGCCAAACTATGCTCGTGCTACACCGCCGCCACCCACTCATTGTCATTTGTCACCCATTGTCAAAACTGGGTCGACCTGCAGTCCTTTCTCTCTATGGGACGACGAGATCCTTGAGCTGCCATCTCTAGGTTGAGCTCGTGCTGCACCGCCGTCGCCCACTCGTTGCCGATTGTCGTCCTCGTCGGAACCAGGGTGACCTGCCGTACCTTTCTTTCTCCGTCTCTCTCCCGGCGCTAGTGAGGCCCTCGAGCTGCCGTCGCCGGGTTAAGCTCGTACTGTAGTGTCGCCGCCCACTTGCCGCTAGCCATCACCCTTGTTGAAATTGAGTCGGGTCCCCCCCCCCCCCCCCCCCGCCGATCCAAAAGGCGTGGGTGACGATGCATCAACCAACGCTATTCATAAGCTATTGGGATTTGTATCTTGTCGTGATGAAAAAAATTGTGCTTGGCTATCGTTAGAGGTACTCCATGACGACATCACATGCTTTTGTTCATCTTTAAAGGCACCAAAAGGGAGGCAGATCAGAATAGAACAGTCAATGAGTTCAATTAGGATGTTTGTGCATTATTTCCTGTGAGAAAAAACATGCTTCTCAGAACGTGTATAAAACTCCTAATACGATGGATACTAGTGCAGGCATTGTACCATATAAGTTACAACACTTGTTCCATGCAAGAGAAATACATGTTAATCTCAGCGCTATTTTCAAATAAGCGTTGTTCTTTGATCAATAATATAATGAAATTCTATTGTTCTTTTATTTTCTTTTGATCCGCGATATACCCTCGTGTAAAAGGTACCTTTGCCAGTGACGCCATGTTCAGGGTTCAATGCACCTACTGGACTATTAACGCCTCTTCCTGTAGAAAGAAGGTTCAGTGCACCGCACCTCGTACCAGCTCGACGGCACATGTTAGCTGGACCCTTTCAACCTGTCGCTTTTTTTGCTCGTTCCGGCGGCTGCTGTGCCTGTTCTTTGACTGCAAGGATAAGATCATTCACGAGTCCTAGGAGTCAAAATTTCGTAGACAATGCGCTGTGATTTCCCTCGTCGGCACGAAACGTCTCCGCACGATCGCACGCACGTGTACGTAGAGTCACAGGCACACAGCACGACTAGGCTCCCGGTGCAGCCATCAACGCCGATCGCCGGCCGCCGGCGGCCCGCGGCTAGAGTCGATACAGAGGCAGTGGGTCTCTTTGATGGGTGGTTTTAATTTAGTATTTAAGTTGTTTAATCTTTTTGTTATTTATTGACATTTTATATGTTTTAAACTTTAAAATCATTTTTAAATAAATTTTAACTCTTCTATGTGCTCCCTCCGTTTTTTTGTTTGACGCCTTTGACTTTTTGGTACATCTTTGACTATTCGTCTTATTCAAAAAAATTAGTGCAAAGATGTAAAAAAAGTTATATTTAAAGTATCTCTATTAATAAAACAAATCACAACAAAATAAATGATATTAAAAAAATTGAATAAAACGAATGGTCAAAGACGTGTCAAAAAGTCAAAAGCGTCAAAAAAAATGGAGAGAGTATTTTCTAAGGGACACCGAGCCTTTTCCATTGTAATTAAAACTAAACTAAGGTTCAATTCTCTACAATTTATCTTATTTGATTTATCTACTAGTCTTACTTATTACGAAACTTCGAGATCTTTTCGAGGTGGACTCGCGAACCGGGTCCCCATTGTTTAACTTGTTTTTAGAGTTTTTTAGACACATCTTCAAGATAGAAAATATATATTGTAAAAGCTAAATTATGGCATGCGTGTGGACAGACAACTAGGTTACAATCAATCCCTTTATATTTTAAACAGAAATTAGTAAATAAGTCAAAAAAAACCAAATAAATTGTAGAAGCCTAAGGGCATTCCCAACCCTACCACCTTTTCAACCCTAACAATCACTATAGTAGAGAGAGGAAATAAAATATAGGAGAGAAAAATGTAGAAAGAGATAGAGTAATAATAGAAAAGCGAATGAATAGAGATAAGATATTGGAACAATATTTTTGGCCTGTTGGAACAATTAGATTAGCCTACTGAAACAATTAGTTTAGCCTATTGAAACAATTTGTCTAGGCTGATGAAACAATTTGTACAGCCTATTGGAACAATATGTCTAGCCTGCTAAAACAACTAATTTAGCCTATTTGAAACAATCAGTATATACTGTTGAAACAATTTGGCTAATGAAAAATAATTAAAAATTTTAAAAATAAAAAAGTATTTAAAATGATTTAATTAGGATTTTAGATGAATTATGAAATTTGTTCTATTCATTTCAGGCTCCAGATGAAATAGAGACAAAAATGAGAAATTTTAATGGGTAAAAATGAAACACATGTTTTTTTCTAGTCGCTACAGCTATGTGTTGGAAGCTGGATGCGCGCTGCATGGTATTAGGCCGCGCGCTGCGTGTTCGGGCGATGGGCGCGGGAACGGTGCCGAACAAGCACGAGCTCACCGCGGCGATGGCGCGAACGGGACATGCATGCCTATGCGCTGCGTGGTACTGGGCTACGCGCTGGGCTGTTCGGGCGTCCGACGGGTCGGACGCCCGAACAAGAGCATGGACTTGGGGACGTCCGATCAAAAAACGTTTTTGTCGGACGCCACGCTTGGCCCAACTGCAGTACACGCGAGAGCGAGCAAAAACACAGCAAGCCCACCAGACTTTTGCATGTGATGATGTCAGCTGACGTCAGCGAATATTCTATTTTTTGTTTTTCTTTCGGGAGCCATAATTTTTGACTGGGTGCTCCAATGCACGAATCATTTGCACCGCTGCGTTCCTCGCATTTTTACGAACAAAACAAGACCAATGTTGCTATAAAAAAGTTACTGAAACAATTTGTTATCCTAATGGAACAATTAGTTTAGCCTGATGAAACAATATGGTTAGCCTGCTGAAACAATTACTTTTGCCTAATGGACGTATAACCAAGTGAAACAGTTGGTTTAGCCTATTGGAACAATATATATAGCCTGCTGAAACAACTAGTTTAGCCTATTGAAACAATTTGTCTAGCCTGATGAAATAATTTATACAATCTGTTGGAACAAATATATAGCATGCTAAAACAATTGGTTTATCATATTGGAATAATATATATAGCTTGTTGAAACAACTAGTTTAGCCTGTTGGAACAATATGTCTGGCATGTTGAAACAATTAGTTTAGCCTGTTAAAACAATATATATAGCATGCTAAAACAATTGGTTTAGCCTATTGGATTAATATATAGCCTATTGAAACAACTAGTTTAGCCTGTCGGAACAATATGTCTGGCGTGTCGAAACAATTAGTTTAGCCTGTTGGAACCATCCATCTAGTCTGTTGAAACAATTGGTTTAGCCTATTAAAACAATATTTTTAGCCTATTGGAACAATTAGTTTAGCCTACTGGAACGATATGTCTACCGAGGTGTAACAATTAGTTTTTTCTATTGGAACAATATATCTACCCTGATGAAACAATTAGTTTAGCCTACTGGAAACAATATGTATAGACTGTCGAAACAATTTGGCTAATGAAAATAAAAAAAAATTATTTAAAATGAGTTAATTAGGATTTTAGATGATTATGAAATTTGTTCCATGTATTTTAGACTCCAGATGAAATAGAGATGAAAATGAGAAAATTAAATGAGAAAAAAATGAACTGCACTCTTTGCTAGCTTACCACCGGGCTCAAGGATCGCAGTGCCTATGTCCGGATGATCGAAGCTATTGGTGCTGCGAAGCTGTATCACATTTCTGCTTCCGCCTGCCTTGACGCTGATTTGCCATTTTGCCTGCTGCGCTCAAGGCACTCATGCTCTCCGACCCGGATGCGCAGGTGGACTGCCATTCAACGACCATATTCAGTAGAGGCGCGTGCGTTCGCCGGGCTGGGCCACGGGCGTCCGACGGTGTCGGACATCCGGTGATAAGCATTTCCGTTTTTTTAATGATAAACAGTAAAAATTTTCTTGCATTGCGCGTCCCCGTCCCCTGACCCGTCGAGAGCCAACCCGACGGCGACGCTACGACCACGTTGCGCGCCCCACGTGCTCCCTGCGCGCGCGCGCGGCGCCTCGAGCGGCACACGCATTGCGGCAGTGTCGCTCGCGCTTTCCGCGGCCGCCTGCCGGACCCGTGTCTCCGCGCGGCGGGGCACGTGCCGGCGAGCGATTGGGCGGGGCCGCCTCCTCCGGGCATGTGTCCGCCTGCCCGGCGGGCGGCGAGCCACGTGTGCGCGCCGCTCCCGCCCGCCAAAGCGACAGTGCGGCGGAAAGGCCGCGCGGAATGCGGCGGGGAAGCAAAGCGCGCCCGTGCTGCGGCTGCGTGCGAGGCGGCGGCGCGGTGGGGGTGGAATCTTCTCGATGCGTGCCGAGCATGCACGCACGCACGCTGGAGCAGCCGATGGTGGCGATCCCAGCCCAACGAATGATGGGAGCTGAGCTGACTCCTTTTTCCTGACGCTTTTTTGTTCTTCTTGTGGAGTTGTGGCCGTCTCGACTCTGCGGAGATGACTGGTTTAGCTCGGCTTTGAATGTTTTTAAGACATGGTTTATATGGATTTGCATCCATGTACGAGTAGTTTAACTCGACTTTGAAAGTTTTTAAGACGTGGTTTAGGGGTTTGCATCCGCGCGCTGACATTGCATGACAATGTATCATGGGCAGCAAGGCGGCTGCTGTGAGGACAGGTATACAAGGACTCATCTAGCGATGACAAAAATCTGCTCACTATCGTTACTACTGTACGTAGCGCGACCTATTGTGGTGTCAAATCTATTTTCATGTATACTTTGGATTGAACGATACGCAGTGTAGCAATGTGACCGTACTATAGCTCTGTGGTATAACTAGTCACATTGTTAGACTGTTACAGGATTTGAATCTATATATGTTTGTGGTATAACTAGTTAGAGCATCCTCAGCAGGGGCATCAAATGAGCCTCTGTCGCTACAATAATTCGATTTTTTCCCGCCTAGTGCTCTGCTTCTTCCTTGGCTGCAGCTTTCCTCCTGCGCAATACAAAAAAATTTGAAGTGCAGGCCGATTTGATGAGGCAGATGGGGATGGTCTTACTATAGATATTTTGACGTAAAATACGACAACCCAGACCATAAGTGTCAAGCTCGGAGAAACTGTGAGTAATGCACAAGGCATAAACCATAAGTTGAATACTAATTGTAGTGGTGGGAGTTGGGCCGTGCCGTGCCGGCCTGGCCCGGGCTCGTTGTGCCTCGAGCTGGTGCAAAACGGGCCAGCACGGCCCGGTCATCACTTCGGGCCGTGCCGGGCTGGCACGGAATGCCAAAATCTAGGCCCGGCACGGCCCAAAAGCACGGCAGGCCGGCTTCGGGCCGGGCTGGCCCGAGTAAGAAAACAACAGAAAAATGATTTCTTAGAAATTCGTACATTGCTCAAATGAAAAAGTTGTCTATACAAAAAAGATGCATATCGAAATTATCTACAACTTTCGTGTTCAACCCAAATTCATCCTAGCAGCATAAGACCTCGAAAATGGCGAATTACCGAGGACGGTGCCGTCTGCCTTAAAGCTGGCAGCGGCAAAAATATTTTTTATAAATTCATACATTGCTCAAATGAAAAACTTGTCTACATGAAAAAGATGCGTCTCGACATTATCTACAACTTTCGTATTGAACAGAAATTGATCTGAGCAATAAAAAACGACGCAAAATATAAAAAATGACCCATGCCTCTATTCGGGCCGGGCCGGGCGGCACGCCGTGCCTGGTTTCCAAGCTCGACCCGGCACGCCATTTCTGGCCGTGCCAGCCCGGCCCATCAGAAATCGTGCCGGGCCGGGCCGCGGGCTTGAAAAATCGGGCCGTGCCCGTGCCAGCCCACCTGACCCGGCCCATTCTCCCAGCACTAACTAATTGTGATCTTATCCCATCACAAGTACATGTCGATAGAAGTGCGTGTAGATCAAGACTTTGAATATTTAGTTACAAAAATAACATTTAGACTATTTACAGAGTATATAAAAGCATTATATAGATTAACATTAAATGTTTTTTTTTGTAGGTTATACCCCCTCCGTTTTTTTTGTTTGACGCCTTTGACTTTTTGACACATCTTTGACTATTCATCTTATTCAAATTTTTAGTGCAAAGATGTAAAAAAAATAAGACATATTTAAAGTATCTCTATTGATAAATGATATTTACAAAAATAATTTGAATAAGACGAATGGTCAAAGGCGTGACAAAATGTCAAAGGTGTCAAAAAAAACAGAGGTAGTATAATTGAGTTGTATACGTGACCCGCGATCAAACGAAAATATGCTTTTACTGCCGTCTTAATTGCCCCTAGCAACGTGGGGAGATCTTCTTCACTAGACCGTGGCGCCAAGCAGTAATCCATACCGTTCTTATCTGCTAATCATATACCCGTGATGAGCCAAAGATTACGTTAATAATAAAGAAAGGAAGCTAAACGATTCAAAGCCAGCGCATACATCCATCCACTCTACACCTAAGCTTATCTGGAAGATCACCACCACATCCCAATCTCATCGACCTCTCCAGCTTCTCTGGAGACATCTCGCACCGAGCGACACGTCCAAAAGCCTAAATAAAGAAACGAAATGAAATGCAACAAGAGGGGAAAAAAAAAAGAAAAGAAACAGGAGCCACGTGTAGGCCACCCACCCCATCATCCCGACCAAGCCACGGCCATGGGTCGGGTCCGAGCGACCGGCTGGCCACCGAAGAGCCACCTCGCCCGACCGCACCGCGACCGCAAAAAAAAACAAACAAACAAAAAAAAAACCCAAAAAAGAGCGGCGCGGAAAGTGTTCGTAATAAAGCACGCGTCCCAATACTGCTGAAGTCGGCCGTGACGTCAGCGCGCGGGCCGATCCAATCCCGGCGCGCCGACGTGGCCGCACGCGGGTTCCTCGAAGGCCACCACCTCACCTCCGCCGCCCGCCACACGTGCCCCAATTCCGGCCCGGCCCAATCCATCCCCCCTTCCCCCTTCTCTTCTTCCCGCAGCCGCCGACCTCATGTCATATGCTGCCCCCTGCTTTTGACTCCCCCCGCCGAAGCTTCCAGACCCGCGCCTCCACCTTCATCCACCTATATATCTCTCCCCTTTCCCTCCCCCTCCTCCATTCCACAACATCGCGGCGCAGCGCTCACCGGAGGCAGCACACAGCACACGGCGGCGGCAGAGGCGGCGGAAGAGTGAGATCGTTGGAGCGAGAATTCAAGCGGAGCGAATCAAGAAGCGCAGAGCGAGGATGGGGATGGCGGTGAGGAGGCGGGAGAGGGACGCGGAGGCGGAGCTGAATCTGCCGCCTGGGTTCCGGTTCCACCCGACGGACGACGAGCTGGTGGAGCACTACCTGTGCAGGAAGGCGGCGGGGCAGCGGCTGCCGGTGCCGATCATCGCGGAGGTGGACCTGTACAAGTTCGACCCATGGGAGCTGCCGGAGCGGGCGCTGTTCGGGGCAAGGGAGTGGTACTTCTTCACGCCCAGGGACCGCAAGTACCCCAACGGCTCGCGCCCCAACCGCGCCGCCGGCAACGGCTACTGGAAGGCCACCGGCGCCGACAAACCCGTCGCGCCGCGCGGCCGCACCCTCGGGATCAAGAAGGCGCTCGTCTTCTATGCCGGCAAGGCCCCCCGCGGCGTCAAGACCGACTGGATCATGCACGAGTACCGCCTCGCCGACGCCGGCCGTGCCGCCGCCAGCGCCAAGAAGGGATCCCTCAGGGTAATACTAATTTGACATCCTTCTCCACCTTGCTCCGAAATTCATACTGTGCTAGCACACACTACAAATTTGCTGAGGCTAATTTGATTTCGATCGGGATTTGTGCGCGTGCAGTTGGATGACTGGGTGCTGTGCCGGCTGTACAACAAGAAGAACGAGTGGGAGAAGATGCAGGCGGGGAAGGAGGCGAAGGAGGAGGCGTCGGACATGGTGACCTCGCAGTCGCACTCGCAGTCGCAGTCGCACTCGTGGGGCGAGACGCGCACGCCGGAGTCGGAGATCGTGGACCACGACCCGTTCCCGGAGCTGGAGAACTCGCTGCCGGCGTTCCAGGACCCGGCGGCGCAGATGATGATGGTGCCCAAGAAGGAGCAGCAGGACGCGGAGGAGGGTGCGGCCGCGGCCGGGAGGAGCGACCTGTTCGTGGACCTCAGCTACGACGACATACAGAGCATGTACAGCGGCCTCGACATGCTGCCGCCGGGGGACGACTTCTACTCGTCGCTCTTCGCGTCGCCGCGGGTCAGGGCGAGCCAGCCCGGCGCCGCCGGCATGGGCATGGCCCCGTTCTGAAAGACGAGGGAGGCCGCGCGGTGAGAGGACGGAGACGTTGCCAACTTGCAACCTCTGTAAATACAGCATAGGGAAGGGGTGGCTACTCGCGGGGATAGGTATCGCCGTCGCCGGCGTGGTGTCGCGTGGTGTGTAGAGTAAATGGGAGTTGGGACTTGGAGGAGTCCGGGGCTGTGCTGAGGCTGGGACATTCTTTCGTTTTTACTTCCACTCAGATGGTAGATATATGCAGCGCAACAACATTTTCCTCTTCTGCTATTTACGCACTATAGTATTTGCTTTCGTGTGCTTGTTTGATCAAATGGCAATGTGGCTCTACCACGACGAGGTCCCGACTGTTCGAGTCTCTTGAGCTTGAACCCACAGGCACTGACATTTCATTAGCGCTTATTAGGCCATATAGCATGTGTTTAGCAGGTGTTTAAGGAGAGTTGTCACGTCACTAAATATTTATATAGAAAAACTTATTTTCAATGCACAGAAGCTTGCATGAATGCTTAGTTTCTTTAAACACCTCTCTAAGCATGGTGATTAATAAGCCACTCATGCCCTTCTTTAAACACCAATGTAAACATCTTCTCTATCCTATATGATAAAGAACCCGGTTTTTTTCTTTAAAACACCTGGTAAAAAACCTGGTTTTTTCTTTTAAAAACCTGTCTAAGCACCTGTATTGGAGATGGCCTCAGCAATTTGACTAGAAGTTAGCGAACTGTACTGGCGTGCTGCTCATCCGGGATTTTCGTTAAGAGTTAACTTGACCTTGTGTGTGACCTCTGTCCAAAAGGTCTTTATGCAGTGATACACTGATATGTTTGACCTTGTGTATGACCTCTGCCCAAAAGGTCTTTGCGGTTGTGATATATCGGCAATTTTGCTCTGATATGTTCTGTTTGGCCGTGCTAACTCGTAGACGCTGTTTTTTCGATTTATTTTTCCATTTAAAAAGCACAAACGTTTTAATTTGTCAAGTCACTTTTTCTTTAATTTTAAAGGTAAGTCATTTTGTCTAATTTTAAAGGTAGGTCTAACAACTCTAAAAAGATTATATGAAGTAAGTTATTTGTTTAAAAAATAACATGTAGTCATTTGGTAAAAAAACAAAGCGTTTTCTTAAGAAAGTAGGTAAGCACACGAGCACGCAAGCAGAAAAGAACAGTGTTATAGGTTTATACCGTTTCCCGTTTTGACTCAAATCGCAACAGCTTCTCCAAACAACTTCTTAATAAGCCTAACGTTATCGGACATATCATGTCATCTTGATGAAAATGAAACACGCCACATAATACATTGATAGGCGATTCAGTTCAGGCGAACATAAGCAGATTGCGCATGAGGACTGAAAGCACATAGCTCGATTCTTATTGATATTGTGTGTGGTTCAGATAAACCCATACAAATCACGAACAATCAGATCAGAGGACTGCTGCGCGGTCAAATACGCAAGCTTTCGAGGAAAGCAAACCCTATTGCCGTGGGCGCAAGAATGCTCAATGAAGGTGAGGAGTTTAGACATGGGCAATATATTGCGGTCTACATGGTATATTCATATCTCATTACTGAACGCCGCGAAGAGATCCCCGTTGATGTAGTCGTTGTCCACAAGACTAACCAAGTAGTAGCTCTTCTGAACCTGCAAGTGAAGAGCAGTGAGATATACTCTGAAGTGCATTTAGATTATATTAATATAGTCTGCTACCAGTTTCAAGGACATATTTATTGACTTCAGTGCAGTAAATCAATATTTCGGAGCATTGGTGAAATGATCACAAAGATGGAAATGATGATTCAGATTACATGTGGGGTGAACTAAACCAAATGTCACGCAAATGAAGATGTTGCCTATTTTTGATCCTGGTTGAAATTGGGAGGTAGCAGAATAATTATAACTTAAAAAAGACGGAGTTTTTAGTAGAAAGTTTCGTTGCACCAGTTACTAGCGTAAAAATTATGTAAGAAAGTACCTTTTCTAGTAGTTCCCTAGATGAGTCGCCCTCAGGAAATAGGCAAGCCCATCCCCTTGACCAGATTTCAAATGCTTCGTCTTTCCAAACCATAAAGCTCGCTGAATCAACAACAGTAGGCTGGATAATCTCCTTGCCAGGGAAAACACCCCAGGTGACAGCATTCACGGCCTTTGCAGGAATATTTGAGAGAGATTCCCCTTCTTTGTTCACAGCAATGTATGTAAGAGAAGGGAACGCTTTTATCTTCTCAATTAGTTGATCCAGCTTCTCTTTTGCACAGAAGAATTCAACATAGGCCTTCTGGTAAACATAGCCTCCTGGACCACCCCACCCTGCAAGAGGACGACACCAATAAGAAGGCTGGTACTTGGTAAGACACATACCATATAGGGTAGTACAAAACAAGCCAAAATAAGGATAAAAAATGGCGTAGGATAAGGATTTCTACTAAAACAAGATCCTATCTCTACTCTGTAGAGAGACAAATTTCCTGTGACTGCCTGGTAGCACTGGCTATACAGCTGGTATGCTGAGATACACCAGAGTGGTGATCTGGTGGGTGACTGCACAATGCTAGCTGACATCAAATGCCTATACCCTATATGCTTCAGCGTTGGCACAGCCTTGGACATTTTTGTTTATAAGGATTTTGAACCAAATAATTTGATGTTGCAATGAACTTGTTGGTGGCTAACATTGTACATATATGCATTTACCATGATATTTTTGGACACAACAAAACTGCGCAAAAGAGAACAACTATAAAAAAATGTCGCATAAAATGAGATGCAGGACCAATACTTTGAAGAAAAACATAAACAGCAGAGTAGTTTTTGACAACAATTTCATTGTTGGTGGTCAACATTTTACACATGCATTTAGCATGGTATTTTTATACACGACAAAACTGTGCAAAAGAGAACAAGTAAAAAAAAATGTCGCACCAAATGAGATGCAGGACCAGTAGTTCTGAAGAAAATCATAAACAGCAGAGTAGTTCTTGACAACAATTTCACAGGCTTACTAAAAACATGGACCACCACATTTAGTTTTTATAGGAAACTGCATTTAGTATCCATATAAAAGAATGTCATGTATGAGAACATTCTTTTAGCAACAATATGACAACATATGCACGCATGCTTAAACTCCCTGCTCCCAGTAACAAGATGAGAAGAATAAGTGTACAGAGTAGATTTAACGCACCAACACTGGGAGAATCAGATCTCTCTCCATTGACAGCAGGTTGGCTGTTAATGGTAAGGAAGCCCTTCAAGTTAATCTTCACCAGCTTGTCATCTATTATCTTTGTCTCAGGTTGAAGCCCATCTAACTCAGACCATGGGCTGCTTGTAAGTTTTCCTTGACAGAAGTTCATGAACCGCTGTAAGATATAAAGGGTTAGCGAAAATAATAATATGATGAGATTGTTTTTATGTCACATGTGGCATTAATATACGACGCAAAGCAAAAGTTACCTCATTAATATCTTCCACAGATTTAAGTGGAACTGCCCATTCCTCTTGGAGCTTCTTACCACGTCCACGTGGTCGTGTGAACTGTGAGAAGGGATGAATATGTTATCGCAGAAACCTAAGTTCTTGAATTTTATGAGAAGTAGCGATAACAAAGGGAACTTGTGCAATCTGGGGAAGAAGAATAAAAAATGTCCAACAGATGACCATGCTGTGCACTTGCACAATCCCACACCTGAGCCGTACTAGCAGATGGTGGTATTTACTAAACAACAGAGACCATGAACCACCTTATGAACCAATAGCCTTGAATCATATGGAACCGATGTCAATGAATCAAGTGTAAATGTCACTTTTAATTTGAAATCTTTTCAAAAGATTTAGTATAAGAATTGTACTACCCTGGTACAAAAAATATTTATGAACACAGCAATTGTAGATAAGGAACAAAAAGGTGCCGAAATTACCTGGTAGTCAGTAAGGGCTCCATATGATGGGTTTCGGGAATCACCCCACCGCCCATGCGGGTATTGGTCCCAACCTAGTGTTCTTGCAATATAGCTCTTTGGTCTGTTAGCCCTGTTGAGATTATATCATTCACCAGGCTGAATGAGTATGTCTAGTCCTGATGTTTGATTAGATTGACAAACATAAAATGTAAAACAATTACCAGAATATAGGACGAACATCCTCTTTGACACGGAAAACATTAGTTGGAGGCCTCCAAGGTAATGACCTTGAAACCTTTGACTCCTCGATTAATCCAAGATTCTGGACAAAAATGTTGTTAGCAACACACTGATACAAAATACCAATTATTTAACTAAGGCATGAAATTATGGAACTACCATCAAAATTGCCAAAGCAGACTTCTCCATGTTTAGTGTGTAAAGGTGCAAAGTCTTGATCCCACTAGCTAAAATTTTCTTGCACATCTCAGTTCCAAGGTGGACTCCATATGCTTTTACAGCCTCCTCATTATCTTTAATAGGATCCAGTGCAGCGGTGATCTCAGCTGGTACCTTTTAGTACATTCAAAGAAACATGCAGTGACAAACCATATACATTGCTCGTTCAAAAAAAAAGAAACCATATACATTGATTTCTGCAAAGCATATAATTTAATTTATGCGCAAATCCATATCCATTGAAATTATCTACATGCAGTTACTAATGATGAAACTACAGCGATGGACCATACCTTAGTTTTGCAGAATCCAGTCATGCGCAGGAAACCTTTGTAGTTATTTATTGGCATTATGCCAGGAACAATGGGGCAGGTTATGCCAATCTGACGGCAGTCATTCACAAACTTGAGAAACATATCGGTGTCGTAGAAAAGCTGTGTAATAATAAGGTCGGCACCAGCATCAACCTGCACAGGAAATATACATCGAGATAAACATATAGGTTCTAATAGATTAACAACATTAGGAAAGAAGGTTTTATGAAAGAGCATATCCACATTTTTTTACAAGAGTTTTCATTTTGAACAAAAAAAACAATATAAAATAGAGAACCTTCTTCTTCAAATAAGCAAGATCATTGCTGTATGCTTCTGGTGTAGCCCCTTCCTCACCCTGTATTACATCAGGGTGTGCCTCTGACATTTGAAAAAAAGAATTAAAAATAATAATATTTGGGGTTGAAAGCATACACACCATATGAACGAAGCTCACCTGGATATCCAGCTACAGTAATGCCAAAGTAATCACCATATTTGGATCTAATGTGTTGCACCTGCAATTAGAAAACAAAACTTAAGTTTAAATAAAGAAGGGATTTCTATCATTACCAAATGGGTATTATCTGCTATCCTAAATATCAGTAGCAGCAGTAATCAGCTAGTTATCATATCGAAGACTCTCCGATGTACTTAACAACTTTGTCACCTTAAATCCAAAATTTTAGAAAAGATGTTTTACCAGATCGAGAGCGCAAGCAAAACCACCAGCAACTTGAACAAATTTGTCCTGACCATGCGGAGGGTCTCCTCTAAGTGCCAAAACATTTTGAATCCCATTGGTCTTGATGGTATCCAAAGCATGGTCAATCTTCTCAACTGGCATGTTGGTGCATGTCAGGTGCATCATTGTCTCCACGCACACCTGCAAAATAGTACAAAACTATTATGGCAGCAATGCATAAAGGACATGGAGATTGCAAAACAATTCAACTTGATTATTATATATATTTTTAATATTGGGAATACTGATGACACCAGTTTTTATTGAAATTGACAGTTTAACATCCAGTTAGTGCTTTCCCACAAATGACACCAGGTCACCAGCTAGTGTTCTCACAGGACCAATTACAACATGCTGACAGGTGACATTCTTAAGACTCACTTAATAATCGCACCTTCCCCAATCCAGATACAGAGGCACCCTATGATGAGCACATGGACAACATAAAGAGCCATGAACCAGAAGGCAGACTACGATGGCAAGAAACCTGGATAACCAACCCAATCAAAGTGACATCTCTGCTCACTTCCACTCAAAATTGGCATGGCGTTAAACATGTTGCATGGGAATGGGATCAGTAGAGCTATAGCTCAGAGATCTTTGGCCAAATATCAAAATAGTTGAACCGAATGTGTCTCATAGCAGCAAGATTACTCCTTTTTGACTAAATCACTACGATCCATGAGCTCAAAGCTCAAAATAAGCATGGAACTAAGCACCGCAAGTATCAAAAAGTGAAATTCTTTTCCCAAGAGAACTCTTCAAGCACCTTATTGGAGCTCAAATTAGGTATCATTTTGCAAAACCGCATAGGTGAAGACAAAGCAATTCGAGCCGCTCAAAAAAACTATACTATGCCACACCAGAGCTATCCTAAAACATCATCGTATCAGGCATAGTTGAACTTATGCCAGCAATCAAAACTAATCAGCATCAAAGTATAATCTCGAAGTATCCCACCAAATTCTAGCGAAACTAAATTGAAATAAGCAACTAAAAGCAAATCTAATCACACACAAAGTGGATACATTCTCTACATATCTTTGCACATATTACGAAATTTTCGCATTGCGCCCAAACTCGCACCAAATCGAACCAAACTAGTGCCCACCTCCAACGAAACCAGCATTTCGTCAAGCACATTCGCTGCTCACCGAAGCGAATCAGCAAATCTAATTGCCCACGCCCATGATCCAAACCGCCAAATCCAGCACACCCCGCCATTTCCACCGACACATCACCCCAAGCCGAGCGAGATCGAGCCAAAGGCGCGCAGACGCCACGGGCCAGGAGTTGCCAGATCAGATCTCTCACTCTCACTGGCTGCCCTCTCCTCCCCTCCGGCTCTCGGGCGCGCGGAAAACGAACGTGCGGGAGGCGGCGACGCGTACCATGTTCTGCATGCGGTTGGAGATCTCGAGGGTGAGATCGGCGGTGGATCCCCCGGCGCCCCAGGTGATGTCGCAGAAGGTCGGGCCGTGCGCCACCATGCGGTCCATGCGCTCGAAGAGATTCTCCACCCCCTCCTCCGTCTTGGGCGGGAAGTACTCGAAGGAGAACACCGTCCGGCCATCCGCCGCCGCCTCCCTGACCTTCTCGATCACCTTCATCTCGAACCTCCCAGAAGCCTCCTCCTCCTCCTCCCCTTCGCTCGCCGCTGCGCTTGCGCTCGAATGGCGTGGAGGGGAGAGTGCGCGGGTGTAGGAGGCGAACCGGGTGTGGTGGGTTTATACAAGATCTGGCTCCACCAACCACAGACGTTGAGTGGACCCGGTGTACAGGCATAGACTGGTCACTGGAAGGTGGGTCCCTGATGCGGGTTGCGTGTGGTCAGGGAGGAGGTGGTGGCATGGGTCCATGGTCATTGGCGTCGCTATCTTGCACCAACCCAAATGTGGGTAGGTCACTGAGCGTCCGAGCCACTAACGAATGGGGACCATTAAAAATTGGCTTACAGCGTGTCATGCAATCACTGCCATGTGGGACCATGGGCGCTTAAGTAAGCATCCGTGCTGCTTTTCTTCTCCAACTTGACGGGTTTGGAGTGTAGAAGATAACCTGCTTCTGCCCTTAGCTACCTTTGATTCGAGTAAGATTCCATTAGTGTTACTAGCTAATCAACTGAAATCGTTATCTGCCTGGAGCTCTGATACTGCCGAAAGAGCTAGCATTCCCTTTTTATGTTCACATTCCATGATCACTCTCAGTCATACACTCTGAGCCCCTATACAGTGGCGGAGCCAGGAATTTAAAGAAGTCTGGACATAACTATAGTGCACGAAAGAACAAATACGAAACAATTACATATGCTCATAAAATTTAATAACAACAGCACACGCTCATAAAATTTGATAACACTTATTTTATTGAAATTATGGTTTGATGCACGTAGGGAAATCGTTATCTGCCTGGAGCTCTGATACTGCCGAAAGAGCTAGCATTCCCTTTTTATGTCCACATTCCATGATCACTCTCAGTCATACACTCGGAGCCCCTATACAGTGGCGGAGCCAGGAATTTAAAGAAGCCTGGACATAACTATGGTGCACGAAAGAACAAATACGAAACAATTACATATGCTCATAAAATTTAATAACAACAGCACACGCTCATAAAATTTGATAACACTTATTTTATTGAAATTATGGTTTGATGCACGTAGGAACATGTACAATAGTGCAAGTTTTTAGGAAAAAATTAAACTGTTTTTAAAATAAAAAATACCTCATGGTAGCACTGTGGCTGTAAATTACTACCTCCGGTCATAAAAACAAGTCACAGTTGACTTTTGGACATGTCTTTGACCATTCGTCTTATTCAAAAATTTAGTGCAAACATGCGTAAATATAAACGATGCGTAAAGTACCTTTAATAATAAAACAAATCACAATAAAATAAATGATAACTTACATAGTTTTTTGAATAAGACGAATGGCCAAAGGCGTGTCGAAAAATCAACGGCGACTTGTTTTTATGACCGGAGGGAGTAGTAGCACAGCAGCCGGCGGCTTTACAGTCGGCCACCCGGAAAAAAAAAGCGGCGATGTGCGACGAGATCAACAGCGATTAGGTTACTGACTTACTGGTAGTAGACTAATCAGTAATCACTAATCCCGCAATGAACTTACTAGGATATTTATTAGGCCCCAGGGAACGGCACCACAACGCCACTAGGCACTAGCAGGTCAGGCGAGCCCAGCAGCCAGCATCGATCGGCACTTGCATCCCGCAGGCGTGAGTGCGTGAGCGCTGCGGCGCCTCACGCCCAGCCTCTCTTTTCTCCGCGGTGCCGATGGTGGGAGCCCGGTCAGCTGCGCAGTGCCCACCCTGCCCGGGCCTTGAATCCGCCCCTGGCCCTATATAAGCACGGAAGACACTACTCTCGGAGCAGGTTTGCACACACTACAGAGTACAGAGTACAGAGTAGAGCTACTTCGCAGTGCATATTCTCTATATGCTAGCTAGCTAGTAGACACAACAACTCGAAACGCAACCCTACTTCTCCATGGAGGCGCCGCACTTCGCCAACGGCAACAACGACGGCGGCGGCGAGAGGAGGAAGCGGTGCCGCCACCGCCACCGTTGCCGCGGCGAGTCCCGGAATCACATCCTGTGGCGTATCTTGTGCGCCCTCTGCTGCTGCAGCTGCCCAGAGAGCTAGTGAGCCGATAGAGCGTTGAGCAGCCCTAGCTGCATCAACAAAATGGTGCAAGAGCTTTACTATAATCTACTCCCTCCGCATCAAAATGTTTATCACTTTTGACTTTTGAACAAACGTTTGACCATTCGTCTTATTCAGAAAATTAGCACAAATATATAAAAAAATAAGTCATACTATATTTAAAATATATTTAGTGATAAAACAAGTCACAATAAAATAAATGACATTTATATAATTTTTTTTGAATAAGACGAATGGTCAAACGTTTGTTCAAAAGTCAAAAGTGACAAACATTTTGATACGGAGGGAGTATAATCTAATGTATGCTACTTTACTATTTGTACTGATCATCTAAAACTAATACGTCGTCTAAATATATATAGGTTCTTATTTGTCCGGCCAGATAAATAATAGAGCTCGTGTCTTTATTTCTGCTCATATATAGAATGAAATTGAACCATGTATATAGTTTTCATGTGTGTTTGCTGGGACATCGAAAGTATTGATGCTCAATGTGTGGGCTTAAGACGTATATATGGGCCGGCTGACATCCAATAGAAAATCATAATTCTTTTGTTGCTTGACGTGGCATCTTTTGCTGCTCAATCCGGAGCATTAGGGTGTGATCCTTCTCTTTCTTTGTGTTGCTTTAATGTGAACTAGCAAATATACCTGTGCGTTGCAACAGAAGAAATAAAGGAGAAAAATAAATTTAATCCCACGATAGTAAAAATTCTAGGAATATTAAGGAGATCCGCAAGACCCATGGCTAACTTTTTTGGTTTCACTGCAATTAACATACACGATTCTTCCATAAGAAACAATCCAATGTGTTCCGAAAAGAAAAACAAAGGATATAATTAAAAACTCTCGACAGGTGAGCTTAAGGGGATTGTAAAATAAAAATTGTATTTCCAACACAATTCTTGAAGCCAAGAAGCAGCCATGTAAGATTAATGAGTTAAGTATTTTACTGAGTTCATTTGATTGCTGCACCTGGAAATATATCAGCTAGCAGCAATGGCAATCTGACTAATAAACAACTGAAACTAAGTGCACATTGATAAGCTCAGTGGTTTCCATTGTACGAAAGAACAAAAGATAGATGAAGTGTGGCCTGTCTAGTACTTTCGTCCTACAAACATCTACATCAAATGCACAACCTATACTTTTGGCTTCATAGGACATCTGCATCAAATGCAAAACCTGTACTTTTGGCTTCATAGCACTTCCGCTTGTTCAGCTTCGTACGCCCCCTTTAGCCTCCTTGCCTAAGGATCCCAATAATCTTTACTTCACCATCCTAATTTCATGAGCACGCATCAGGTCTTCGACGTTCACTCAGAGATTGCTGCTGAAGAACATGCCAAAATATTTATCCTTATCAGCCGCCAACTTTGATAGATCATTAGTTGAAAACATCTAAAAGAAACACGCAATGGCCCGTTACTTGAATGACTACGATATGTTCCAATGAAATGCACAGCAAGAAGCTAAGAATACATTTACAAATTATGATGATTTAGCTTCTCATAATCACAAATTGTATATTCTACAGCAGGGCATAACATCATCAGAGCTGTTGCAAATTTCACCGAGCACCAATCCTTCGAGTTAATGTTAGAAATATCCTTAAGATGTTTATCAATAAGGCGCAAGGTTTCAGAATGTTTCTTCTCGCAATAATCACAATCATACAGCCAGCATGCCACCTCAATTATACGGTCATTAACCTGGATACAAACAGCATTGCTTCATCAAAAGTATGGCATCAAAAACTTTGGTCAGTGGCAATTAAGGTGTCTAACAGCACAATGGACAAACTATCAAGATGTATGTGGCCGGAAGCAATAGAGGACACAATTTATGTTAGCACATTTGGCAAGGTAGTTAGCTCACCATCTCTGGTCTGACATCAGAGGCATAACGCTTCAGGAGTATGTTCATGCCTTGACTCATCTGGCCCCACATCAATTCCATGATTGCTTCATTAGAAAGGTAGGGTATTTCCTTAAAAGGACGCAGGAAAGAAAGGTCTCAAAATTGTTCATAGACATATGCAATCAAGGGAGGTTACACTAACCAAGCTTGCTTCAATGATTGCTTTTATATTCAGACTTCTCAACAGCTAGTTTTTTGTCCAGGTAGGCACCAGTTTTTGACTATGCTGACCGTTAACAACAATATCAAGGTTAATGGCGCAGACTCCCTGACCCAATAACCGAAGCACTATCCACTCACTCAATCTCACACTCCTTGTTCTCCATGGATGCCTTCGTCAACTTGGTATTGTAATCTGACCAGCTAACATCCTTGTTCTCAGGTACAGTTTTAGATTTGATTCCACCAAGTTGACTTTAAATATTGCAGCAACAGACCAGTCAGCAATATTAAAACATTAAATTACAGCGAAAACCTTAAAAACATAAACTTACTTGTAAATTGTTTGCCGCTCCTCATTAAATATGTCGACTCCATTTACAACTTCCATCTACAAAAAGATTATGGTTGCATCACCAAAGGCAAACAGGAAATAATAACAAATGAAGAAAGCATCATTCCCACCAATGGTGTATCTTCACAACTTATTCAACAGTAAGTAAGAATTAACACAACACAGATCTAACAGGACACTTTCAAAAGAAGTTAACAAAGGAAACTACAATCGACAAATCAACACATCATAACGTAAAGGTCAGGACCATAATGTCCTAATGGTAGGCCGATGGGTTCAAATTAAACTCCTTTTGTTGGTGACGTATAATTAAAGACAAAAGTACCATAGAGCAAGGCAACAGCATGAGACAAATGCAGTTCAGCAACCTACGTCTAGAAAGAATCATGTCAGGGTCTTAAGCTTTAATTTATTTTTTCTAGTCCCTCTTCGTTATAAACCTCTAATATGTACTTTTCGGGCTCCTGTAAACAAACTGAAACTCAACTTAGAGTGAAAAATCATTTAGTCCAGTTTCATCTACAAGTTTGGATAATTTTTGTGAGATTGAATTGCAAGGCTCAGAGGCAAGGTTGTTTTGTCTGATGTTTCCTATTAAATTAGAAACATACATTTTACATAAAGCTCAGAACTCTGTCCAAAGTTGCTTCAAGCAACAATTTAGATTAATAATTAACCTCACAATAAAAGCTTCATTTTCCCCTTCGTATTAGACACCTAGATGCTTTAAGGCACACAATTAACAGCTAAAATTAAATGTATTACACAAATAGCACCTATATTTTCTACATGTGAACAAGAACCTACAAAAAGATGTAAATTTTTTGAGAAAGTGCTTGGGGAATGAACAAGACAACCCATCAGCCTTGCAAATCTAATATTATTCTTAGGACTAAGAATAAAAAACCCTAGAATAATAAACTATATTGTGGACAAACAAATAAATCCATTGGAAATCCTAACAAAAGTTGTCCTATGCATCACACAGGGACAGGACCCAAATGCTTTGAACATACCCACATGTACCTGCGAAGGGATGTTAAATCCCTAATCATTACATTACAGTATGCTTAGCAATAAAGAATGCAGATTCTACATACTGTTGCTTGTAGTTAGTGTCAGAAACACTCAAGAAAACATGAAGTAGACACACGCGAATTGGTGCTGCGAAGCGGCAGCTTTTTCGGTTGTATTGAACTGAACTTATAGAAAACAGAGTACGGCAGTTGAACCGCCTACAAACTCGCACACGAACGTGTGGTGGCCGTGCCATCCCACGACCCACGATCGAGCTGCGCAACTAACCCACCTCTGCACGAACGCAGCGTGCATCAGGCGGCCTGAAGAATCGGGCTAAATGCTAACTAACTTATTCAGATGCCCTGAAAACAAAATGACGGTGAACAGTAAAAACAGGGAAAAAACAGAGGACTAAGCGTTCAAGAGTTATTTCAACAAATCTCCTCCTAAATCTTGAAGTGCTGAACTACTTAATGTCTAGAAGGCCAATCTTCAAGCAAAGATCCTCGAACTTGATTTTGCAGAGAGGCTTCGTGAGAATATCCCCAAGCTGCTCCTCCGTTCTAATAAACTTCACCTCAATCTGACCTGTGCTTGCATACTCCCGAATCGAATGAAATTTGATATCTATATGCTTACTTCGGTCGTGATGCACTGGGTTCTTTATCAGCGAGATAGTGGACTTGTTGTCCACCCTTAGCACCGGCCTGCTCACCTCTGAATCACTGATTTCAGCTAACAGCCGGGCTAGCCAAACAGCTTGACATGCAGCAGTAGCAGCAGCAATATACTCAGCTTCACAGCTAGACAGAGCTACTACCTTTTGTTTAGTCGATTGCCAACTAATGGGACTGTCCCCAAGGAAGAATATGACTCCAGAAGTGCTCTTCCTACTGTCCAAATCTCCAGCCAAATCACTATCGCTAAAGCCTAAAAGCTCAGCCTTTTCTCCATTCTTCCTGGGATAGAAGACACCCCTATTGCTTGTCCCAGCTATATATCTCAAGATATGTTTCACTGCTGCAAGATGTTCCATATGAGGTTCTTCCATGAACCGACTCACATACCCAACAGAGTACGCCAAATCTGGTCGGGTATTGACAAGGTATCTTAAACTACCAACCAAACTTCTATATTCAGTAGCATCTACACGGGGACTCTTGCTTTCCTTGCTCAGCTTCAGTTTGGCCTGCATAGGTACCTCACAAGGATTGCAATCCACCATACCACCTTTCTCAAGTATCTTCTTTGCATAGCTGCCCTGAGATAAGGTAATACCATCTGCATCTTGCTTCACCTCAATGCCCAGGTAGTAAGTGAGCAGTCCAAGATCACTCATCTTGAACACTTTAGTCATTTGCACCTTGAACTTATCAATTTCAGTGCTGCTAGTGCCAGTGATTACCAAATCATCCACATAGACACCTACCACAAGCCTCTCATCACCACTCCCTCGGCAATAGATAGCATGTTCTGATGGACATTTGTCAAACCCCAACACACCCAATTTTTCATCCAATTTTTGATTCCAGGCACGAGGAGCTTGATGTAAACCGTAGAGAGCTTTATGCAGTTTGAATACCTTGTGTTCATGGCCGGGTTGAGCAAATCCCGGCGCTTGTTCCACGTACACCTCCTCCTGGAGGTCGCCGTTCAGAAACGCCGTCTTGACGTCCATATGGTGGACTTGCCACCCTTGATGCGCCGCTAGCGCCAGCAGCAGCCGCACCGTCTCCATGCGTGCCACTGGAGCGAACACCTCGTCGTAGTCGATCCCAAGGCGCTGTGCATAGCCCTTCACGACGAGCCGCGCCTTGTGCCGCACCACGGCACCGTGCTCGTCCTTCTTGACCTTGTACACCCACTTGAGCCCTATGGCGCGCCGGCCAGAAGGTAGCTCAGTGAGTGTCCATGTGTGGTTATCCTCAATGGCGCGTAGCTCCTCCTCCATCGCCCGGCGCCAACTTGGATCTTGCTCGGCCTGAGTCAGCGACCCCGGCTCCTCCGCGCTCACCGCGAAGAGTTGTCCTCCACCCAAATCGCGGACTGCCAGCCCAGGTGGCGTAGCAGGGCCGATGATGTTGCTCATGGTGCGGAATCGG
The DNA here is from genome assembly GCA_005191435.1 of Raddia distichophylla. Taxonomy (NCBI): domain Eukaryota; kingdom Viridiplantae; phylum Streptophyta; class Magnoliopsida; order Poales; family Poaceae; genus Raddia; species Raddia distichophylla. The sequence goes on from SPJY01003379.1 coordinate 2,384,568, forward strand.
AGCAGCGCCTCTTCGCCTTGGTCGACATCCAGCTCATCGCCCAGTTCAATTGGTGGTGTAGCAAACTGGATAGCTGGGGTGGTAGCCGATGGAGACCCGTCAGTTGTCGTAGGTGATGGTGTTGGTGATGCAGAGTCCATTACTGGGACTCCCGTCATTGGCGTTGAGGGAGACACTGATTCAGTCATGGCCGCAGCAGCTGGAGATGCAGGGGACGCCACACCTGCTCCGTCAAACCTTGGCACAGCCTGGTACTCGACAGTGAAGATATCATCATCGCCGGGAGCATCAGTGCCAATCTTGTCCTCTCCAGACCAATCCCACTGCCCAGACTCATCAAAAATCACATCACGTGTCACATGAACACGCTTTGTGATAGGATCGTAGGCCCGATAAGCCTTGGATCCCCTCTCATAACCAACGAAAATCATTTTTCGGCCACGGTCTTCCAATTTCTTCAAATGAGGTGTCGTGTTCTTCACGTAGGTGATGCAGCCGAAAGTTCGAAGATGATGAACCGCCGGCTTCTTCCCATACCATGCCTCAAATGGAGTCATGCCATCCACGCCCTTTGTGGGTACCCGGTTCAGAAGGTAGACTGCAGTGAGCACAGCCTCACCCCAGAACCAGCCCGGCAGGCCCTTCGCCTTGAGCATGCTCCTCGCGGTGCCGACGACCATGGCGTTCCGGCGCTCGACGACTCCGTTTTGCTGTGGGGAGTACGGAGCCGTCAATTGCCGCTGGACACCATCAGCTGCGCAATACTCCATGAACTCCGTTGAGGTGAACTCGCCTCCGCGATCAGTGCGCAACGCCGTCAATTTGCAACCGGATTCTGCCTCCGCTCGAGCTCGAAACTTCTTGATGGCTGTTGCCGCACGATCCTTCGATGGCAGCAGTGTCGCCCACATATACCTGCTTCGATCATCGACGAGCAATAGGAAATATTTGTTACCCCTTGGTGTTGCCGGCGTCACGGGTCCACACAGATCGCCGTGGACCAGCTCGAGTGCACGCTCCGCCCGCCACTGCGCCTGATCTGGGAACGGCGTCCTCCTCTGCTTGCCGGTGATGCACGCCTCGCAGAGCTGGTCCACTTGCTCGATGGCGGGTAGCCCCCGGACCAGATCATCGCGAGCCATCTTCCGCAGCGCCGCCATATTGATGTGGCCCATCCTGGCGTGCCATCGCCAGGCACTCTCCTTGCCTCGCATCGCCAAACACACCGGCCGTGCCACGTTGACGTTGAGCACGTACAGCCGGTTCCTCGCACGCGTGATCCGTGCCAGCAGGCGTCCGCTGGGCTCGCGGATGCTCATCACGCCTTGCTTGATGTGGACGCCGTACCCCGCCTCGTCGAGCTGCCCCACGCTCACCACGTTTGCCGTGAGCTGGGGTATGAAGTAGACGCCGGAGAAGGAGCGATGTTCACCGTTCTTGCACTCGAACAAGACCGTCCCGCAGCCCTCGATCTCCGCCACCGAGTCGTCGCCAAAACGCACGGTCCCTGTCACCGCCGTATCCAGATCTGCGAAGGCCGCCCGAGACCCCGACATGTGATTCGTGGCCCCGGTGTCGCAAATCCATGACTTGGAGTCGTGTTCCTCCTTTGCTCCAAGTTGGACGAACACCTTCTCCTCCCGCAGATGCACCTGGCCGCCGCATCTTGCCGCCTCCACTGATTCACCGGTGGGAGACGTGCGCGCCAAAGCCGCACATGGGGATCGGGAGCACGAGCTCGCCGGAGACGAGACGCCCGGCGCGGTCGCGGTCGGAGAAGTCTGAGGATGCGGCGAAGCGGATTTCGACGGCGGCGGAGATGTGGAGAAGTGTACGAGAGGAGTTGCCTTCACCAGCATCAACGTCTCCTCCTCTTGTACAACGTGGGTCTCTTCCTTTTTGGGCTTGGACCGGCAATCCCGGGCCCAGTGCCCATATTTTCCACATTTACGGCATTGGTCCCGGCCAATCTTGCCGGAGTTGTTTGCCGGCCCAGACGACGACGAGCCGGATGAACCCGAGTCGCCGCCGCGCCCTCGGCCGCGTCCTCGCCCACGGCCGCGCCCACGCCCGGAGTTGCCGCCCGTGCCACCACTGGACTGGTTCTCCGCCTCGCGCCGCTTCCGCCGCGCGTCCCACTCCTCCTCCGTCAGGTACAGCTTGCCGTCGTGGTGTACCGACGGTGGATGCGGCTTGAACGCCTCCTCGGCCGCCTTCAGTCGCCCTGTCACTTCAGCCAACGTGAGCGTGGACACATCCAGCAGAGTTTGAATTGCGATCACGATTTGCCGGAACCGCGATGGCACACTGCGGAGCATCTTCGCCACCACCTTGGCTTCTTCCACCACCTCGCCGAGCGTCGCAAGGTGTGCAACCATGCCGCTCAGGCGCAAGGAGAAATCCTCCACGCTCTCATCCTCCTTGAACACCGCCAAGTCGAATTGCCGCCGCAGTTGCTGCGCCGTCGACCGTTTCACGCGATCATCACCGACTCGCATGATCTTGATTGCATCCCACGCCTCCTTCGCCGTGCTCTTGTCGGCGATCGTGGCCACCATCTCTGGCGGCACGGCGCTGACCAGGACATCCAGCGCCATCATGTCCTCTTGACAATCGACACCGCCTGTGTCGACGGCCGTCCATAGCCCCCTTGCCTTGAGCTTCACCTTCATGAGCAGTGCCCAGTCAGAGTAGTTGATCTTGGTGAGGGCGGGGTAGCTAGTCCTGCCGCCCACCTCACGAACCAACCGCTGGATCACGACTCCTCCGCCGGAGCCGCTCGCCGCATCGCCGGCGTCGTTGGCGACCGAAGCCGATGGAACTTGGGGACCTGTCATCAGCGCGTACTCGATCGCCCGGTCACGATTCCAACAGCAATACCTCGCCGCGATCGCGCCCCGGTTCGCAACCGGCTCTGATGCCACTTGTCAGAAACACTCAAGAAAACACGAAGTAGACACACGCGAATTGGTGCTGCGAAGCGGCAGCTTTTTCGGTTGTATTGAACTGAACTTATAGAAAACAGAGTACGGCAGTTGAACCGCCTACAAACTCGCACACGAACGCGTGGTGGCCGTGCCATCCCACGACCCACGATCGAGCTGCGCAACTAACCCACCTCTGCACGAACGCAGCGTGCATCAGGCGGCCTGAAGAATCGCGCTAAATGCTAACTAACTTATTCAGATGCCCTGAAAACAAAATGACGGTGAACAGTAAAAAAACAGAGGACTACGCGCTGAAGAGTTATTTCAACAGTTAGAAGCACGAATAACAACTTAAATAGTAGATATCAGAATATGCAATTCAGCCTTTGCGATGCAGTGGAATTAATAATAAGTCATAAGTTTATGAACTCTATGTGCACACAATAATCCTATTCAAAGAACTGGTTATTGTGCCATGCAAATATCACATTATTGATGATTAGCTAGCTGGTACACTCAAAACATTTACAGAAATTATATGTGAAGTAAACAAGTTTCTAAAGACTATAAAAAACAGACCTGCTGAGTAATAGGTGCACCTCCATATGCAATGACTACACTGTCGTGCGGTCGCGGTCCTGGAGCAGCGAGGCAACGTCCTCGTTGGCCTAAGCCGCCTTCTTCTGCGCTTCCTTGGCCTTCAACGACTGCAGCTTGGCGTGGTTGTAGTAGCCCATGCCGAGGATGGCGATGTCGTCGAACAGGTTGATGGGGTTGAGTGAGATGCCCTTGGAGGTGAGGATGATCTGAATGAGGATGAGGCACGTGGCCCCAAAGACGACGGCGGCGGGCAGGAGAGCAACGCCATGGAGTGACGGCGCATCATCCATGGGCAGTAGATGAAGACGAGCTTCTGAATATACCTGGTGTTGGACCTCGGCAGAGCGGGTCAGCATCTGCGAGCTCTTGGGTGCGACATCCTGCACGGTCGCGACAGCGAAGGAGGAGTCACCGGCTTTAGGGCGGAGCCGAGGCATGTCACCGGCTTCGGGGCAGGCGCGGGGTGGCGGAGGTGACGCCGAGGCGGCGCTGGGCGCCCGGAGTGCCAAGGGCGACGGGGGCGGCGCCGAGGCTTCTACACGACGGGCCAAGGGCGACGGGGACAGTGCAGAGGGTTCTGCGGGGCGGGCCGAGGGCGATGGGGGTTGATTTGCTCAGAAGCTCTTGATTTGAGAGGATTTGTGGGCACCGGAGCTCGAATCAGGGGACGATCCACGCGAGGAAGCTCTGGATTTTGGGGTGTTCAATGCGGAAGCTCGGATCTGGGAGCGATTTGGGCTGCAGCGCCTCGATTTGAGGGGAGTTCGGCAAGCTTCGGGCAAGGGAGAAGGGGAGGGCGGCGGTGGGCGGCGTCGCGCGGCGGGTCGCGGCAGCAGGGCGAGGACGGCGGCGACAAGGCGAGGACGGCATCGGCGGCAGCGTTTGCAGTGGCAGAGGGGGACCGTGCGGGAGTGGGATCGTGGGCTGGTGGACTGGGGCGGCGGGTGGTATCCCTAGGGTAGCTCGCGGTGGTGCGGTTGTAGTTAGGATCGGACGGAGCAGAAGAGAGAATGCATGTGGATGGTGCAGATCTTAAATTGACAGTACCACCACCGTGACCATAAGCCGGTTTATAATAGTAGAGATAGAGATTGAACTAGCAAGCGTGCACGTGCAAAGCACGTAGGAGCAATGCTGATATCAACAATTTATTATAGAAAAAATGTAACATGTATGGTTGGGGCGTACGTGCCTGACCCCGCTTTATAGTATACTGTGCTAGTCTATTAGTTGTAGTCTAGAAAGAATTTGGAGTCCGTGGTCTATACTTATCGAGTTGTGAGCAAGAGTCCGTAGTCTATACGTATCTATTCAAGAGTCAATGGTCTATACGTATCAAGAGTACGTGGACTATACGTATATGTATATATGGACAAGGGCAAGAGAACATGGTCTATATGTATCGAGTTGTGGGAAAGAGTCAGTGGTCTGTATGTATCGAGTCAAGAGTCCGTGGTTTATACGTATCGAGTCAAGAGTCCGTGGTCTCTACGTATATGTATATATGGGCAAGAGTCAGTGGTCTATACGTATCGAGTTATGCGTAGGAGACTGTGGTATATATTTATCGAGTCAAGAGTCCGTGGTATATACGTATCGAGTCAAAGAGTCCGTGGTCTCTACGTATATGTATATATGGACAATAGTCCGTGGTCTATACGTATCGAGTTATGGGCAAGAGTCCGTGGTCTATATCTATCGAGTCAAGAGTTCGTGTTCTATACTTGATAGCAAATTTCTGAAAAATTATGGCTGTTAGATAATAAATTGAGAAAATAGACGGATGTGATTTGTAGTTGGATCTAGGTCAACTGCTCAATTATAGAGTAGTTTAGATTTAGATAGCGAACTGAATTTTCATACTCGTAGTGGTTGTAGAAAGAATTTAAGATATTTTATATTATTAGGGGCATGAGTATTTCTTGGTAGACTTGTAGTTTACGTAAGATGTGGGCACATTTTTTGTTCAACTTTAACAGAAGACGTGGACAGACTGGACATGGAATACTCGCGCGGTCCTACCAAACTCACGAGGCTCTGCTCTTTTTTTTTTTTTTTGGTTTCATCTCCTAGAGAGGATGAGGAGGAGGAAGAGGAGGAGAAGCAAATTTGAAAGCCCTCAAAATAAGATCTAAAGATTATAAAAAAATTTAAAAATAGTTTTAGAATCTTTGAAAAGACTACTAAAATTAATGGAAAAATCGTTACAATTTATCACAACATATAGACCATATAAAAATAATAAAATTTGTTACAGTAATACGTAATGGTACCATACGCTAAAAAGAACAAGGCCTTGGTTTGATAAACTGATCGGTAGACATGTCACGGAGCCCATTAGGCCGATCACTAAACAAGGCCCATTAATCTCGGCCCAACGCAGAGCGACCCAATCGGCAGCGAGCCAGCGAGCGATCGATCGTTATCCGGTTCAAAGCCGAGCGACCGAGCGTCTCGCCACCTCTCCAACGCAAGCCACTACTCCGCTCGCTGCTGCCTCCGCCTCCTCCATGGCGGCCTTCGCCTCCCCACCCTCGCCGGTGATGTCCGCCTCGGCCTGGTGCATGGAGTCCCTCCGTGCCGCTCTCCCCGTGCTCCGACCCTCCCCGGCGGGCAGGCTCCGGTCGTCTTTCTCGCCCGCGGCGGTGGCCACGGCGGCGTCGGTCGGCTGCCTCAGCTCCTTCTCCGGCCTCGCGCCGGTCTCGCCTATCCTCTCCCTCGGAGCCGGTAAAGGACTCGTACTACCCCTGCCCGACTCAATGAACCTACGCCGAGATTGCAGCGCGCAGATGCGGCAATGATAACTAAGAAGGGGGATACAGGCTGTGGGGGGACATTTAGAAATTTAGGATTTTTAAGATGAGAATGCATGTTAATATGCTTAAAATTGTGAAGTTTAATGCTTGATGATGAATTGGAGATGTGAATGTGTACTCCTAGTACATAATTGCTGCGTTCTTTATCTGGTGTATGTATAATCTACATAAACGAATGCAAGTATGCCTGTTGCCACACACGTGAGGTTTTTCGCAGTGATAGATTTAAGATGGCAACGTAGAGGTCAACTAGTCTCGTGTACCTAAAACTAGTTCTAAGATGCCCTGCGACGGTACGAACTAAGGAAGAGGGATACAGTTTGTCCTTACTACTTAGAGCATTCTAATATGTTTAAAATTTTTTTTTAACAAGAATATGTTTTAAATTGTGGATTGAATGCTCTCTGATGAATTGGAGATGTGATTGCATACTATTAGTTGTCTAACACCACTCTAACAAGAAAACTGCAATTTTATTTGTCACGTCTACGATGAAGATCTATCTGCAAAAATATTAACACTTGCGGCCTTCTACATTTTGTGTGTATTTTCCCAGACACCTGCAGTTTTTTTCGATTGACAGCTTTAAGATGTTGATGAATAACACATCTAGTTGTTTATCTGCTTTGCAAAATTCATCCTTCAGAGTCAAATTCCCTGAGAAAGTCACATGAATGCTAAAATTTGGATGACTTGCCTGAAAAGACATTTGAAATATGTGTTACACTTTTGATTCAAAAGAAATATGTGTTACACTACACTCACTCATTCCTCTGTCGAACATTTTTTAGAGAGCTCTAGCTTTGAGCATCGATTGTTTGGTATTGATGCACATGGAAGGATAGTGGCAATGAGGCATGGGAGGCGAGTTCCTAAACTTAACAGGCCTCCAGATCAGCGGAAAGCACTTCTGCGTGGGCTGACCACACAGCTGCTGAAGCATGGAAGGATAAAGACTACTAAGGCAAGGGCAAAGGCAATGAGGAAATATGTTGAGAAGATGATCACACTGGCAAAGGATGGATCACTCCACAAAAGGAGGCAGGCCCTGGCATTTATTTATGAGAAGCATATAGTGCATGCGTTGTTTGCTGAAGTTGCAGACAGGTATGGGGAAAGAGAAGGGGGCTACACAAGAATCGTCCCAACATTTCCAAGGCGGGGAGACAATGCACCTATGGCTTACATTGAGCTTGTTTAGGTAATGAAGCTCCTTATTATATTATGTCCGTAGTCCCTCAAAGTCAATTGAATGTATCTTTTTTAGTTCTGAAGATACGGTTTGACTATCCTGACGTTACACTGTTTGAATGAGAGGTTAGTTTCCTTTTGTGTAGAATTACAAGGAATCGATTGATCATCCTTGTGTAGGATTGTTACAGTCAAACAATAACAAAAGAGAAACAAACATTTTCTTACATGAATTCTATTTATCTTTTTTATATGCAGGAAGAATAATAATAATTCTCTTACTCTAATTTATGTACTCTTATCTGCAGGATGTGCCATTAGTTGCAGTTCATTCGTGGATGCTGCCCAGGCTGCCGGATGTTTTATATATTCCCTTTGTAACAAACTGTAGATCAAGCGTAAAGATTTTGAACGGTCAAACTTCAACCTGTAATTGCAAAAGCACTGTGCTATTTTTTGCAAACTGTTTCTGGCATTGAAATCTGGCTCGTTTCAAGCATTCACTGGCACTCAACCAGTTACTGCGCACCGGCGTACATGCTGGCAAACCATATGGGACGCTTTCGTTCCTAGTCTGTATCAAACTAGGAACCAAAGCGTCCCCGCGGTTTACGATCAATGGGCCAAATCGAAATGAATAAGAGGGGCAAAAGGAGGAGTAAGAAATTATAATAAGTGAAAAGAAGAAAAGAAAAATATTAAGAAATTTCAATTGTTCGGAAATTTAGGAATTTTGTAATTTTTTATAGATTTTTCCACTTGAGTTTTTTTGTCCTCGTTTGGTTCCAATTTTTTGCGTTTTGCGTTTTGCAAACGCGGTTATCAAGCAATCATGATTAATAGGCCAAATTGAAAAGAATAAGAGAGGAAAAAAGAGTAAAAGAACAATATTCGAAAATTTCAGTTGTTTGGAATTTTACAAATTCTTTATTTTTATGTTGTTTTTAAAATGGACCTAGAAAAAGGGAAGTATAAGAAGGGGAAAAGAGGAGAACAACATTTTTTTTATTTTCTGGAATTTTGAGAATTCTTAAACTTTTTATGGATCCTTTTTGTCCATTTACGTTTCCATTTGTTCAACATTTCTATTTTCCTTTTTTGGAAACAAGGCAAAAACAAAATAGAAAAAGGAATAAATATGGTCTAAATAGATAAGATAAAGTATTTTTAAATTTGAGCTTCAATAAATTATGGAAGACGTCCAAACCTTGTATGGATATTGTTTGTGTGGGCATGGTCCCATTTTTGCAAAACTTCAATTTTTTGGATCTTTTTTCGACCTACGAAACAAAGTAGAGAAGAGGTGGGGGGGAGAGAATATGTGCTAAATAGGAAAGTACAAACTATTTTTAAATTTGAACATAAAAAAAATTGGGTAAAATTTAAAGGATGTATGGATGTTCTTTGTGCAAGCATGGTCCTATTTTTTCAACTTCTGTTTTTTTTTTAACCTAGGGAAAAAATAGAAAAGGAGTAGAGGCAACGAGGCAGGCGCCTACCGGGATGAAAATAAGTGAAATCAGGGGAAGTAGGGTTCAAACCTAGGGCTTGTGTTGTGAAAGCTAACTCGGCTAGCCAGGCAGGCAAGGCGTCTGTGTTTGTTGGGTAGTAGGCTGTAGGATTTTTTTTATATGTTAAGTTATGGTGGACGGTCGAATTTTATTTGACGAGAAGATCGGATGGCCAAGATTTTCCAGGTAACATAGTCTTGCACAAATTTAGTCTCAGGACGACTTACATAGGAGAATTACAAATACTAATTACCGAACTACATACGGCCATACAGTTAAAAGGTATAAACTTATAGTTCTTCTCTGAAATGAAAAAACTATTCCAAACCGACATTTCGAACGAATTTTTTCACTTATGTAATGACCAGATATTTTGTTGAATCATGGCGAAGCAAGGAGGTCAGGATGGCCGAGTGGTCTAAGGCCTTGTTCTTTTCAGCGTATCGTACCGCTGCGTATTACTGTAGCAAATTTTGTTATTTTTATATAGGCTATATGTTGCGATAATTTGTAACGATTTTTTCGTGACTTTTAGTATTCCTTCCAAAGATTCTAAAATTATTTTTTAATTATTTTTTAATAATATTTAGACCTCATTTCGAGAGCTCTCAAATTTGCTACAGTAATACGCCAACGCAACGATACGTTGAAAAAAACGAGGCCTAAGGCGCCAGACTCAAGTTCTGCTTACGAGGGCGTGGGTTCAAATCCCAGTTCTAACAATGGATTATTTTCCTTACTATTTTATTTTCAATTATAATAGAAAACCCAACAATGAATATGTATTTTCTATTTAGCGAGCGCCAGGCGTCGGACGTCCGGCCGGGGCGCTCGTACCGGACCAGCCCCGGCCGTCCAATCCCTGGCTATTTTCCTTACTATTTTATTTTCTATTTAGCGAGCGCCAGGCGTCGGACGTCCGGCCGGGGCGCTCGCACCGGACCAGCCCCGGCCGTCCGATCCCTGGCACCGCGGCGCGGCGACTAGCTAGCAGTCTGTTGATCGTTTTTTCAATTAAACTTCTGATTTTTGTATAAAATTAAAACAGTGTTCAAAATACGTGGAATAAATTTCATAATTCTTCAAAAATCGAGAGCAACCCATTTTAAATACTTTTAAATTTTTTGATTTTTTCACTTTTTAAATTTTTTTTACACCGTGTGATCGTAATAACTTCGTATAGCATACATTATACGAAGTTATACGAACATAGCCAAGTGTACTTAGAACAACAGAGTCATCAGTCAAAGGCAATAACGCAATAATAAAAGCATAAAATGAGTATATGAACTGCAATCATAATATTGCGCAGGGTTTAAAAAACCCATGGGTTCGCGGGTTCGGGTACCAATATCCCACACCCGTACCCGCGTACCCGATGGGTACAACATATCACCCATTAAGAAACCCATGGGTTCAGATATTAGCCCATACCCGTCCCCTAATAGGGTAAAAACCTGCCGGGTTTCGGGTACAGATTGACATCTCTGGTTAGTATTATAGACAAATTCGGTGGTGATTGAATCACTCGTATAACTTCGTATAATGTATGCTGCGCTGGACTCCCAGACTGTAGCGTTTCCCTTTCTATTTTGACGTTTAATTTTTTAGTTATAGTACAAAAAAAACTAAAGGCTGTTTTGAAGAAAACGGAATGCCACGTGAGGACATACTCTTTAGCATATGTGTACCAACAATAAATAATATATTTTTTACTCAATCTTTAATTATTTTTTTTAGTTGTATAAGAAGAAACATACAGACTATATTCAAGAAAACAAAAATGGAAAGCCGCATGAGGACATCCTCTTTAGCATATAGGTAGGTAAATAAAACCAAAGTTGGAAATATGTTCGCAAAAAATATTCAAAGCATGCTTGCGTGAAATAGTCACTAACGATTTAAACAACAGTGGTAGATTAGTACTAACATGACTCTACCATCCAATTAGAGGAGTTGTCGTAGTTAGACCAGTAGATTTGCTTCATCTCCCTTTCTCATTCTAGATAGAATAATTACATCAACAATTTTTCTTGTCAATCTCTTTCAGAAAGAACTCCGTTTTCATTCTTTTTAGAAAAGATTTCTCTCATTTGTCTATATCATTCTCTTCCATCCCTTTCGAAGGGTTTGTTTTGAAGATGATGAAAAATGTGGCGAAAGAAAGTGAAAGAGCATGGTGCCGAAAATAAGGAAGAAGACGAAATGATGAAAATGTGGTCGAAGACAAAATGAAGGGTCGAAGGTTTGTAGGAACACTTAATTTTGACAAACTAAACAACTTTAGTGGCATTTTTGTTGTGATATTCTAGCGATGTATTGGTGTCCTTGATCTGTCCACATGCAAGGACAGTCACACTTTTATCTTCCCTACAATTTCTATTGTAACCATAGAGATTATGAGCCTGATTTACCTGCATTTTTTCTGTCATATAGAATTAATCCTCAAAATAAAAGTGATCCCCCTCTGTCTATTAGAAAAGGTGGGATGCAATAATGCAAACGATGGGAATTGTTTTACATCCTCAATTAGTGCAGTGCAATATTAAAGAGATAAGTGTCTCTCGACCTGATCCTATACCCTGACTCACCCTCCGTGGACGAACCTTGCGGAGAAAACCTTGGGTTTTTGGGACATTGAATTCTCACCAATATTTTCGCTACTCAAACTGACATTCTCGCTCCCACTTCATCAACCCTTGTTTTCACGTTTGCTTCCCTCTAAGGCAGAACACTCCCCAAGTGACACATTTTGACATCCCACAACTTTTGTAGATTGCTTAGCCCCGTTCAACTTCGTCGCAAGGGCACGCAGACTTATTATCAACGAAAAGGTGCTCTCTAAACTGAACGTGATAGTTTTCCATCAGATGGATGTTCACGTAACTCCACTCCTGGCTTGGATTATATATCCATTTGTCTCTTCAGCCATTCGACATGTTGCATGGCAGAGACGGGATGAATCCGATTTGAAATGGATGGTGTGAGTTTGTCAATTGCTCGGCAAACCACTAGATTAATAGTGCATATACCAAGTTTGTTCAGTGGTTGTAACGTAATTGGTTAGTGGGGCAAAATTTGGCCTGGGAATCGAATGAATTTGGCAAAGTGTTTGTTCCTGAATGAGGGAAGTGGAAAGACAAAGAAGGATAGGGAGCTCGCCTCCTTTTTTTGTAATCGCCAAAAATTGTACGATGAACCTTCTTGTTCAAGCAGGCATATGACCCTGAGACGTGATGGTGTAACTTTTCCAGCCCGGTACAGTTATTTCAATAAGAATAAGAAAGAGAAATGTCGAAAGTAGTCAATTCGTCTCGTGTCCTGACAGTTCCCTGCAACCCCATAATAGGAACGAAATGACATGATAATAATTAAGGTAAAGACATAAAATATTGGACTGATTGATCGAGGTCGAAAAGAGGTCGGAATGGGAAGTTTTGATGTATTTCATTGTCAATAAAGAAAAGACGATTCCACTAGTTTGAACTATACTATATTAATATAAGATACATTCTAGTTAACGATTTCGGAATGCTACACCCTTGTTTACATTTCATCGTGGCATATATAGGTAGTTTGCATAGGTTAATTCAGTATTGGGCTGCTGGCTCGAAGAGTCTGACTTATATCATCTGTCCAACCTGTTCACTTGACTATCATGCTTAGTTTTCTATCTGCATGGATGGGAATGACATAGTTTGTCCTTCGTAAGTAGCTAGACTTTGATCTTCGTAAGCACAAAATATTCCGCCGGCTCCTTTTATTAGCTTCTTGTCCTAGGTTCCACAATGTACCGATACTACAATTATTTGATTTTAATGCATAATATTATGTTCTTTTCGTACGCATCATCTTACAAACGTCAACTTTTATTGATGTAGGGTTTTGTGACACTGCCTCCACCTGCTCCCACTACTGCTAGTGTTGGGAGTTTTGGGTTGGGTTGTCTGGACCGGCCTGAGCACGGCCCGAAAAAGGTAGCCCGAAGCACGACACGACACGAAAAATGGTCTGGGCCGGCACGGCCAAAATGGCGTGCCGTGCCGGGCCTAGAAACCAAGCAAAACGGGCCACTCGGCCCGACCTGATTGTCTAGGCCGTTCTTGGGCTGGCACGGTCCGAGATGAAGCGCGACTCCAAAGTGCTGACCGGGCCATGCCGGCCCGTTTTGCACCGGCCAGAGACCAGCGGGCCCGGACCAAGCCGGCTGGGCATAGCCCAATTCACAACACTAGCTACTGCTTAGGTTGGAGGCAATGTCGCTAGTACCTTGGACGCCGTCAATCATTTTTTTCAGAAATTTTCGGGTGATTATCTGTGTATTGTGGAGTTTTTGCCATTTTACTAAAAAAATATAATTGTGTTGGTCTAAACCGATGAAATTACTTGTACCATGCTAGCACCATATGTCAAACCGACCCTGCCACGTTGTTGGTGATTTGTGAGCGGCCCACCCCCGAGATGGGCCTTGGGCCGAATCCGTACCGGCCTGCCGCGCGCACAGAAAGCCTGAAGGGCCACCCTCGGCCGTGCCAAAAGGAACGTCTGGCCCGCCGGGGTCAACCCCGGGCAAGTCAACCACGCCTCCCTAGGTCCTAACCAGGAACGTGGCGCATCTTAAGGCCTATCCTTAGCCCGGGAGAGGGTCCCGCGGACAGTCCGCCTGTCCCTGGGCAGGTGGCGATAGCTATCGTGCCCCACCTTACTTTCCTTGGTCTTGACCGGGAAAGGACTGTACCTCCCCGGGATATCCTTAGCCTGGGGAGAGGCGAGCGAGCAGCTCGACTTGTCGTGTGCCCTGTGGGTAGGCGGCAACGACCGTTACGCTACGCAACGCCTCCAACGGGTGGCGCGGGGCTGGCTCGGTCCAGTCAATGCTATTTCGGGGAAAAAGGGAAAGTGCTTTTCTCCCTGAGCAGGCTGCTCCCCCGTATAGGCATACCAAGACGAACACGTGTCCAGTACTAACCAGACCAGTTTCTCTTTGCAGGCCACAGACAGAACGGAGCCCGGAATAAGACAAGGGCGCCGCTACTAAAGATGGACAAAGTAGAGGTAGACACGGAGCCCGCAATATCAGCTCCGGACGACCCGCCGCGCCTATAAAAGGAAAGGCCCCGGACCCGATTGGGGCCAAGCAATCCAGAGGAGAGCACCAGCATCCGAAGCTTCCTTAGCAGTAGCCATAGTACTTAGTCACTTCAGTGTCTTAGAATCCCTTGTAAGCTCGGGACTGGCGCTTCTTGGCCCAGTCTTGGCATACTTGTACCGTTTTCCACCACATAATCAAGGAAGGCTAGAGTAGAGTTATTATCCGGCAGTGGGGCTCGAACCAGGGTAAAAATCGCTTGTGTCTTCACGGTTTGTATTTCCCTTTGCCCTTCTCCTCTCCCCCTCTCTCTTTCTCACCGTACGACGGATCTGTACCTGGATCGCCAAGTCGCACCAGGCGTAGTCCGGGAAGACCGCGCGGCCAGAGCCGCCGCCCCGGGCTAATGAGAAGGGTTGTCGTTGGGCCTCACTCCAACTACAAATTCGTCTGCCGGTCCGTAGACCCGCTGCCCTCGAAGGCGCGTTTCCCAGACACCAACACACGTAAATCTTTCAATCGGTACGCCGGTAGACAGGTTTTACTTCCATTTGTTTGTAGAAACCGACAAAAAAAAAATCTTAATTTTGTCGGCAATTGATGAAAAAACAAGCTTTCTTTCGGTTTAACACATTTCACCGGTCTATTTTTGTCGACAGGCCTACGGTCGCGCATCCTTTGTTTTCGCCGGTTTAAACACTAAACAGTATCGGATTGTATCCCTCCAAAAAAAAAAAAACAGTATCCGATTGTTGCAGTGTAGGTAACCAATCGAAACCCACGGTCGCGCATCGCCAGCATCGATGATCGATCGATCGATCGCGCGCCGACTGACGACGTATAACAAGTGGCAGTCCGTATGCGTCGTACAATTAAGCAGGCGCAGCCACGGCATCATATTCGTTGATCTGCTGCCTCGTAAGCGGATCGAACGGCACACCGGCCGCGCGATCGATCGATCCCCTGCCGCTCCCGCAGTCCCGCTCCCGTTCGATCAGGAGCATAACGACCGTGGACCGTCGGATCGAGGCCGGAGGATTGGATGCTCTGCTCCGCTGCATCGATCGCAGAGGAAGTGCTAGGCGGCACCGTACTACAGGCACAGGGGTTGGTATATACTATCCTAGCTTGTCGTGTGTCGTCTCCTCCTTGGAGCGCTGCGGCGGAGGGAGATGCACATGCACGCGCGCGCGCGCATGCACTGATGCACCTGCATGCATGCATGCATGCATATATATACGCACACCGGCACACGTACGTGCGTGTACGCGCGCACGTGCGCGGGCATGAGTGCGCTGGTGCATGGTGGTTGGGTAGTATGCAGGAGTACGTACGTACGTACACTGAGCGGGTTGCATGCATGCATGGCCCCCACGAGCAGCGAGGGGCAGCACGCAGCGGCGGCCTGCGCGCGCCAACGTGCGCTGCCTCCTCCTTCTGCGCCCCCCCTGAACCCTGATGGTATTAACACCCCGCCTCCCACCGTGGGGGAATCCTATGCATGCTCCGTCTCCTTAATTCCTTATGCATGATGCACAGCACTCTCTCGGTACTGTGCTGTCTAAACTTGTGTTGGATGATCATGGTGTATATGATCATTCATGCATTGCCACGTCGGTGACACGGTTGATGCCGTTCAACAGCGCGCGTGCACCGCGCGTGGTTTACACGATGATGAACTGTGTCGTCTATAGAAAACATTGAAGACAACTTATACGTGTGATGTGTTCTATGTCTTTATGTTCGAGCGTCTGGATGGCTCGTACATACAATGTTAACTTGCCCTACAATCGATTACAGTAGGACAGCGGCTCATTTCACTGTATGCTCATCTAAATTGATTATCTCACATACGTTTTGGCGCTGTTGCTTTGGTCCATGTGTTGTGCTTCTTGTGCGCTCAAAGAAGATCTTTTGGTCGTATGTCTGTACTAAACCTGCAGGAGCAGCCTGGTTTCCAGCCCGTCCTACACCTCCATTTTTCAAAAGCTCTTTTTTTTTTTGCCATAAACCCCTCTTGCCGATTAGCATCTTGTGTTTCAGATATGCGTGACGGTTGGCGAGCAAAATGAAAATCATAAACAGAGATTAAATTCGCACAGAATGGTGAAAGTGTGGAGCTAGCTGTCTCTGCAATTTGATTACTTCCTTGTTTTACTAGTACTGCATTTGCTGTTACCTGTTTTTGACCTCTCACTGTTCAGTTCAAATCTTGACAGCAGCATTTCCAGATCGATGTCAGCAAGCAGCTACGTAAGCTACATTCTCTCTCTCTCCTCTCTTCCCTGAATCATGGCGTAAAAAACAGAGCAGCAGCATGCATATGCATGGAGACGGCAGGACGCATGTGAAGCCTGATGAGTGAAAAGCGAGCGAACTGAAAAAGGCCAGCAGAAAAGTTGATGCCAAGATCAGAGCATCCAGCTTACTGTTTGTTACTGCCATTTCTTCAGATTTCAGGGTCCTGGGCCGAGAGGAAAAGGGCAAATCGAGGGTGCTTGCTTGTTTACCTCACGAGCTTTTACTGACCTACCAGGGGCTCCAACCCTCCCAACTTCACCTTGTTTACCAAATCGAGCAAACAGGCAGTGCATCAAACAAAAGACAGAGCAACAGAGATAAGGGAAAGAAGTAATTCTCTCTCTTTCTTTTTGAAGCAAAGGTACATTCGCTTGAAGCATACTGACTCAGAGAGAGAGAGAGAGAGAGGTCACAACGCAGCTCACAGTATCTCCTGGAAAAGGTAACTTGTCATCACAGTGGTTGATTGCTGCTGGTGTTTCTTCTCATTTTCTGTGAGGGGGGCACTTAACATTGTCCCTGGGCTAGAGTGGTCCAGAATTATGAACCCACAAAGAAAGCGTTAGTGCTCTCTTTTGCACTTTTAGTTACTTAGTTCGGTTCATCCGTAGATGGTGATAGCTTAGAAAGAACAGAGACATGGCAAGTAGATTCATGTACCCTGACAGCCTGACTGCACAAACCCAAAATGAACAGATCATCTGGATAGACAGTTAATAAAAGGATTTATTGTTTGGGGGCAAGCTTTACAAGAGCCAACTGTCGTCAGTAATTTGGTTTAAGAGGTGCGTGTAAAGGGTTTTTTTCTCTATTACTGCTTTATAACTAGGCGAGATTCCTTTTTTTGCAAATACAGATATTATTTAAATTAATTTCGATATATTCTTCACACCTAAAATAATACCAAGCTTGTTAGAGGCAGCCTTCCACATAAAAATGGCAAAAACAAATATCATGGTGCGTTACTATTATGCCCCTGAAAAATGTAAGAATATCAGAAGGCCTGTCGAAATCGTTGAGTTCTTAAAAATCTCAACTCATAGAACTTCTAGATGCGGCTTCAACAAGCTGAGCTGCTTGATGTTTTGAGAATTTTCGAGAAAAAAATGGGCTTGAGAAATCAAAAGCGTTTGACTTAATTTTATAAACACCCCCAACTAGCTGACGAAGACCCTATTTGTTTAAGCTAAAAGTTGCTGAAAACTTTAATGTAAAAAAGTTGTAACTCCTCGAAAGACGTCTCAAAGAGTTTCAAAAATTATTAAAAAACTGTTTTACGCACTTTAAAAAGAACTATTAAAAATCACACAAAAAATATTACAAAATATTTTCATTTGTTTTATAAATAATAATAATAAAATTTAATTTAACCTTATTTAATTTAAGCTGAAACAGACAAGGCCGGACAGTGAAACTATTTTATCGTTATCAGTTGTCTGGAAAACAGTATCCACCACACACTGACACAGTGCTACCTAGCTCTACACTACTGGTAGGATCCATCGTCTTCCTCCTGTGCGTGTAACGACAGCGACAACCATGTTTTCCTCGCTAGCTACCGACACATCCTTGCAGCGGAGAAAATTAAAAGAAAAAGAAAAGGAAAAGGAAAAACCACGGTACCGAGCCGTCTACACGTACGAAACAGTGATTAGAGAGGGTCGCCGTATAGCCTGAACAAAAATGCAATTAAATTAGAACCTCGATACAGTCTTAGTCACCATGGTCCATGCCACTAAATGCTTGACAGCCAAACATCGAGTTATCAGACTAATCCCCTTCCTATCTGCTTGATGAGGAGTTAAAATCACAGAAAGGGAAATTGGAAATTTGGATATATTTGACGCTTAATGACAAAATGGACAGTTTGGAAAGGGTTACGTATCATGGGGGGTTTTGGCTTTGGCTTGTTTAAAATTGCCAGGTATATATCACACTTGGGTGGGGCCCAACATCACTGGTCTCATCTCTCATGCTGAGATGTCAACACTTTCCGATCTCTATTTTGATAGAATAGTTTCCTCTAGCTGTTGAATCCTCCAAATGCACTGAACATTCTTGCACTCAAGGGGGGAAAAAACAGCACCAGCTTTGAGAACTTGATGTTTTGTCATATATAGTGTGTGAAAGTTTGAAGATTATGCAGAGAGGGGAAACATACGTATGGCTTC
Source organism: Raddia distichophylla (assembly GCA_005191435.1). Taxonomy (NCBI): domain Eukaryota; kingdom Viridiplantae; phylum Streptophyta; class Magnoliopsida; order Poales; family Poaceae; genus Raddia; species Raddia distichophylla. Next base: position 2,403,174 of record SPJY01003379.1, read on the forward strand.
ATGTTGGCTTTCCAGTTTGCTATTTAATGAGGATTTTTTTTTCTCCCTCAAAACCAAATCATAGATTGGTCTGTGAAAGTTTGGCAACATAATTATAGATGAGGTTGTGTGCGCTAGAAATTGTTGAGGAATGCTAGCACCGTAAGAAATTCATGAAATCACTATTTCGTCTATACAAATAACATGGGTTTTATTTTCTACATAAATAGGATATATGTTGTAATAAATTAATTCATTATCATAAATAAAAAATAGATATAGCTATGACATATATACACAACAAAATGAATTGGTCACGCGATGAGTATGACAACAAAAATGTATGTCATGGGAGTATGGGACCGATATAAATATATATTGAACATCTCGTAAGCTTGAATAACGCCATGTCTCCATGCGTCGGTTGCGCATTTGAACTTATATAAATGTCAAAAAAAGGTTCCTTTAAGTATTATGCAAAATCCAATAAAAGCATACTTCATATTTGCCCCTATGTATTTTTTTAAATAAAAGGTTAAAATAAAAAAATACCTTCGTTATTACTTATATAATTGCACTTTGACAATATCAAGACTAGTTGAACCAACAAAACCACCTTCTTAAGACGTACTTGATGATGATAGTGCCACGCGTGTCTTTCGTAGAGAATCAATCTATAAGAAAAACCATGCTATCACGTCGTTATTGGGATATAGACATAGACGTGATGTAGCAGGCGAAACACAATAAAATACACAATTCTCTCGATTTTTTAAAATATTTTTCAGAAGTTTTTGTTTTCCTTTTTCTTTTTTCGCAAAAAAATTGCAGTGGCGTCCTTGTTGGCGTGTTGCAGCATCAGAGAGTCCAGGGACCGAGCAAGGGTTTCCAGAGCGGCAGCGGCTGCCAACTCCCCCCCTCTCCTCCCCCCTACGCTGGCTGCTGCCGCTGCAGCCTGCACCCTAAAGCAGCGAGCCTTTTTACCTCCCCTCTTCCTACCACCCCAGAGCGCGCAAACACCACCACCACCTCCTCGTCCCCTTCGCTTCCTCACATCCTGGGCGCAGAGCCAACGCCATGTCGGGGCTCTACAGCCAGGGGTTCTCCCCTGCGAGGAACCTCTCTCCTCAGATTAGGAGCAACCCGGATGCTGATAGGTAAAACGGCGGCGCATGGATTTTATCTTCTTTCTTCGTTTTTGGGCTGTTTATCGGCCAATTCTTGATGAAAAGATTGCTTTTTTTTCCCTTTCTATCGTGTCCTCTTCTTTGTTCGGTTTGCTTGCTCGATGAATGATGATGCTTGTGATTGTTGCGCAATTCTCACCTTCTTTTTTTCCAGTCAGTACCTGGCCGAGTTGCTCGCTGAACACCAGAAGCTGGGGCCTTTCATGCAGGTGCTGCCCATATGCAGCAAGCTGTTGAGCCAAGGTGAGATCTTCTGATCTCCCCCCTTATTGTTTCTTGAAGCTTGATGGGGTTTTTCTTTGGTTATGAGGGAGGTGTTCCTTTGCAATCATGAATTCGGAACTAGATGGCTCCAATGGTTGGATGAGTGCTCTGTTTAGATGACATTGGTTGCTGCTGCCTAGCTGTATGTTCTCTGTTTCGCGTGCTGATTGGATGATATTTTGTTTTTGATTTGAATCGTGATGCTTTCAGTCAACCCACTGTATGAGCTGATTGGGCTTGTGCACAATAATGCTGCCATTCAGTGTTCTTGATGATCGATCTGTACATTATAACCCATGTTGGCGATAATATGAAGAAATATTATTGGCTGAAATATTATGAGGGTTTGTTGTTGGATGTGCTTTCAGAAACGGTCTTTTTGCTATCTTTGCAATTCGTCTCACCTGTGAGAATTTCATGCTTTGTTTAGAGTTGATATCAATAGTAGTATATAAAGATAGTGATCAAAGGTCGAAGATTGCACTACTGGTCAATGGTAAAAGCTATCTATGGATGCTAACATATTCTTATCGCAATCGCCATTGAAAAAAATCAATGCACATTACCAGCAAGAGGTTGTGAACATGTTAACGACCCTGCCCATGACAAGTTGTAGTTGATATAAAGTAATTCTGCTGACCTAGTGCTGTTGCCGTACTGTGTCACTTAAAAGCGACATACAAGTTAAAATTACCATTTGATCAGGTTATGATTCTTTGTCAAATGACTATTATTTGTGGTGGTACATATTGTCACACAGTGATCTATAAGATCTTTGTTGTTGAACTGCACCCTGAAGGATCTACTATATTCTTCAATGAAATTGTTCTATCGTAAGTTATTGAGTGGTTATGTCGGAATCATCAGTTGCATCACACTTTAGTGTTATTGGTTTAGGTCACCTTGTAAAATGAATTAGCCTGCTGCTATCTGTATGTTGTAGGCCAATTGGATAAGTATATTAGACAAATGGTTTGTATTACTGAGATATTGCTAATGCTGTATAATTATGTTAGATCTGGTTCTAGGTTTCTTTTTCTTTTTAGATATATGCCTTTGTCATGTCAATGTGTATCGACTGCATGCTCAGTTGTTGCCCTTATCCTGACTAAAAACTTAAAGCACTGTTTCTGATCCTAATCGACAACTTATCTACTTATTTTGATCAAAATTATCTTCTGTACTCTACTCAGAAATTATGCGGGTATCAAGCATTGTCCACAACCATGGATTTGGTGATTTTGACAGACATCGGTACAGAAGTCCTAGTCCAATGTCTTCACCAAACCCCAGGTCTAATCTTGCTGGCAATGGATTTGGTCCTTGGAGTGGACTGCACCAAGAGGTATGCATTCAACAAAACTTGTTTGCAATCCAATTGATCGCCCCTTTGGACTCCAGAAGTGACAATGCTTTCACTCTGGATTATTGTCTGTATAAATGAACTTGTATATGCTTAAGTCATAGTGACATTTCAGTGTCACAGTGTGCTACTATGATATACCACGCAAATGCTCTTTTGGGAGAGAAAGGATCGACTGTTTTTCATGTTGTGCACATGCTTCATTTTTTTTGGTAAACGTACTGATAAAGCATTTGTGTTTGCTATATTGAACTATGCGAAAGAGGTTAGGTTTTCCTCAAGGAACCAGTATGGACTGGCAAGGAGCACCACCAAGTCCTAGCTCCCATGTTGTAAAGAAGATTCTACGTTTGGAGGTCCCAGTTGATTCTTTTCCGAATGTATGCCTCCACCAACTTGTGCATTTTTCTTGTAATTCATCCAGAACAATTATTGAGTTATTCTAATCTCTCCATTGATATATTTTTCGCTTTCACCCCAGTTCAATTTTGTGGGGCGCATTCTAGGACCTAGAGGTAATTCTCTAAAGAGGGTAGAAGCATCCACTGGCTGCCGTGTTTTCATTCGAGGAAAGGGTTCCATCAAAGATCCAGGGAAGGTAACAGAAGTATACAGTGTTTAAATTATATACACTTATATTGGAATGCTTAGTATAGCTATAGCAATCTATTTTCTATTTATCATTTCACATCATTAAAATACTCCTAGTCTTCAAAGTTGTGGGTTAGATATTTCAAGCAAATTCATGTTAGTTGCTCAGTCAATTTAGTAAGTCTATTCGAAATTGTCAACTTATGCAAGGCATCTTTCACCATCCTTTTAGTTCCATGATGTCTCATTGATATACTGTTCTAACTTTTGTCGTAAATCTAGTCGTTCTGGAACTTTCAATTTGCTACTTGATTTGTTTTGGGGGAAGTAACAATGTGGTAACGAAAGTCTGCACATGTACAAATGATGTCTCATCCTGAATGTAGTCTTCATTCATTTACCAAGACTAGGATTTTCAACACAATGATGATCTTTTACAGTGCCAGGTGATATATATGAATCATGTCCTGCATACTTGTCAACGTATTTTTTCCTAAAAAAATATATTTCTTTTATCCACTAGAATAGTTTATTTTTATCTTAGCTCATGCCTCAAGCTTCCATTGCTCTTCTTTTGCTGTTTGATCTTTTGTTTCTTATACCTTTCAAAGAGCGCAAATTTTACATGTGTTTTTATGTTTTCCGTAGGAGGACAAACTACGAGGAAAACCAGGCTATGAGCATCTGAGTGATCCATTACATATCTTGATAGAGGCTGAGTTCCCAGCCAGTATCATCGACGCAAGATTGAGACAGGCACAGGAAATCATAGAAGAATTACTAAAACCAGTGGTGAGTGAATACAGTATGCCCCTTATTAATTTTCCAGATGCACGCATTTTTTTTTTTTACTCCAAGTTTTGCTCCCTGCTGCCCGCTGGAACCTGTCACCTGTGTAGCCTGAACCTTGAGAATCTGTGTAGGTTAGGCTAGGGTCTTCATGCTAGCCAGAACATTGTATACACTGTTCGGTAGTACATGTCATTCTCATTTCTCTAGGAATTCCTTGCATTTATAAATGAACTCCACACCTGCCTGATTTACCAAGCATTGTTTGGTATCTGCTGCAGGATGAGTCACAGGATCTCTACAAACGGCAACAGCTCAGGGAGCTGGCGATGCTAAACTCAACCCTGAGAGAGGACAGTCCTCATCCCGGAAGTGTCTCTCCGTTCAGTAATGGTGGCATGAAACGTGCGAAAACAGGCCAGTAGAGAAGCAACTATAACCACCCTTACTGGTAGTGTCCAGGTGACTTATGCCCAGGGATGTCATGCATTTGGGCGATGTTTATCATGGGCGTGTGTGAAGGAAGCAATGCACCTTCACTATATTGAGTCTGGTTGAATTGGGGTTTCCTCTTTCAGACAGGGGAAATCACCGGGAGAATGGTGATAGTCCTGGATTGCCGGGTCGATCCAGCTTGGCTGTTGCAAGGTCTAGAACATTCGTTCTATTTGTTATTGACTTTTAACCCTAGCATGTGGTTCTATGGTAGCTGATCTCCATGACAAAGTAGAGAGGCCTGAGTTTGTGAGCTTTCTTTTTCCATATTCCTTTTTACCCCCTTTAGGTGTTTAATTAGCCTTGTATTATATCCTTTTTACATCATGGATATGCAAAAATAAACAAGAGGGTATAAGGATCATCTGCTTGTACCTTATTGTATCCGGTTAGATTTCTGAAACTTCGGATTCAACAATGTCACAACCCAACATGGATGTCAATGTTGATGTATCATGGTGGTTTCACATACTTGCCGTATGGTCCACAAGATAGAAGGGTTTATTTTGAGTTCGTTTAGATGAGATGCTGCTGGCTCCTTGGGGTACAAGAACCCTAATAGCAAAAAAAAACAATGGAAGTGTGCAGTGCCAATGCCATGGTGTCGCAGAGGAGAGGACAGGATCTGAACTGTTGAGCTCTGAAGACCTTGGTGATGGCAATAGTTGGTCGTGTCAGGTTTGGCAGCCCATTATGCTAACAGCTGCAGCTGCAGCTGAAGGTAGCACATGTGAGAATGCCAGCACGTGTCTTCCGGGTTTTTTCGGTAAAGGCTAAGGGTCCCTCATTTACTTATCAATATTTGTCTGTTGATAAAAAGTCAAAACGCTTTTGACTTTTACGGTCTTTTTTTAACTCAAAACCACATCTTAGCTCTAAGAAATGAATCAAACAAAGTTTAGTTTACTTTCTAAACTACCCTGAAAAGCTTTTACAAATTTAACTTATAAATAAATAAGATAAGAAAATAAGATAAGCACTTTGTTTTTCACCTATTTTGAGAGGCTCTTAAAGTTCATCTTATAAGGATAAAGAAATAAGGTTATATTTCGTTGGTCGTGCAGAATTGAATGAAATGGAACGGAACATGATAAGATGAAATATGATGAAACAAAAAATTTACATAATCATTTGACCAAAATGATCGAACTACATTGTATAATGTAAACATTATTTATTCCACAAGTTTGAACCATCATGTATCCTATAGGACCTCATCTTACCTCCTGTACCATCCCAACCAAATGTCAAAATTATGTATGGTACCATTTTTTACAACATAATTCAACTAACCAAACACCCCCTAAGCTAAGAAGGATCCATATAGCCACCAATTGATGGTAACGAGCATTGTAAAACTGTACAAAGAGTTGAGGCAAACTTACAACATTACAAAGAGCTTCATGATATTATTGCAATTCTTGGATGAAATGAATTATTTGGTGGATGTGTAACTGTCGAAAGAGCACCAAAAATTGAACGTTTCTTATCCATTTCTGAGTAATAAGATCAAATTCCTGAACAAGAAAGCAGAGAACAATATCATACTGGGCAGCACATGCAGACTCCAGCCTGAGCTGAGTCAATCCAGGACGATTTCAAAAATCGTATAGCAACAGTTCTTCAAAAACTTTCCTAAAAAACAGTTCCTCGAAAACAATGCAGCAGTACACCACAACAATGCATATACATACATCACTAAAAATAAAATGAATGCACCTCTCAAATAAAATGATGCAGACCAAATCAAAATGTTAGGGTAGCCAAGAATCAATCGCCATATCTTGGAACAAATATATCTCAAGTCGGATTGCATATCACCAATGCAGAATCATCTAAACACAAGATGCCATTGACTCAAAACTAAAAAATAATGACTACAGACGTGCACATACATGCATATTAAATTCTGGAAGGATTATCTCAAGCAGGCAAAATCTTTTATCAGCTCTGGAGCAAACAGATAAGCAAGACATGAGCATAGCTCAAATGCACCAGTTCAATAAGAAGAATTCAATTCACAGCATGTTAGTATTACGAGTAAAAAAACACAGTATTTCCAGATGTAGGAAGAAAACCACCTGAACATAAAACAGTGGAGGTTTATAAGCACGTGATAAATATTAATACTCAATGACTGCATCTTACTAATGGATCTAAAACTGTGACTATAACATGCCAGACTGCAGTACAAAAAAAACAGCTCAAAAATCTGATGAGCAGGCAGCTGATACAAATCAAACCAAAACATGAAATAGATTCATACTACCAAAACATCAACGTCAGAGGGTATCAAATCCCAGGATCACCTGAATAGGAAATGTAATCCTATCATAGCAAAATTAGTAACAGGAAAGCATTTAATTATAACTTATAAGAAACAAACACAAATTCAACACAAATATTTGAATTTAGTAAATATCATTTTCTAATGATCCAATAAATTAATAACCAATTCTTGTAATATTTAGACACCATTTTTAACAATCAACACTGCAACTACAAAGCACATCAAAAGCTTTACTTTGGATATAACAGATCAGTTCCACTAATTACACATCCAAAGGCACCATGTTGCCTTCACATAGTACCACAATATTTAATATTGTGAAATAGCAATAGTACCATATATATACATTAGAGCATCACCAAATCATACCAGAGTCAAATTTTCACATCAACAGTTTAGTACCAACCAAAATTATACAATACCCAAGTTCTAATGATGCTACGCTGGATAACAAAGCTGATAATGATAGTAATTATGGATAACTGGACCCTCAGGCCCTGCCAACTTCCTCCACGCAGACAGAGCTGGCATGGAAGGCGCGAACACGAGTGCCACAACCTGATCTCTTCTTGCGCTTGCCGGCCATCATCCCCCACATTGGCTTCAAGGTGTGAGCCTCAACCTCACAGCTAACGATCTCCTCCTTCACCTGTGAAGGAGCGGTCGGCTTCACTGGCCCTGGTGGCGAGACGATTGGCTTAGCTGATACAGGAGGTGGCGAGATGGCCGGCTTGGCTGACTCAAGTGGCGGGCAGCAATGGGAATAGGGGAACTTGGCGGCGGCGCTTGAGCTGCGGATGCGGATCTTGGCTGCGTTGTAGGCGGCAGCGGCTTCCTCGGCGGTATCATAGGTGCCGAGCCACAGGCGGCGGCGTTGGTGCGGGTCGCGGATCTCCGCGGCCCACCGCCCCCACGGCCGCTGGCGCACGCCGCGAAACCGCACGGCGCGCTTCGCCCCTGACGCCTCCCTCCCAGCCTCCATCACGCGGCGCTTCACGCCCGCCGTCCCACTCCCCCTCTCCCTCCGCGGCTGCTGCGGCGTCTCGTCCTCGCTCGACGATGAGTCGGTGGCGTCGGCGTCGTGCACCAAAATCCGCACCACGCGACCCCGCGGCGGCGCAGAGGCCGCCGCCGCCGCCGCCGGCGGGGCCAGCTCCAACAGGCCAGGGTTTGTACCCATGCCTTCGCAACCCGGTCAATCCATACGCCTGTGCGATCGGGATGGCTACGCTAAGCCTCCGCGCCCCGCCATGGGAGCGTGGGGTTGGAAGTCTCGGGGGTGAAGTTTTAGGGTTAGGGTTTGCTGGGTCGATGCGGCGGGGTGCGGTTTGGGGGTTGCGGTGGAAGCGGGAAGACGAGGGAAACGTGGAAGGTAGGAAATAAAAGCAGCCGAGGGTGGGGGGTAGTTTAGGGATTTCACGCAGCAGTATCGGATAAGAATCTCCAGCTCCACGTAATCGGAGGGTGCGGATATGCTCGGAACATGGCGGTTTTTATTACAACTTCTGAAAGGAATAAGGGTCGACAAAAGTTTGAGCTGTGTATCAAATAATATAAGTATGTTTAAAAATTTGTATTAAATGTTAATATTGTGATATGTGGTAGGAAATTTTGTATTGCCTTCTCTTCACCTTCTAAATTAATTTTATTGCAAACTATAATTATAGGATATAGTTCTGTTTTGTTTCAAACTATAGTATTAATTTTTAAAATTCCAGCTTAAGTTTCTTTTCAAAAATCTCAGAGACCATTATTCAACAACTACAGATTAAAATCTTCAATTGAATTGAAACTTACATCGATTAAGGCTGTAAGATTAGGGAAGCTAAGAACATGTTCAATGAATCCTAACTTATGATGTCTCAACATAAAGTTAATACGAGTAAAACAATAAAGACAGAAATATAAATAAGTAAAAGGATTACAGGAAGGTTTGGTTGGTTGGGTGTTGTTTATACTCACTCCGTTCCAAATTGTAATTCACTGTTGACTTTTGGATATTTTATTTGGTCATTCGTCTTAGTCAAAAATGTATTAAATATTATTTATTTCACTGTGATTTGTTTTATCATTAAACATACTTTAAACATGGCTTATACTTTTACATGTTTGCACTGATTTTTTTTAATAAGACGAATGGTTAAAAGACGTGTTCAAAAATTAACAGGAAACCACGGTTTGAAATGGTGGGAGTATATACTTCTTAACAGAAGCAAGTTGTCAGGAGAAAACACACCTGTACGGCTGTACAGACGAAGGCGGGTGCTGCACGAAAGAAACGGAAGCAGCTGAGCATCCGGCCGCCAGGAGAGGGACGCAGGGCATATTCGCTGATTCGCATGGAACTCCTACCTCGGCGCCACGGGGGCTAAGCTGAATGAACAAAATTCCATATATGCCCCTGGCATCGTTTTCTAGAATGTTCGGACGGGGCGGCATATCGGCGCTGTGCAGCACAAGCGCAACCGAGTCCGTTTGCAACAAGAGCCAATTCCTGATCTTATCGTATACACGTGCTGCACCATTCACAGACTACATACCCAACTTTTTTCCCTCCTAAACGGAATGTTAGCGCTCTTTGTGCTAAAAAAAAAATAGAATGGCAGTGATCTGATGGGTCGTTCTGAATTCTGATTGCAGCAGTAGCCAATTCAGCTGAGCTGGAGGAGGGTCCTGTGGCTGCCTTGGGAGTTTTTTTTTTATTTTTTTTTACTAAGGCTGCCATGGGAGTTGGGGCCACTAGATTTCCACTTGTATGAAGAGTGAAGATACCCAAACCATATCCCAGAACCTAGGTACGGGCGACGAGAATCATCAGCCTCAATAGCCTCGCTAGCTAAGAGCATCCACATCTTTCATCCCATTTTACTATTAGCTACTCGCTCTATTTTTTCCTTTATATTTTTTTATAGTGTATACTGCATTCTAAAAATTTTCTTCCTCCATCAGCCACTTTATCCAAAACTACAATGCTACGGATGCTCTAAGCTTCATCACGCTTCAGACAGTGATTCAGGTTCTTTCCATCTTCTCGTATTCTCTCGTCTAAGCAAGATCCTTTTTGAGTAACAATTGCAGAGGGGATGCCAAGAATAATTAATGAACATCGAGGAGCACGTAAGCTTCGTGGTACAATATATCATCACTTCATCAGCATCTATCATCATCATCCCTATTACTATGATCCAACTCACCACGACTGCATCTCACGATCCATCTCCATCTGATCAGCATCGCATTTTTTTTTTCCTTCGCTATTGTCACTATCTGAGAATATGGCTACCCTAGAACAATCCCTTCATAAAAATTACATACGAATCATATAGCCATCCAAGAATGAGATACAACAGGTAATGGTAATTAAGTCAACAACATTTATGCGGTCAACTAGTACAATCTGAATAAATCAGGTTCAGAAAGAGGTAGAAGAGAGGGGAGAAAGAAAGGAAAACATCCTCCTAGTGTATGGAAAATTGAAAGCAAACTAACTGCGAAGATCAAATGACATTGATGACAGGGCAAACATTTCAGCAGTTTTGCCGACTCAACAGAACTTCCAGTGATTGTTACAGTTCACACATGTCACAAATGTTGTCATCGGCTCATCAGCACTCCGAGTCTGCAGTTGATAGTAAGTCGTCTTCCTCTGGCCACATCGGCCGCACTTGAACTGGTCAGTCGTTGCCTTTGGTGGCCCACCACGCTCACAATCAAACAGAGCCTTTTCCTTGATCTGCTTATTCTCGAGCTTCCTTGAGTCACTAGCCATCTCTTCAGGGGATATGTCCACAAGTCTCTCAGGCCTCAATTGACCAAGGAGAACCCTTCTCCGGAAGTCAGTGTTGTTATCAGCCCTCAGGTTGAACATTATTGATCTATACTTTGCCTTGTGAGCCCCAGTAGAACGTCCCAGTCTCTCAAACAATGCAGACTCCACAGTCACAGCAACTCTGAATGGATCACGTGCATCTACTTCATCTAAGATGTCTCTCACTTCCTCTCTGTCGTCCTTGCTAGTCTCTCCAGAAACCCTGGAGAAGGCATCCGCAAGTAGTTCCCTAATTTTATCTCGAGTCACATCATTGCATTTGACAAGGGATGTCAGTTTTGGGGGGCCGTTTGGAACAGAAGATGGCTTCTTTGTATCAGGAGTTCTACTAACTTCCTTTGAAACTCTCTCTACCTTGACAGGTTGAGAATTGGAATCACCATTAGCAATTTTCTCAGCTTTAACACTCCCAGACTTCTGACCCCTAACATCCACATCTCTTCTCTCAACTTTCACACTTGCTGATGCAGAGTTCTTTTCAACCTTCATAGACTGAGCCTTCTCCGCCTTTGATGCGGAGTTATTTACATTCTCCGATGTACCATTTTTCTTTCCTGTCTCTTCTATAACAACTTTCTTCCAGTACCCAAAAAGGTCTGCAGCCATCTCCTGTATGCCTGAGTGAGGGTGCTTAGTAAGGTACCGAAGACGTTTCCCAACCTAAGAAAATAAAAGATAAAGTGCAAGTCATAAACTCTCAAGTCTTATGAAAAGAACTGCAGGCTAAGTAGCAGAAGAAAATAAATAGTGGCCAGTTAAGAGAGAAGGCAGAAATTTGACACGTTGACGATTAATCTTTTTTGTGCAAACATAACGTTACTTAAGTAATTCAGTTCAAGCTTGATGTCTCACATGCCCAAAACCAAATATATTTAATGAATGCATAAGCCATCAAAAGGAGTCTCACTCGTTCATGCTCAGAATATCTTTGTACCTTAATTGATGGGTGTTCCAAGCATGAACATCATACATGGTGGCATATAAAATTAGAGATGCTTTGCAGTTTGCACAAAAAGAAGATAAGTTTAGCAGATAGACTTAAAACAGCTTCCTAAATAAGAATTGCCCAGCCTGTAAAAAATACTCTCACACATGAAGGAACAGTTTCAATATATCCTCTGTACAAGACCGGAACATGGGTACAGCATTACTTCTTTAGCCCATGGATATTATATAGTGTTTTGCAGGAGCAAATTTACTGACTAATCCATCAAAAATAATCATAAAGAATATTCCCTAGTTAAATCGCACAGGTGCAAAAGTGAAGTAGAGCTTGAGTACTCCATGGATTTCCCTAAACTACATACGATATCTACAATCTTAAACAGCTAGGTTGTTCATGCTCCGCACGCTTTTCCTACCAAGTAAGCTTCTCTCAATACCAGTTTAATCAAAGACCAGCCAATTGAGAAGTATTGTCTTTTGCTCTTCTTATTAAAAAAACTATGAAGCTAAGATTTTATATAGGTGTAAAACAAAGAGAAGTTATGAAATGTTTCATATGTTTCGCCTGCCAAATCAGAACCATGTGCTACAACACGAATCAAACACAAGCTCACTCACTACCAAACCCAGTATTACACTCTTCTCTTCATCTCTTTAGACAGCACACGATAGTCCAATCACACAAAATTAGAACGTGGTGTCTGGGATGCAACTAAATGTAGACTCCCCAATCTCCATCAAGATTAAACTGGTCGAACCAGTCTGATTAGCAGCAACAAAAACAAGATTTACCCATCCAACCAGCTCACATTGCATCACTTCGAGAAAGGTTTTGAAGCTGATTACAGAAAACTTTCAGTAATCTCATCCTCCCTGAATAGCAAAAATTAGCAATCACAACAGAGGTGTATGGCATATCCATCAGCTAAAACAGTCCCACTAAGAAAATTTCCCAGCCATCAGCCCACGATTCAAGGCATACCTACACTGAACACCCTCCAACAAACCCATCAATCTGACACGGAGACATCCCAATAGCAATAGACACTCCAAGATCTAGTTTCAATCAAGAGGACCGTTTTTTGCATATCTTCACCCATCGCCTTCAAAACAAAATCTCTACGAAGCCCCCCGCACACTTTGCTGTACAAACATAATCAAAAGGCACAGGGAATCCCAAATTCAATGCGAACGAGTTCCTCGCCAAAATTGCCGCTGCCGCACGTATCCGCCGGAAACGGCGCAACGAGAGGCCACAGACCGAATTCTTCACGACCCCGAAATCGGATCTAGGCGGCCGCTCACCTGCGTGGAGACGAGGACGTCGGTGTTGACGCGGATGGCGCGAAGCCGCCGCAGCGCATCGAGGCAGCGGTCGGCCTCCGGCGAGCCGTCCTCCTCCGCCGCCGCGTCGGCCGCCTTCTTGGCCGCCTCGAACGTCTCCAGGAGCTCCCTCTCCATGGCGGCGGCGGCGCGCGCGACGGCGAGATCAAAACCTTAGCAGGCAGCTGGGCTCGCCGCTGCCGCCTCTCTCTCTCTCGGGGTCGGGGGGTGAGACGAGGAGAGAGAAAAAGAGGTTGAATTTTGGGGGTGGGGAGGCGTTTATACGAGCGGCTGACGTCGCCGCTGATTCGGATGCCGATTCTTCTGGAACGAGGCGGATCGGACGGCTCAGGGAGCGCCACATAGCTAGTGTTGGAGTATTTTGCTGCTTTAACTGCAAGGATGGTGGCAGCGGTGGCAGCGAGGAGTTCAGGCGGCCGCGACCGAGCAAGGTTGCGGCCGATGATTCGGTGGAGCCTGCACGGTGCTCAGATGCCTCAGCACCGGCGTCTTGGATCGACAGGAAGCTGCTTGTTGATCCCAGGATGCTGTTCATTGGATCCAAGATTGGGGAGGGAGCTCACGGGAAGGTCTACAAGGGGAAGTAAGTAAAAACTTCATTACGACTTCATTCTGTACTCTGAAAACCTATTATTTGCCCAAGGCTGTCAATACGTGCATCAATTGCACCAAATTTTGAAGTCTCTGGTCTAGTTGTGGACTTGTGGTATCAGCAGTTGTCTAATCAATTGGGTGCTACACCCTAAACCTTTGCAAAAGTTTGGGATTTATGAATCAACAAAACAGGGGCAACTGCTTTAGAGAGTGCCTGGTGTTCATGGTGCATCTCACCTTAGTCTATTGAATCGCCCAATCTGTGACCAAAACCCACTTTAGGCATATGATATATTTATGAGTTTTATGGGTAAAAATACACTTTTGACGGATTAGCCATGACCTATGCTTCCGGACCTCCACATGTTCGATGCCAATATAACTGCAACGATCTAAAAAACACGCTTGCTTGATTGCGCTATGCTAGTTGTAGATACCTGCAATTCCTGCTTTGATCAAGGATTTTTGAGGTTGTCACAGCTTGTAACTTGTTTAATGCAAATGCAAAGAGCTACTCTCTCTCTCACACACACACGCGCGCACACACACACACAAACACACACACTTTAATGCACGGCATCCGTGGATTTTAATAAATCAAACAGTTTTCTTCAGCAATCAGCATCCATGGATTTTAATAAATCAAACAGTTTTCTTTTGGTGCTGGTTGTTGGTCCCATGAATAAACCATTGCTGATGTTCTTGTCTCTTGAGGGAGCTTTGCCATTCAACTCTTGTTGATGTTGATGTTATATAACTGTGTTGTGTATTACAATTTGTTTGTTTTGCCTGCATGGGTACTTGTAACTATTTTTTTGGTAATTATTTAGTTTATGGTGTGCTTTGTAATAGGTATGGAGATCAAATCGTAGCAATAAAGGTTAATCTGGTGAAAAATTAGCCCACTTTAGCACAGATTTGTGGACTAATGGACTAGTTGTTAGCCCATGGGTGGGCTAAAAATTAGCCTCTCAATTAGCTAGGCTGTTTGGATGTCTAGGGGCTAAAGTTTAGTGGCTAACAATTAGCCCTTGCAATCCAAATAGGGCCTTAGCGTGCAAGTTAGTCATCTATATAAAAAGGGTAGTCATGTATCCATTGAGAGCTAAGCGATGAATTAGAAAGAATGCTTATCATCGCACCACGTGTGCCCGCTGCTCGTCGTCGGCGCATCCCCTCTCTCCGTTTAGATCCGGTCATACCAGATATGATCATAACATTTGGTATCAAAGCCAATTGTCGCTAACACCATGACTCGCGACGATGGTTTTGGTCCTTTGAACCCCGCGAGAGTAGTTCTCTCATGATGTGACCATGTCCATCATAGGTATGACCAACACTACATCAATCTGGTGGTCATTAAGATTTCCGTCGATTACTTCGCCAGCGTGAACGTCAACGAGCTTTCGATCGATTACTACATCTTTGATCTCTTCATCTATGACAAGTTGGCAATACGTTACGACATCTTCTGCATCATCTATATCAACTATGGTGCCATCATCAACTATATGGCATCATCGACCCGCACCATGGCCAGGTCGCATGCACAGACGACAAGCTTATCATGTTGATATTGTGTTGTCGCCGCCAGCAGTTCGGTCTCCACCGTGGCCACCTCTCCAAACCCAAGACTTATTCAAGGAAGGCGCATCTCCACCACTTCGACAACTTCTGGTCCCACAAGCCATGTCATTGCAAGGCCGGCCCAAGAGAGAGCCCAATTTGTCCACGAGTCAGGTTCGGCCATCTCCGCATCAACTTAAAACGGATGCCCTGGATGTGTACGTTTTGGACGTTCTTGGTATGCACGGACAAGCTCTCGGCTAGATCTTTCCAACGGATCCAGTCCCATCTACAAATTCCTTACGGATCAACGGGAATCGTGGAAACAAGATTGAGACCAGAATCTGTCAAGCGTTGTGACGCTCCACTTTGGGCCCATGGCCCATGCACTTCCTAGGGCAATGCCCCAAACCCTGCCGTCGCTAGTTTAGACTTGGGTTTTTCTTAGATTGTTTTGCCGTTGCAGCTTTCCGTTTACCGGTTTGCAGAACCCCAACTCCTGTGCTTAATCGGTAATCTGTAATATTGACATTGCATCTACCGTGTTCTTACTTGTGCTCTCGATTCGCTTGTAGGGATTGACCTTCATGGTGCGGTCAACCGCGTCTTGGCGTGGTTGATAACGAACGGAGACAGTGGTATAGCGATTGCAGACTTAGATCTGTTCTGATTGGAAGCCGGATCGTCAACGTCGAGTTCTCCACCAATCGAGTTTATCCTACCTGTCGGATGATCGGGACCCCGTCCCCCATCATCTCAACTTCCATGTAGCTTTGCAGATAGATATGTTTCGATCCCTGAAAGGGATCGTCGAGGCATTGATGGAGAAGGAAGTTGTAGCCAAAACGCGGGAGGAAGCCAAACCGAACTTTGTTCCCATCGATACCACCTTAAATAGCATCGCAACTTCAGCAGTAGAGATCGTCACTGCCACCCACACAATCATCGCAACTCTAGCAGATTCTGACATGTTGGAGATGAAGAAGGTGCATTGCGTCTAGCGCATACCACGACGGCAACAACGATGTTTGGCGATGTTGTTCCTCAACAAGATTCATAGCTAGACAACAAAGGGTGATGGTACCGACATTGCAACGCCTGAAGATTGGGCAACGACCAAAGGTTTCGATGCACCGTGCTCGATGCCATTCCATGGTAACTCTAATCCATGGGTGGCGAGGACTTGCCGCGTTCAAGTGCCCACCACTGTACAATCTCCGACGCCATCTTCTCTCATGGGCACCAACCAATAGCTCTATGGCAAGTTGTCTCGTGAAGGGGGGAGATGTATGTGTGCCCCCAATGAGCATAGGGTAGGGTCAGCGTTGCATTAGTTAGAGTAGGGGTGGGCATAAAATTCCCGATACCGAAATCCCGAACCATACCGAACCGAAAATTACGGTATTTTCGGTATACGGTATTTGCTTCGGTATCTGTTTTGGGAAACTTCGATATTATGGTATCAGTACGGTATTTGATCTTGGAAAACCGAAATACCATATATACTGTGTTGTGACCAGCGAGCAGTGGGCCAGCAGCGCTGCAGCAGAGCGGGCAAGCGGCCTCCCTCCCGCCTCTGGGCCAGCACACGAACATGACCTATACATCCGCCACGCCCCTGCCTCACTTTCACCTAGCCTCCACCCACAAACCCTAAGCATCCCCCGACGCGGCGTCCCCCGCGCGGCGAGCCCCGACACGGCGTCCCCTCCCCCGGCGCGGCGTCCCCCGCACGGCGAGCCTCAGCGCAACGTCCCCTCCCATGGTGCAACGTCCCCCGCACGGCGAGCCCTATCGCGGCTTGCCTGGGCACGGACTCTCCCGACAACGGCAATGGCATCCCTCGGCAACGGCGTCCCCCGATGCGGCCTCCCCTTACCGCATGTAACTAACTAATTGTTTATTTGCTTGATCTACCGAAAATACCGAAATACCGTACCGAATTAATTCGGTATTTTTTTGGTATTGGTAGCTATTTTCTAGGCATAATTTCGGCATCCATTCTATGAATACCAAACTTTTTGAATACCGTAAATACCGAACCGAATATACCGATAATACCGAACGCCCACCACTAAGTTAGAGTAAGGACTGGAATTATTGTTCACGTGTGAATATCACTCTCGAGAGGATTAGCCACCGGTTAGAGTACTTTCCTTAGAGATAAGATTAGTTCCTTAGTGTCAAATTAAATTAGTTCTAGATTTAAGTCTTTCTTATGTCTAAGTTAGTCTCAAAGAGTGATGATTCACGGATTCAAAATTTCAGTGTTTTCACAGCAAATAAACCACCCCTGCAAACTCGAGCTTCTTCTATCAGTGTTCACTGATTGACAGCCAATAATTAACATTTTTTATGAGGAACCAAGGAAGAGTGTTGGGCAGACACCCTAAAAATTGTTTCACACCAGTCCTGATTCTTGACTGATCTGCACAATCTGTCAGTTCGACGAAGGAAAGCAAACTTTGCACCTTCACCAGACCAAAAAGTAATTGTGTTTGGCCATTCACCACCAGGCTCGTTTTATTACAGAAGCAACTTGCAATGACCATGTTCATGTTGTAGTTTCCGAACTTCCAACCAAAAAACATGTCAGGATCTGAAACGTGGTAAATTCATGAGCCTACTGTCCACACACTGTTCATCAGGACAATTGACATCCACCATGTACAATACAGACTGCCATGTTCATTGCAAAATGCAAACCTACAGAAACAATGAAACTGGAGTCAGCTAGGGCAGTTCAACAGAAACTCTTTCGTACTAATGATGCGTGTTACGAAGCTGCTTGATTTGACAAAAACAAAACCAGCAGCTGTTTGGAGACAATGATGGGGCATCAGAGATGTGTGCATACTGGCCGACGCATTTCTGCAGACAAAACTGAGAAGAAGATGAGCAACCATACATCAACTTGCAGCAGCTCTGTTTGCACGCAGCTGCAGCTCAACCACCAAACGCAGACATCCATGGCAGCATTAGGGCAGAGCTTAATCATTGGACATCCCTGCATACACTGCAATAGGAGAGGAGGAGGAAGAAGAAACACCAGAGTCGGTGCAGTTCAGTAGTTGTAATATACCACTTGTATGAACCATGCGTGAAATCAGCAGTTCTTGGTTGGTTTACCAAATATAAAAAAAAGCATCATATGCGTGAAATCAGCATTTCTTGGTTGGTTTATATTTGGTTGGTTTACCAAATATAAAACACTGCTAGGGAACAGCGCAGCATGTAGCAGCAGCAGCACTCAGGTACTACCACAGAATGCAAATAGACAGCACGGGAAAGAGGGTAAACATATGTAGCTGGTGATTTGTGTGGTTT
Source organism: Raddia distichophylla (assembly GCA_005191435.1). Classification (NCBI taxonomy): domain Eukaryota; kingdom Viridiplantae; phylum Streptophyta; class Magnoliopsida; order Poales; family Poaceae; genus Raddia; species Raddia distichophylla. Next base: position 2,421,737 of record SPJY01003379.1, read on the forward strand.
ACATGAGGACAGTGATGCCCTCATCAGGGGAAGGCAAAACCATCAGGGGAATCTACATGCTTTTGCTGTGCCACAGACCACAGACAGCATGTCCTTCTCATATACACAAAGCAACAATTAGAAATGGCAGTGCAAAGAGGGTAAACAGAGGTAGCTGTTAATTTGTGTGGTTTACATCAGGACAGTGATGCACTCATGTGTAGTGACTAGCAAGTACAAGACCAGCATACATTTGCAGATAGACCAGCATACATTTGCAGATAGACTAGCAAGTACAAGACCAGCATACAATTGCAGATATACATGGTAAATATCTTGTCTCTGATGACTTGATATGTCAGTGAAAAGATCAAAAGAACTGAAACATGTGATGAGTACAACACGTTACCAAAATTTAGTTGCACCGTTTATTCCACAAAAACTTGCAATGATGACCATGTTGTTTTGGACTAAAATGGGTCCACAATATGTTTAATTTGTGAACAAAAACCTGCATCCAGAATATCTAACCACTGATCAGGATGATATTAACTTAGAAAAAAACAAAGAAACCATCCAGTAACTGGTCAAGTTATGATATTTTTGCAACAGATAAATGATACAAGCTAATTTTAAAAAACGGACTGTAGACGAAAAATATGTATAACAAGATTTTTATTGAACCCTACGGCCCTGTCATCAGACCACCGTTTTGTTCTTACATGTGCAAAGAATCGTGTGTGCCAGCTGTCACATTGAATTAAATGAATCAAAGATCAAACACATCACTGTCTGCTACAAACAAAGGAATTCACCACCTAAATCCCCAAATGTTCATTTCAGAATCACAGTGGGCATCTTCCCTGCAAGTATCTAGTAGTAGATGCTGCTCTTATGTACAACACCAATTCTGTTCTACAAATCCTCAGGTTTCTTTCTTCTAAATACATAAACATAAACATAAGCAATCAACAACCTTTCTTTAGGTTCAGATCTCTTATCTTTGCACCATCGTGTCGGTGTGCCCATCTTCAAGCCTCCAGCTTGACGAGCTCCGGCTCCTTGAACCATGGCTGAAGACGGCAGAGCGATCAGATACCTCATTCAGCTCATCAGGCCTCGTGTGGGATGATGAGGCATGCGAATTCGATGAATAGTGGCGCCCGAAACACCCAAACACATTCCGAAAGAAGCGCCTAACGGTGCCCCTCTCCGACGATTGGCTCTGCCTTGACCCCCACGATATCCTCCTTGGCGCGCTGCCATTGTTGAAGCCGCCATCCATCTCAGTGTAAACGACTGGAAGCTCCCTTTCCTCAGGTCTCCTCCCACCAGCGAACCTCCCGACGGCAAACCCACCTCCCGGCAGCCTCCAGATGGTGAGCCCGACTGTCTCCTCCTCGCTGCCTGCACTGCTGACCCGGGAGCGTGCCGCATCGGTGGGCATCTCGTGGCGGCACACCGGGCACGAGTTGCGGAGGGCGAGCCAGGGGAGGATGCAATCCTCGTGGTAGATGTGGCTGCAGGGCATCTCCCTGGCCTCGGCGCCGAGCTCGAAGGGCTCCTTGCAGACGGCGCAGTGGGAGTCGGCGCCGATGTGGGAGTCGGCGATGTTGACGATGGGCATGGACTCGACGGCGGCCTTGGAGGCCGGGGGGTTCTCCCGCGCGCGGGCGAGGCCGCCGGCTTCGATCTGGGTGAGCTGGTCAAGGAGGCGCTCGAAGCCGGATCCCATGAGGAAGTCGGACATGCTCTCGGGGAGGGGGCGGAGGCCGGAGCCGGTGCCGTCGTCGTAGAAGAGCTCGAAGCTGCTGGCAGCGGCGAGGGGGTCGTCCTCGCCGGCGCCGGCGCCGGCGGGGGAGCGGCGGAGTACGATGACGGGGTTGAACGGTGACCGGTCCCCGGCCGCGGCGGCGCTGGGCGCGGCCCGGCGGGTCCGGCGGAGGCGCAGGTCGTTGGCGTGGTGCGCGCGCCGGCGGCGGGCGTAGGCGGCGCGTGGCGGCGGCGCCCCCATCTCCTCGAGGAAGCCCCCGCCGCAGTCCGGGCAGGCGACGGAGGAGTCCTCCTGCAGCGCGGCGCTCACGAAGCGGTCGCAGCTGTAGCACCAGTAGGACGCCGCGGCGGCGGCGGCGGCAGGAGAAGCCGCCATGGACGGCTGAAGAAAGAAAGATCCCGCCTTTGCGGCGCTCCGGCGAGGTCAGGCACGCAGATCTGCCCCGCAAGAAGGGATTTTTCGCCCCCGGCGGCGGCGGCGCAGGAGGAGAGGAGAGAGAAGGGTCGTTGGGGAGTGGGTGGGGAGGGAAGAAGAGGGCTTTTTAACCGGCGACTCGGCGAGAGGGAGGAAGGAAGCGCGTTGCGGAGAGGAGAGAAGAGAGGATGGATGCAAGAATGCGATGCTGGGGTGGGAGCGTGTGCTTGCTTTTTTGGCCTTTCGCTTCTCTTGCTCCGAATTTTCTTCGCCTCCTCCTCGATGCCGTCGATGAAAATGTGCTCCAATCTGGCGTCCTATTTGGTAGTACTATTGCCTCCTCACACACGCCATGACGCCATTGCTTGCGACTCTTCTTCCCCGGCGGAGACCAGTCCAGCTGTGTAATTTTTCCCTTGTTCAAATGACAGGCCGTCGGCCGGAGAGATACATCACACACACTCGTTTTGTTTTCTTCGGGTTAAAGTTGCTAAAAGTTTCAATCTAAAAAAGTTATCACCTCTGAGGTTCTTGCAAAGTTTAAAAATTATAAAAAAATATTATTATAATAATTTTAAGAAGAATTATATTTTATAATAAAATAAATATCGAACAATAAATATCCTCACAAATTGATCGTGTTTTAGCAACTTATTCCCCAACATCATACGTCTTATTTTCTCATGAGCACCCGTGGTGCTTATTTTTTGGTTAGGTAATTAGCACTTGGGTCTTGTTTGTTTTCGCCTAAAGTTGAGTTGAGTTTTAACTGTAGCAAAATTTGTTAGTTTTATATAGCCTACATGTTGCAGTGATTTGCAATGATTTTTTTCGTGGTTTTTAGTAGTTCTTCTAAAAATTTCAAAAATTATTAATTTTTTTATAATTATTAGACCACTACAGTAAAACTCAACTTTACTCAACGCTGAAATAAATACGGGCAAGTGAAGACTTTAGCCCATCTTGCCGGTTTTATATATCTGTGGAGCTCCGGCTCATCTGAGCTCTAAGGGCCTCTTTGATAGCTTGTTTAAATTTAGTTTAGTTTTTGTTGGAAAAATTTGACCACATTTGAAAATGGTATGAAAAGGCTAAATAAATTATTAAAAAAATATTTTTGAGATCTTTGAGAAAAACCCTACAAAGTTATAAAAAAATCATTTTCAAAAAATAAAGTGAATGGTTATATAAAAATAACAAAAGTTGCAATCCCAACAAAAACTAAACTAAAACAAGCTATCAAAGAGGCCCTAGGTGTTAGCAATCGGCGTTAAAATGGCACGCGTATATACTGTCGATCAAACGCAAGAAAAAAAAATATTTACATTTGACCAACTTTTGTTCAGGGTAAACAATTAACTTGACCCGAAAAGACATATCGTGTTTTAGCAACTTATTTCCCAGTATCATATGGCTTATTTTCTCATGAGCACCCGTGGTGCTTATTTTTTGGTTGGGCAATTAGCACTTGGGTCTTGTTTGTTTCCGCCTAAAGTTGAGTTGAGTTTTAACTGTAGCAAGTTTTATTATTTTTATATAGCCTACATGTTGTAGTGATTTACAATTATTTTTTCCGTAGCTATCAGTAGTTCTTCTAAAAAATTGCAAAATTATTAGACCCCTCAACTTTACTCAACGTTGAAATAAATATGGTCAAGCGAATGACTTTAGCCCATCTTCCCAAGGGTTAACAGCAAACCTAGCAGAAGCTCTAAAACTTGCTGCAAATTTAAAGCTTTGTTGCAAATTTCCTTCACACTTTACATTGCATTCTAAAAAATTTCTTCATCCTACCAGACACTCTATTCAAATGAACAACTTTTACAGCTTCTTCTAATTTTGCTATTAGCAATCGGCGTTAAAGTGGCACGCGTATATAGTGTCGATCGAACGCAATAAAAGCAAACATTTACATTTGACCAACTTTTGTTCAGGGTAAACAATTAACTTGACCCGAAAAGACAACCACGCGGCGGCCTGGCCAGCTAGCTTATTAACCAGCTGCTCCTTGGTTGGAGGAATTAATTGAAGAATTTGTTCATATGCTTATAGTAATTGCGAGTAGTATGGCATGAACCATGCGCGCATGTGCTTAACTACTAGCATCTCTTATGCATGTGGGATTGTGGCTTAACTATACAGCACTAGCGTAGTGCCGAGGTTTTGCCATTAGTTAATTAATTAACACGGTGGATTAATTGCATGGAGCCAGCGTGATATATGAAGCACTAGTATATTATTTGGAGAGCGTCGGTCATAAAATATATAGTGAATAGTGTCATAAAAATGTACTCCTATACTTGAACTTGTGCAGCTAGCTTAACGTGCCAGCATTCATCTTAGCCACTAATCCTGCTCATCACTAACCATCGACCCTTCCAAACGCTGCTCAGCTGCCAGTTAATTAGTCCTGGTTAATCTGTATGGCAAGGGAGAGACAATTATATGGTGACGTGGACGTGCATGTTAGATTAGTCAAAGTTTGAACTGATCTCTCTCTGGCTGCTGCCAACCGGGCAAAGCCAAATTGCGAGGAGGATCGATGCAGATTGGCAGAGGCAGGCAGGAGATGGAGCTGGTCAATCTGCCAATGAGTTGTTGCATGGTTGGCCTTGGGCCAAGTCCTACGATTGGATGAATGATGATGACGACACCATCGCCCTGTACTTAACTCGCTCCTAATCTCATTTATATTTGCGCCCATCGTACCACCAAACTTGATTGGTGCCTGATCAGATGCCCCGGCACGAAAGAGGGGAGGAGCTTTTTAATTAATTCTTTGTCCTTTGTCGCATGCGGTCATGCTTGGTTTGGACAATGGCATCTAGATGTTTGGTTGTCTCAAAAGGCTTTCTTGGATTGTAAACCGTGGTGGTACCTTCGAAAGGCTAGAGAAATAATCTATTCCAGCCTCTCAACTAGGATGGCGAGACGCGTCGCCCTCTAACTTGAAAAACTGAATATTTGTCATATACAAGTACTTCAAGTGGTGCGAATAACCTTCTCTAAATGGTTTTACCACCGTAACGGTCCAGGTGAAAGGTCTTGCCACATATGCTCATACGCAAGATATTTTATTTTTACAAAATATATTTTGTAGACGCGAGTCCTACGTGTCATCCACTACCTCTATTCTTTTTCCTTGCTCACTCATCTCTCTCCCCCTCCCCTTAAATCTCTCTCTCCAATTCATTGCACTCACGCAGCCAAAGCCCGATTAGCGATTATTGCACTCATCCGCCCTCCTACTGATGATGAAGCCCACATTGGGGCGCTGCTCAGGCTACTCCAGGCGATGCACATCGACCAACAAGTCACCAAGGAGCATCGCTTGTCGGCGCTCCAGGTCACCATCATCGTGTCATCGCTCTCCGCGTCCACGTTTGGCTCCCTTTGACCCACCAACGACCTCCTTCTCTAGCTCTCCGATGGCCTCCACTCCACCTACGTCTAGCTATCACCATCTGACACTGACTCCCTCCTCTCCACGCGTCCTCGCCCCGACCGTCCCTCTCCTTCCTTCCATGACATCGAGAGAAATAAAGAGAGGAAATGAGAAAACATGGAAGAGAGAGGAAAAGAGAGAAAAAAAACCCGTGTATAAAATATACATTGCTTTTAAAGAAAATGCCATGTGTTAAGGCATGCGCCAATACCTCTCCAGTCTCCACCAACGCCATGGTGGTTCAAAATCGTCTTTGTGGGGTATCGCACCGATTTAAATACTTCTGCAGGTAGATTTGGTGGTGGATAAAGAAAATTATAGTTTCATTGGGAAATTCTAACTATAGCTTTAGTGATCTCTCCTCTTGGACATTTTTTTCCCTCTCACCTTTAGGCCCTGTTCTTTTCAGCTTAACGGCTTAACAGCTTAATGACCTATCTACGTTTTGAAAAAAACATATGATATGAGTTTTTTTAGTCCAGTTTTTCAATATTTTGAAGGTGTGTCCTAACGCTTTAAAAAGCAAGTCAAATGAAATGGATCCGAATCTCGAGACTACCTCGAGAAGCTTTTGAAATTTAGTCATTTCAACAGTTCAGCTGTTTAGCCGTTCAGATCAGATCAAAAGAACATGGCCTTAGGTTTTTTCAACAGGCCAAAACGTTCGTCGTTAAAAGAGTAGTAGTTGGAATGAATTCCACATTTCACAGAGTTATGAGGTTTACAACAAGGAGGCAACCTATCAAATAAGTTTGGAAAAAGTCCACTTTGCCCTCTTCAACTATTGCAAAAGTTTGGTTTTGCTCCCTCAACTCTAAAACCGGGCATCCAACCTCCCTCAACTATTAATTCCGGTAAAAATACCCCCTCCACCCAAAACCACCATTGTTTTAGATTACATGGCATCCAATTTTTTCAAAAAATAAATTCAAATAAATCGTACAAAATCATAGAAATATAAAAAACATAATAAAAATATTAAAAAATTTGGGGAAATGTGTAGAATCCAAATACTATAATTTTTTGTGCATAACTATATGAAAAAAATATTTGTCCTATAATATATTTTATTGATTAAATAGTTTGATCTTTTAGGGAAATAAGTCTGGCTTATAGGAAAAGGAGAAAATAAGAGAATTATAGGGACGTTAGCTTTACCTTTTAATTCGCATTTTTTAAATTCAAATTCAAAGTTAGTTTGACCTTTAAATTGTAATTTTTAAAATTAAATTCAACATTCAAAATAGCATACTTACCTTTTGTTTTTTTTATTATTTTCTACAAACAAAATTTTCCTAAATTCTTATTTTTTTAGTAAATAAAAGACACCCTTCAACAAAAAATGCATATAAGTATATATACAAACATTATACTTTTATTGAATATGTGGATTCTAAGTATTTTTCTAATTTTTGGGGTATTTTTATATGATTTTATTGAGCTTCCTATGATTTTCTACAATTTATTAAATTTTGCGAATTTATTTTGTAGAAAAAAATGTTGACTAGGATGACATGTCATCCAAAACCATGGTGGTTTTGGTTGAAGTGGGTAAATTGACCGATTTTGATAGTTGAGAGAGGTTGGATGCCTAATTTTTTGAGTTGAAGGGGTAAAACCAAACTTTTGCAATAGTTGAAGGTGGTAAAGTGAACTTCTTCCAATAAGTTTTACAGTTCAAAGGGAGGACAGGCCGTGCCATGGCCTATGGGCCGCAAGTGCTTTTACGTCGAATGGGCCGGCCTGGTGTCCATAGGTTGTATTATTGAAAGATAGCAACAGAATCCACTGGTGTATGGCATGAATCACGTGCCCGTAATAATCACCACCACCACTCCCTAGCACTTTCCTGCCCCGTTCCGTTTTCGCTTCAGCCTCCAACACCTGCACCCTCACCATCATCCACCGTGATCTGGTTTGCAGTCGCAGCTATTCTGGTTTCTAACCAGGCTAAAAAGTTGACTGCTTTTCTGAAATTTGGAAGCTACCTCTGTGAATTTCTGAAAGTTGAGTTTCAACATGATGGATACTTGTTCACCTAGGTTTTTAGAGGTTAGAGAGAAATAACCTCAATAAGTTGGGGCACCTTAATTTAGAGAGGGGGATTTTTATTATCCAAAAGGTATGCGTATCAGATAAGACCGAGTAAAAATTTGATGGGGTAGTCTATTTATGCGAGCGAGTGGTTTACATGGGTACTAGCTATATGTTTAGGGTTAATTAGATATATGCTATCACCCCAAAATAGCTTTTTATCAAATATGTTATCTTCACCTCTTCTTTCTCCTAGCCCTTACTCCACCCCACAAGTTACTATGGAACAGAGCAACAAGGGCATAAAGAGCATAGTATAACCCGTAATGGAGATTATGGAGTAGACATAGTTTGGGCAACATCTTTGTACCATGATTTTTGGCAGAGGTGTAGTTCTGATGGAGAATGAGGAGCTTGGTGGAGCTCATTACTTGAGAGAGGATGACAATGAAGAGGGAGCTCATCAAAGATAGAGTAAGAAAGAGAAGTGTTTAGACCATCTACAACTGTATCCCTTCATATCCATTTCTCTCCTCATGAAGATATTTTGGTTCCTTTCAGAGCTCCACCAGATTCTTTGTCGATGTCTTAACTAATTCCATTCCCTTTAGAAGAAAATATTCTCTCCATTCTCTTCATAAATTCCTCTGAACACCAAGCCTCCGTTGCATCGCCGCGACAAGGCCTTCATTGGCTAGACTTAAGATCCTAAATCTTATGGCTAATTATTTGTCAGCGTCGATCCGCTGTCGTCTTGCTTGCCATAGCCTGAAGGCCACCAGGAGCGAACAAGGCGGACGGATCAATGTCGGCGTCGAACTCTCTTTTACTTTTCACCTAGGGGCGGTGGCTAGATCACGCGCAGCTGAAGTTGGTAAGGAATAAAGGGAAAAAAATACAAGGAAGGAAATGGGCTGAATAGAAAATGGTTGAAGATGGTGTTATGATTTGGAGGAAAGCAACTTACCTTCTCACCCAACATATTTAGTACTTTAAATGGCATTATTTGAAGTTAGCCCCTTTGTTGTGCATATGGAGTAACATTTCCCAATTATTATTATATTTTATATATTTTAGAACAACTAGTTTATATTTGGTTGGGCGAAAATAAGTAGAAAAATTTACACGATTAGTAATGGAGAGAATGAGACTGGGCAATAAATTAGCTTCGAGCAATGGGATTATGGGGGGTGATCTATTATCCTTAGTGGGAAAAACTAATCAACCTTAAAATTGATCTTTATCTATTTATAATTTGATGGGAACCTGAGGAAAAATAGGAGCGCCAAAATTTTATAGTGTAATATAAATTGTAAAGAAAGTTTAAAAGAAAGGCTACAATGGTAGTGAAATGGAACATGGAGATAGATTCACATTAGGACGCTTTAACAAATCTACACCAGAGTGAGACGAGGAAGGCTCATCTATAGTTTTTTAGAACTTTCGAGAGTAGGGTGCTGCCTATTCCCATTTCTCTTGCCAAAAATCTGCGCCCTTCGCTGGGCGGCCTCAAAACCCTAGGACCCAAACCCCTCTGGGAGATCCCGACCGTCGAGCCCCGGATCCAACGGCCGAGATCTCCCGGGCCGTTTGTACTTAACCGAGCCGCACGCGGGGCGCTGTCGCCTTCCTTCTTCTCTAGTCACTACTCTTCTTCCCCACAAGACAAGGGAGAGCTCCACCCCAGGGAGCACGCAGCAAGGTGAGGGGGAGCTCCAATCCCTCCCAAATCCGCCCCGTCGAACGCCCCCTCCCCCCGCACGCCGGCCTCCCCCCCTCCGATTCGCCCGCTCCGAGCAGCAGAAATCGTTTCTTGGTTCGCCCCGGGCTCCAGAGCTGGACATTTGCGGGGGCTAGTTCTTGTTCTGGAAAACCGCGGGGGTTCTTGGTCCAGGTAGCGATGGGTGCTTCGTTGGACGTTAATGGCGGGTTTTCGGCGCGCTAATCCGGTGAGGATCTCGGTTTTGGTGCTGTTCAGGGTGGTGGTGGTGCTCCCATGGTGACGGAGATGGCGGCCCGCGGGGAGGCCTACGGCGCGGAGGCGGACCGCGACTTCGAGCTCTTCCGCAGCGGCTCCGCGCCGCCCACCGTCGAGGGCGCCATGGCCAGCGCCGCGGCCGCCGCCGGCGACGTGCTACTGGATGACGAGCTCCGGGCCGACCCGGCATACCAGAGCTACTACTACTCCAATGCGCACCTCAACCCGCGCCTCCCGCCGCCGCTGCTCTCCAAGGAGGACTGGCGCTCGGCGCAGCATCGGCTCCGCTCCTCCTCCGGGCTGGGCGGGATCGGCGACGGCAGGTGGCCGGCGGCGGCGGGGGACGGGCTTGTGGGGCTGCCCGGGATCGACCTTGGTCGGCAGAGGAGCTTCTCCAGTATCTTTCAGGTGGTTGCTCCGGCGAAAGATCCCATCTTTCTTTAGTCCCTTTTCAGTAATTATCTTGATTCAGCGCTATATGTGATGGGACAAGGTTTTGACCCCGCCGTAGTGTTCTTTTGTTGACCCGGAAGCTTCGGTTTGTACTAAATATAGTATATTCCCAATGTTGAATTGCCATTTCCCGGCTTGCTGCTTTAGCTGTTGATTGAACTGAATTTTCCGTAATGCAGCAACTTGTCTGTGTCTCAGATTTGATATGCTTGCCATCTAGGAGTATTAGGTTTCTGTCATTATACGGTGTGATTATGCTTTAGACCTGTGTTGTTGTAGCTGTGTGATTTATTGATTGGTTGGAAGCACACTTCGTAAAACAACCTGAACTTTAAAGAGCAAGCATAGGAATATTGTGCTGTTTCAAAATGCTATATTAGCTGATCTATTAATTAGTTTGGCAGTTGCTATTCTCTTTCAGTTTTATTTTATCCAATGCAACTGATCAGATTTGTACAACTTGTTTTCAATGATGCAGGACTCAAATCAACGGGATATGGACAGGCAGAGTGCCAACCAGAATCGCAATGACTTTCTGGATTCTTCTGGAATGCAGTATGCTCTGCATCGTGAATCTCGAGCTATGGGTGCTCTGCAGTGTGACAGCAATGAGCAGAGTTTGTCTGAAATTCAGAGTAATGATCTGTCATCTCATACGTATGCCACTATTTTAGGTTCATCACTTTCTAGAAGTGCATCTCCAGATCCTGAGCTTGTGAGGAGGGTGCCTAGTCCATGCCTGCCTCCAATCGGTGTGAAGGTCAGTGCTAATGACAAGAAGAGTAATGGTGGTTCGTCTTCCTTCCGCCGTAGTTCATCTGCTATTGGTGAATCCGATGATCTGGTAGCCGCTCTATCTGGGATGAATTTGTCATCTTCTCGAGCAGTTAATGGACAGCCCACGGACCAGTCTAACCTCTATCAGGATGTTGATAATGTCCGTAAGTTTCTTTTTGATCGACAGGGTGATCAAACGAATGGTAATCAGCAGCACTCCTATGTGAAACGTGCTGAACAAGGACATTATAAGGCACCTGATACATATTCTGCAAATTCGGCTAATTCTTCTATGATGAGAAATCAGATAAATGCTGGTAATTTCACATCATTCGACAATTTGTCAGGTGGATCTGGCTTTGGTTCCCCTAGGATTGGGTCTAGGTCCCCAGGAGGGACTTTATCTTCTCGACAAAATTTAGCTGGTGCATCCAACTTTCTAAACTACAATGGAATTGGAAGTCCAACAGCAGCAACTAATCTTCAGACGTCTATCGATCCAGTATATGTACAGTACCTTCGGGCTGCTGAAATTGCTGCCCAAGTTGCAGCTAGCTGTGATGATCCTCTCATGGCCAGTGGCCATCTGGGTAGTTCTTACATGGATTTACTTGGTCCTCAGAAAGCTTACCTTGGTCCGCTGCTTCAGTCACAGAAGAACTATGGTTACTATGCAAACCTTGGATTTGGTCTTGGTTATGCTGGAAGTCCTTTGACGAGTCCTGTTCTTCCCTCTTCACCTGCTGCACCTGGTAGTCCGCTTAGGCACGGTGAGCGCAGCATGCGCTTTCCATCAAATATGAGAAATTTTGGTGGTTCCTTTGGTTCATGGAGCCCAGACCTGGGTGGAAAGATGGATGTCAATTTGATGCCTTCGCTTCTGGAGGAATTCAAAAGCAACAAAAGCAAATCTTACGAGCTCGCTGAAATAGCTGGTCATGTTGTTGAATTCAGGTGCACTTCTTATTATATTATAAACATTGATAACCTAGCATCTAGGAAAGCATAGCAAAAGGGGAAGATAACTGATTAACCTAACAGGTCAAATGTTCCTTTCTAGCCGAGAAAAAAATCTCTTTTCTCAGAAAAAGGGGGAAGAGTAATCTTGACATTGTGACATGAACTAAACATCGTGTTACTTTATGTTTGATTTAGTCCTGAAGACATTTACTATTTGAGCAAAAATTATGAAGTAACATTCTCTGTTTGTTGCCCTTTTGTTTAAGTCTTACCACATGCCATATATCATGTATCTATCAGTTTTTTTTTGGGGGAAAAAGCAATGTGGCTTGATATGGGCAACAGTATTGCAAAAATAGTAGAGGAAGAGACGCGAAAGGATGTACCAAGGAATATGGAGAGAACTATAAAACTAACAACCTCTCTCCGTTTTTTATTCCTCTTTTACTAAGTGTATTAGAACATGAACTTTGACAAAGTTCTAGCCTGTATTGATTACTGGTGGCCCCTAAAATATGTTTTTATTTGGATTTTGGAAGGAATTTTGTGATGTATGTTGATTGTTGAACCCTTAACCACTGCTGATTAAGTACCACTAGATATATCTTTTATAAGTTTGCCTGGTTAATTACTAATGATCGAGTTATTTGTAGTGCTGATCAATATGGAAGCCGATTTATACAACAAAAGTTAGAAACAGCCAGTACTGAAGAAAAAGACATGGTGTTTTCAGAAATCATGCCTCAAGCTCTCACATTGATGACTGATGTGTTTGGAAATTATGTTGTTCAGAAGGTAGGAAATAATAAGAAATCATTTGCATCATTGTATGTGTGTGCGACTTCGATACATGTCCTTATCATTTACCTTTTTGCTCAGTTTTTTGAGCATGGGAGCACTGCTCAGATAAAGGAATTGGCTGATCAGCTTATTGGACGTGTCCTTGCTCTTAGTCTTCAGATGTATGGATGCCGGGTGATCCAGAAGGTGTGTATTTCATGAATTTTTTGTGCCTAGGAAAATAAAATGAGTTTCTTGCAAGCAACTTCACTTGTTCTTTTAAATAGGTATTGAGTTGATAACTTGTCATGAGTGCCCATTTCTGTTATTTGCTCATATATTGGATAAATTCTGATGCACTTAAGAATATCCATTTTGTGGGCTTATATTAATATATAAATGCTCTGAAGACTAAAGTAAGGTTTTTATCTTATGTCATGGATGATATACGTGCAGGCTATTGAGGTTGTTGGTTTAGATCAGCAGACTAAAATGGTTGCTGAGCTGGATGGACATGTTATGCGCTGTGTACGTGATCAGAATGGGAACCATGTAATACAGAAATGTATAGAGTGCATCCCTCAGCATGCTATCCAGTTCATTGTCTCAACATTCTATGGTCAAGTTGTGATGCTGTCCACCCATCCATATGGTTGTCGCGTTATACAGGTACACTAATGCTATATATTATGCCTCTTAACAGATCTATGTTTAGTTTACAGATTTCACTGTGCAATTTGTCCCATGTGAATTGTCAGAGGGTGCTGGAGCACTGTGATGATCCTACAACACAGCAAATAATGATGGATGAAATTCTCAAGTCCGTATGCTTGCTGGCACAAGATCAATATGGCAACTATGTTGTTCAGGTCAGTGCCATACATTCCTTATGTACATGCTTCTATGCTGACTATTGATGTGATGGAATGTTAGGCGGTCTATCTTGTACATTATTATCCCCATGCTGATGATTATAATTTATAATACTTGATAATTACTAGCAACTGCATTTTTAGATGCTTGCTAACTATTGTTATCGAATACTGAGATATGAATGATCGTAGACTGCTTTCTGTTTTGTGCAGTGGCTTCTGTTGGTTATTTGACTGACCCTGCTGCTTATTAATTGCTAGCAAGTTGATGCTAATTGCTTACTGATTACCATTATTGAATACTAAGATTTGGAGCTTTGCAGTCACAACCTGATAGTTTCTTAGCCATCCTTTATTAGTTAGTTTGTGGAAGTTATTTTCATTTTCTCAATATATTTCATTTACTTTACAGCACGTTCTGGAACATGGCAAACCACATGAGAGATCTGCTATTATTGAGAAATTAATTGGACAAATTGTGCAAATGAGCCAGCAAAAGTTTGCTTCAAACGTCATTGAGAAGTGCTTAGCCTTTGGGAATCCTGTAGAACGCCAGATTTTGATTGGTGAAATGCTTGGATCCACTAATGAAAGTGAACCTCTTGAGGTATGTGTCCTTAGATCCTTTTCACCAAGCTCTCAAGTGAAACTTGCTGAACCTTTGTTCCGTTAGAAGTCTGCTATATCCTCAGGCACTGAAAGCTGATTGAAGTGAAACCACCTTATCAAAGTTACTTGCATTGTCCTCTGTAGGTAATGATGAAAGATCAGTTTGCAAACTATGTGGTGCAGAAGGTGTTAGAGACTTGTGATGATGAGCAGAGAGAGATGATCCTTACAAGGATAAAAGCACATCTGAACACGCTTAAGAAGTACACCTACGGGAAACACATAGTTGCACGCGTAGAGAAGCTCGTTGCTGCTGGAGGTATGTCTCACTTACACCCGTGTTTATCTTTGGCGATTACAATAGTTCCATTCCATAACTTGCGGACTATTCGGGTGAGACGAGTGAAACCAGTATGCTGTGTTTTTAAGTTTTGTCTGTGTGATAATGATATGTATATGTTGTTGTGCATGCAGAAAAGCGACTGGGGCTTCAACCTGCCTGCACCGCCGCCTAAGGGCGATATGCAGTTGTACAGCTAACAGTGGCTAGGTTTGCACTCACGTTTTTTTTCCAACTAGAATGAAACCCTATAAAGGCCAGCATGGCCTTGTGAGAATAAGATACTGCTGTGTTGCTTGCACTTGCACCGGAGTCCGGAGAGGGAGAGTGTACATTCTGTAGCCGAAGACCTCGCAGGAGGGATGAGTGAGTCATGTTGCATTTGTGCAAGTTTTTAATCTGAAAGCTGTAAAGAGGAGTAAGAAACAAGCTACTCTGCTCACTGTACAAATTTAGCACTAGAGGAGAAGAGAGAGAGAATGCTGTTTGCTGTTTAAACTAAAGCCACTACTGCTTTGTTATCCTTGTCAATATGTTGTGATGGCTTGTTGTACCAGCCTTAATTTACAGTTAAGCTGAAGTTATTTGTATCAGCTTTGCTCAACTGTTGGCATGTTGAAAAAGTTTCATGTATTAACTCAGTGTGTAATTTAATGTAATCCAGGACGATATGCAAATGTGCCTGCAAGTTCCATTATTCTTTTTTGTTTGGGATAATCATCAGTTTTTATGTCAATCTTTGGGCGGTATCATATCCTATGCATTTACTAATCGTGGTTTTGCTATGAAATCAATGCGAAAATACCGGGATGATAAACCATTAGAGCATCGCAAGCAGACCCTATAATACCTTAGCAGTATAACCTTAGCAGATATAGAGGGGTTGTTAGAGGGAAAAAATCTTTTGAAATTTAAAGTTTAGTGTATCGTGAAGGAATTTGAAAGAAAAAAATAGAGGGGACGTCAACAGTGTTTTAAAGAAGATATAGAGGGCCAGTTGATTTTTAGAGCATCGTGCTAGCATACCATTATCATAAGTAGAGCGGAGCGCGATGGAGCTGGGGCCAGTTAGGGCTTGTGGAGAGGCTTAGGGTGACGGTAGTGTGGGCGCGTCCGCTCGAGAGGGGGAGTGAGGTGGTTAGGTGGCTTGGGCGAGGTGCTAGGGCAGAACGCCCGGCCCGGGTCTTCAAAATCAAGCTCAGGTTAGACCATACCAACCCATAGGGTGGATCAACCACTAAGGTCATTTGAATTTGTATGATATATGGAGCCATTTGAATCAACTAGACCATAGTGTAATGAATTAAGACGCGAATTTTAAAGAGCGTCGAGGCCGAAATGATAACATGAGTAGAGGTTTTTTTTCTTGTTACTTCGCCGGTCTTTTGGTGGCATTAGGGCATCTTCAACGGGTGTCCTATTTGCTTATGTGACACTTCATAAACAAATTGTTCTACCACTATTCACTTGCCTAACAATTGTCTCATCACTATCTTCATGCTCTATATGTTCCATCACTCTTCGCTACAAGCCTACAAGTGATGGGCATGAAAATAGGGCAACAGAGGCTAGAAATAACATTTTCCTGACATATCATAAATATTTAAGAGAGAAAAGGAGAGAAGAAATAAAACCCAACTACCTCCCTCCACGGCAGGGTTGCACTCCCACCTCGACGCCGGGCGGCGGGGGGCTTCCATGGCGGCTGCGGCGGCGTCCTCCCTGCCCAAGTCGGGAGCCGTCTCCAAGGCTTACAACCTCGCGTCCGCATGGGAGGAGGTCGGTCGTCTCTCTTGGATCCGAGCATGGTCGGGTGCGATTCGGCAGCGCGCCTGGTGGATCTCATCTCATCTCATGCCCTGCTTCCTTCTTCTCATTTGCAGAGCGCGCCGCTCACGGAGCAGCAGAAGGCCGCGATCGCTGCTCTCTCCCACGCCGTGGCCGAGCGCCCCTTCCCGCCCAATCTGGTAAGATGCCGCCGCGTCCCAGGCTTGTGCCGCTCGAAATGAGTGGCCGTTGCTCCGATCTCGTAGCGCCATCGTTCTTGCTTAGCCTTTGCAGCTCCTCTAGTTCCTTGCCACCATTTCGGGCTTGAAATTCAGGTGAATCTGTCGGTGTTGTACCATGGACTCATTCTGCATTCTCTTAACAGGACCAGTGCATTCTCTGGACAGTATTAGGTTCCTTCTGGTAATGTTTGGAATTTTTATTCGTGGGGGGGAAGGAGGCTTCTCGTTATAATTCTGTAGTGCACGATGCTATTTCGTTTCATTTTTCCAATTTGAGTTATAATTCTGCAGTGCACGGCTTCTTATGGCATTGGCACCACATTCAATGGATAATTAAAATATATCGCGTGGGTGGTGTTATATCAGGAGAAGAGTTTGGGGAAGGATGGAGGCGTGGTTGTGCCAGAGAAAGAGTCCGCGTTGGAGGAGGCAGGTGCAATGGACGCCGTCTTGGTGAACACACATCAGGTTAGTCTTCACTCTCCTGTTCTCCGATATGTGCTCAGATCAAAAGTTCCTTGAGCTTGAGTAGTTTTGTCTTCATTGACAAGAGTGTATTGAAATCGCACCAGTGTCTTTTCTGAGCTAATTCTTTTCTTAACATTATTTTCTGAACTAACTCTTTACTTACTACCTGTAGTTCTACAAATGGTTCACAGAATTGGAATCGGCTATGAAATCTGAGGTTTGTTTATACTTGGTACCTCACTCGTTGATGGAAATCTGCTATTGCAAGTTTGTTCACCTCCATAATATTTTTGACAGACAGAGGAAAAATATCATCTCTATGAGAACACATTAGAGGAGCGGGTTAACACATGTGATGTTATCCTTAAACAAGTAGGCTTCTGAATCCTTCACTGGTTTTGTTGGGAAAAAAAATCTTTGGTTTGGTTCATGCTTATGATTTTAGTTTAACCTTTGAAAGTACCTCAATACAGGTTGATGGCACACTGAACTTATTTGAAGAACTACAATCATTGCACTCGAGTGTTGCCACAAAGACAAAAACTTTGCATGATGCCTGTGACCAGCTTGTATGTTCCTTTCTCTATGGTCGATTTCGTTGGAACCGTTCTTTATAATTATGTTTTGTTACTAGAATGAAACAGTTAATTCTCCATTATATCGTACTTGGGCCACCTAGGAGATTTCCATGAATATCAGTGAAGCTTGACAACATGCCTTGTGATGCAGTTTTCGTACATATCATAGGCTGACTGAGTAGATTGCGAAAACCCCTCTTTTGCCTGCTGGCAGCTTGGATTTCAGTAAATGACCCAACTACTGATGCACTTTGTTGATGTCATAATTGCACATGTTGTTTTGCATAAAAGGAATTCCTTGTGTGCACCTTTTTTTGTATTTTTGTTCAGTGTTATGTCTAAACTCAGCATTATCAATTAAGGCATCTTACTGGACATTAATATAAACTCCCATCATATTACTGTAACAACATTGCTAGGATTGTGTAGTGCATTGATCCAAAATTCCAAATCGTGACTTAACATGTTTTACAAGGCTGGTATAATGTGCTGATCCCACATTATTTTCGTTTTTACACTACATTTGGATATATGAAACCAATACATCGTTTGATCTACTGGATGCTGGCATCACTTCCCTTTTCAACAATCTTATCGCTTCATTGATACTTTAATAATATGTTTAGTAGAAAAATGATAACTTGTCATCTTCCTGGTTCTTCTCCTGATTTTTTTTCTTATGCAGTCAATTGAGCATATTTGTAATGATAATGCAGTTGGTGGAGAAACAGAGACTAATTGAATTTGCAGAGGCACTTCGAAGTAGACTCAACTACTTTGATGAACTGGAGAATGTAAGATCTGGCACCCTGAGTTGGTCTTTTCCAAATAAGTTTCTGTTTTAACTTAACCTGACTGAGCTATTACTTGCCAAACAACCTCTGCATTTGATACCAGAGCAGGCTGTATGAAATTTACTGAATTTTGTAAAATACTACACCTGAAAATTTAACTTAGTACCTTGGATGAAAGTTTATAGAAAGCTACACTTTGCAAAGTTTCTTCTACTCTAGTAATTATTGCAGTCTACAGTTGATTTGTGCAAAGCACATGAACCAATAATTTGACTGTTTGAGTAATAGATGATCTTAACTCCTATGAATTGGAGGATCTGAATCATGTGCCTTACATCCTGTGTTGCCACCTTATGATGAATATCACCAGGTTTTGGTTAGCAGTTGTTCACAAGATACTACTGTTTTGTTCAATTGTACTGTTAATCATATTCCATATCCGCAACTAAAACACGTTTTGTTTACAGATTTTGTACTCTATTGTGTGGTGTGTTGTGATTTTTGTGTCTTGCTATATGGAATATGTGACGACTGCTTTGGCGGCACATGCAAAGCACATAAAGACAGACCCTAAACTGCAATATATGATAATTTCAAACATATAGCCTGCCAATATTGTGTAAACGCATAGTAGTTGATAAGTGGATATCCTGCTGGCATACGTACTGATGAAATAGGTCACCACCTATTTAAGTTAGCAGCTGAGTTTCTATGAGATCTTTGCTATTAATAATTTTGATATCACATCAGTGCCTACTAATCAATTGTAAACTTGCAAAAGTATAATTGAAGATGAATCTGATGGTACTGATGTTACTTGGCCATTCTGATTACTAGAGGAGCATTCGGTCAATGGATGTTTTCTAAACTTTGAGTATGCAATGCATGTGGGCTTCGAATTTTGAACACATGGGTGCGTTTTGTTTTGATGAAGCATGCAAGCTTATCCAGAACAGCTCTTCTAGCTTCCATGTCCTAAAGTACAAGGAGCAATAAGATAATTTCAACTCTTTGTGAGCAAGTTGTGATAGTTAATTCTTATACTAAGAAATAAGATGATTGCTTTCAATTAGTTCTTATATGCCTTGCTCAGTTACTATGGTTATGAGTTCTTGATCACTCTTTAGTTTAACCAAAGCAGCATCAAGCATGCCAGGTTAAATGCATCAAATATATTAATAAAAGTTACTAAGTGTAGGATAATAGCAATAGAGTTATTGAGTTTATGACATTTTACAGTTTGTCTACCCTTTAGCTGCTAGCATGTGAATCTTTTCAATTGCTACGTTTCTGTGTGCATAATCTAGTTTATATGAAAAAAATACCTATTTTCCTTTTCAGGTATCAAGTAGCTTTTATTCTCAAAATATGAACATTAGAAATGAACAGTTCCTCCCTCTGTTAAAACGTCTTGACGATTGTATCTCGTAAGTAATGCACAATAATGCGCTGTTTTTAGTTTCTGGTTGAGGTTTACAGAGCTAATACAAATCTGCCTGTTGCAAATTGTAGCTATGTTGAAAATAATCCACAATATGCTGAATCTGCTGTTTATTTGGTCAAATTTCGCCAACTTCAGGTAAATGACTACTTGTTATACACATCATTATGAATTTGAGCACCTAACCTGACTTTTTTTTTAAATTATTTTTACATATGTAGTCTCGTGCGTTGGGTATGATTCGGTCACATGTCCTGTCTATACTTAAAGGTGCTTCATCCCAGGTGAATAGGTGATTCTCAGTTGCATTTGATAGATAAACCTGAAGCAACAAGTAGTTATTACATGATATGACTTGGCTGCAGGTTCAAGCTGCAATTCGAGGTAGCAGTGCAGGGAAAAATACTGTCACAGAGGGTGTAGAGGCATCTCTTATCTATGTTCGCTTCAAGGCAGCAGCTAGCGAGGTATAATTTCTTTGCTATGTTTATGTATAAAGGATATTAAAGCAACTGCGGACACCTCATCATCTATTGAGTGGATTTCTAATACTATCTGACAGTTGCAATTTTTTTGGGTGTACCAGCTAAAGCCGATATTAGGTGAAATTGAAAGTAGATCTTCTAAGAAAGAATACACACAGATCCTTTCAGAGTGTCACAGTTTGTTTTGTGAGCAGAGACTGCACTTGGTAAGTTACAGTGGTGTTTCCTTTGCAATCTATTTACCTTGACTTGATTTTCTATTAACAGTTTGATGTGATTGCTAGGTGCGAGGCATGGTGCAGCAACGGATCTCTGAGTTTGCAAGAAAAGAGGCCTTGCCTTCTTTAACAAGGTCTGGTTGTGCATATTTGATGGAGGTCAGTGCGTACTTGCCAAACCATTTATATTTAATTTCTGAACTGAAATGCTTTGAATCATGTCATTTTTACGAAACATGATAGCATACCGTAAAGGCTTAAAGTAGATAAATTCTAGTGTACCTTCACCAGCAACTTGGTGCTTCAGCATCTTGCTTTGTGAACCAGGTACACCAAGTTAGTGTATCACACATTTATATTTTGTCTATGATTTGATCATTCTTTCAGTTCCATTTCTAATTTGTTTGTGAGTTTAAAATATTTTTTGGTGGTGGAAAACATGTTTTTACTAGTTTTACTGTTTCTTCTCAGGCATGTCAGTTTGAGCACCAGCTTTTTGCTCACTTCTTCCCATCATCGGCTACAGATGTTTCAAGTATGGCTCCTTTGATGGACCCACTGTAAGCTATTTTATCCTCCCTCGTGTTTCTATTGTGCGTGTTTGTTATAAACTCTGCTATTTTAAGCAAGAAGACGGTTAACTGAAATGTTTTTTTTTCAATTCAGGTGCACATACTTGTATGATACTCTGAGGCCTAGGCTGATATATGAAGGGAATATAGATTCTCTTTGCGAACTCATTGACATTCTGAAGGTTGAAGTGCTAGGAGAACAACTGAGTAGACGTGGTGAATCAGTAGCTGGGCTCCGTCCAATATTGCAAAGAATACTTGCTGACGTTCATGAGCGATTAGCATTTTGTGCTCGGACTCATATTCGAGAGGAGGTAGCATTCCAAACATGTTCTGTTGTTGTTTGGTTACTTTATGTTCTTTAGTCAGCAACTCAGCATTTGGTTCTTTTACCAGTGCAACATATTTGCAAAATTTGTTCTTGTATCTACTGTCTGTCTTGACTCTTGAGGGTTGTTCCTTAATATTCAAATCAACTGCCATGCAATTTTTTGTTGTATTTGTAGTTGAACCTGCAATATTGTTGAAAAAACTCTAAAACTTTGTTATAATGGTCCCTTAGAGCATGTCCAATGCTGAATCTATCCCAGCATGTTTAATAGTGGCCCTATTACTGTAGAAATAGGGCTGTGGATGGTGAAAATAGAGTTGGAAGTAAAGTATAAGAGATGTAGGGATTGGAAAATAGCGCCAGGATTGTGTATGGGATAAAATAGGGCTAGGTGAATAGTGAAATAGGGTCACAAAATAGGGCTAGCTTTGCAATTCTGGTTGGTTCAAATGATTAGTGTGGTTTACCGGGTAACAGTTTCAAAACTACACTAATCATTTCAACTGCTTGGTTCACATTCTGATTGCATGGGTAATGTTTCACATTCTGGTTGCATTGGTAATGGTGACAGACATTATTGATGGTTGCCTTTTCTAGAGTTGAAAAGGCGATTATACATTCATGTGATATCACTGTCCAAATAGAATGGAGATATCTATTAGGGTTTCTCTTTTGCCGAGAGTTTCACTTTCATCTAGACATTAGACAATCTTAAAGCCATTCTTGTCAATTGTGATGAGAACCTGATGATGCTCCCCAAGCTTATGGGCTTAGGGCATCACCAACCCAAGCCTAACTTAGAGGTCAGCCTAGCACTATTCAGCCACTATTTATCTATATTTCCATCTCTTCTATTTTATTTGCTACAATACTTTGTCGACCTAACTTAGGTCCCCATTGGTGATGCTCTTATATCGCTTGTAGACAAAACTTGAGTTCCTCCAAGCAAAACTGACTAAGGGTCTGCATGTTGTGCTGAAGGTTATGCTGGCTGGAAAGATATGACCTTCTAATAGTCGAGTAGAATAAGGCTGTTCAGACCTGATATAATAGGATGATACTACTATGTTTTCTATTTGTGAACAGCTATGTTACAAACAACTTTTAGCTCCAAATGTTTTTTAAACTTTTCCTCCCCATACATTTTCCCATTTTGCTATAGTTGCAACCTGAAGAATTTCTGGGTTCTAATGGCTGTCGATTGAGATGTGGGATACTTCTGTTGATTTTTTAAGCATGTTTCTAAAAGCTACACAACTAGAAAGCATACTTCTGTTGTTTAATGTATTTTCATGCCATTTTATTATCTTACATTTTTCAGATTGCGAACTTTCGGCCTTCCAATGAAGATCTGGATTACCCTGGAAAGCTTGAGCGAACCATAGATGCAACTTCAAGTGCTGCTGTTAGTTTGCTTCTTACTTTAGTTAGAAACAATTTTTTGCAAGTAAATTCCATATGTTTCAACATATTCAATGCACAGAATTTGCGCTAATAGACATGCTTGCTAATGCTACTATACATTTCATTGCACATATCTCTCACTCCTATGTGCCAATATTGCTTGTTCACCTCATAGTTATGTCTGTTGTTAAGAGAGCACATGCCACTTTTGTTTCACCATATGCATAAGAAAACATCTAGTGTGGTAGGATTACTAATTCTGTTTGCCTGGCTTTCAACTTGTAGATTACTGAAAACTTAGACATATATGTCACATGGTACAGACCATTGGAGAAGACAGTGTCATGCCTATCAAAGTTATATCATTGTTTAGAACCTTCTGTTTTTACTGGATTAGCCCAGGTATTAGACCTCTCAAAGCTGAAGGCCATTTATCTTGTTAAATCTTCCATTCTTTTACTGGTCGATCCCCTGTTCATTCAACTTGACAAGAGATGTATTGCTCTGATTGCCACCAGGAAGCTTTAGAAGTTTGCACATCATCTCTTCAGGTGTGAACAAAAATCTCAACCCCAACCGCATTTTCTTTTTTATTGTCCAATAGAACACACTATCAGCAGCTTTTATGTAATGATATACTTTTCATCGTTTGTTATTCATTCACTCACTTATTCTGACACGCACTGTATGATGCTGTGAAAGAGTGCAAGCAAGGTCATTTCAAAGAAAGCATCCCCAATGGATGGGCAGCTTTTTCTAATTAAGCACCTTCTCATTTTAAGGGAGCAGGTGGCCATGCAACTTTCATCTTAATTTCACCTTACATGCCATTCCGTATGACATCACACTGATTTGTCAATTTACATTTTTATTGTCAGATTGCTCCATTTGATATTGAGTTCTCTGTCACACACAAGGAGCTGGATTTCTCCCATTTGCTGGTATGTGCAACTTCAGTATTAGTAGTTCATCCCTTTTATGTTTTTTGATCGTTATTTGATGCATCGGATCTTTTTTAATTTAAACCCTTATGGTTGCGTGAGCACTATCTACATTCTAGATATATTTGCTCTTATTAAATCTTCATTTGATGCTTGTTTTTCATGACTGCTGTCATTCTGATGATCATATTTTGATTGATAATTACTTACCACAGATCACATGTTTCTTTTATAGGATCACTTGAGAAGGATTCTCAGGGGACAGGTCTCGTTGTTTGATTGGTCAAGGTCAACATCACTTGCTAGGACCTTTTCTCCCCGTGTTTTGGAGAACCAAATTGATGCCCGAAAAGTAACTAACTCGAACTGATGTATTGTGCTTGTTGGTCCCAAATTTGAAGATTCTTACATTACTTCTTTGTAGTTGCTTCTAGAAGTCTTCTATCCTATACTATGAAAAATTTATAATACATAGTGAATTCTGCGCATAGATAGGACTATGCATGTGCTAGTGCAACTGGACGTGCACTAAACCTACGACACTCGCTTAACAGATAGCATTAGGAGAGTGTATATCTATGCTTTAAATGGGCCGATGTGATAATTGTGTAGTTGGCTGCATCCTCTTCTCACTTTCTTGAATTCAGTTGTTTTTTTTACTTTTTGATTCCAGGAATTGGAGAAAAGCCTCAAGGCCACGTGTGAAGAGTTTATAATGTCCATCACTAAATTAGTAGTGGACCCAATGCTTTCGTTTGTTACTAAGGTTTGGAAACCTAGCCTCCTGTTCCGTGGACTTTCGGCTTTGAGTCTTTATATTTTACATTTCTATAGTAACTGTAGTTTGTCCTGAACTGCTGCTAGGTGTTGTAACTTGTGACTACGCTACATAGTACTGGAATTTTCCTAGTAGTATGCCACCAAGGGCAGACTCTGGAGCATTGCACTATTTCATAAAAAAAGCTGTACTTTGTTGTGACTGTCCTAGTAGTACTGGAAAGACGCTATTGGTAGGTCACGGTTTTATATGAACAGTAAGCCAAGACACCCGATGAAATAGTAGTATGCAATTGCAAGCTAGCGTAGTGGCAACATTTGTCATGTCTACTTAGATGACGCATCTCCTTTGTATCAGTTTGTCTGTCTTACGGTAATGTGATAAACATGATCGTGTGGCAGGTAACTGCTGTCAAATCTGCACTGACCTCTGGCAGCCAGGGTCAGAAGTTGGATTCTGTTCTGGCAAAACCCCTGAAGACCCAAGCATTCGCTTCTCCTGATAAAGTTGCAGAGCTAGTTCAAAAGGTGCATCTCAAAGTCTTAGTACACAGTTCGTTTAAAAAAGTCTCAGTATACTGTACAAGAAACTATGTGTTGCCTTTTCAAATGTCCTAACTAAATCATATGTCTCTGAACAGGTTGCCACTGCTATTCAGGAAGATTTGCCGAAAGTAATGACCAAGATGAGGCTGTATTTGCAAAATCCATCTACACGAATGATCTTATTCAAACCTATCAAGTAAGGAGGATCTCCATCCCACACATCCGTCTGACCTTCCTTGCCTCATTCCAGCCTTTCAAGGAATATTATGAGATTGATGCAATAATATTTGCTTAATTTGGTCAATATCAACATAAGTTGCCATCCATAGTTCAGAATAAAATGATCATATTATTTTTTTACACCATTATCAATACCGGCACTGTTCCAAGTTCATAATATGATCTCATCACGCTTTGAATGGTGGAAGCAAAAGCTTGGAATTTTCTGTGCTAGCATACTAATTTTTTTTTGTTAATATCCACTTATACTTCTATTCATTTTAATAAATTGGGTGTTTATTGGTTTTCAAAAATAAAGACAGTTTGCCATGGTGAGACTGCAGTTCTGAAAAGAAAAAAGAAACACTAGTTCCACTCTTAAATAGATTGAAGTTAACCGAACAGAAAATGTAAAAATTATTTATTAAATATTCTAGGCATGCTATACTGAAGTGCACCCAGAGATGTAACCATAAACTGGAGAGGATCAGTCACTTAATTTGTCATCTGTATTTCTTCTAAAGTTCCGCTCTTCTTTGCCCTAGGACAAATATCGTTGAGGCTCACATACAGCTGCAATCTCTCCTGAAGTCAGAATACTCGGCCGACGAGATTCAGTCTATCGGCATGCTGCCTGTACCTGATCTGCAGTCTCAGCTGGACAACCTTTTGTAGCCCTTAGCCAGATTCAAGCCTGCCTATGGGCATAACCCTTTTTGAGATGGGAACGCATTTTTTTCAAAGTATGCAAAGTAAAGTGGTCATACCCTTCCGAATCTGTACCAGATTGATGCTGTAAATGAATTTGTAGTTTTGTACCAGATTGATGTTGTAAATTGTTTACTTGTGAATTTATGATACTGAAATGGAACCCCACTTCTACATTATGAAAAAATATTGTAATTTGCCCCTCAAATACATGGTTGATAGTATTCCTCTAACAAGAGGTGCTTCTGTTCTGGCTGATTGAAGAACATACATATGCAAATCTAGTTTGGACGGCCTCTACAAAGCTTAAAGTGTTGTCTGCGATATCTTCTCTTTGAAGGTGAGGTCGCGTTGAAATATCATCCATCCATGTGATGTGAGTATGTGACCACGTGTATATCATCCTTGCGAATTGTTGTTTGGTTGTGAATCATAGCAACGTGAATTATAAGTGCCACGTACTCAAGCACGCAAGCAGGTGGCCGTCCAGGTAATATATAATCCATAAGAGTCATCTCTGACTCTGACTCTGCATCTGCGTCCTTATCCTTCACATGCACCTGTTCTTTAGCTGCAACCTACATTTTCATTTTTCATATGTTCATGTGAAGCATGCGGATCTGTGTGCCTTCTTTGCTTCGTGATTCTTGTTCGGTTTATATAATTTATTATTTTTGTACAGGCCGTTCACCGTAACATTTTGTAATATTTTTTGAGCTTCCGTAGAGTTTTTATCAAAGATCTTAAAAATATTTTTAAATGAATTTTTTTTAGTCTTTTCATGTCTCTTTTTAAATAGGTTTAACTTTTTGAACTACAACCAAAACTAAACCACAACCGCAAATCGAAGAGGTTGTCTCACGCAGTGTCCCCATTTATTTATAAATATACATGTATATAGGTCTGCCTGTGATAAGAGAGAGCGCGTCAATTGGCAGAGCAACCTATTCCAGCCATCTTCAGACTTCAGGTATGATCGAGTTCTAGCTAGTATGCATATCTTCTGTTTGATTTCATTTTTCCTTGGGGAATTCTGGTTAATTAGCAAAATCTCTGGTTGATGCTAACTTGACCTCAGCAGCTCAGCTCTAGCTGTTTGGACATTCATTCACTGATGTGATCAGGTGATATTACTGAACATACATATGCAACACATCAATCTGCAGATGAGATTGGTTTAGAAGAACAGGTAGCTAAACTACGTGAATCAGCATGAGCAGCACGGAGGCGCTCGCCGGCGGCGAGAAGCCGGGGGAATGCGCCGGCGGCGGGCAGCAGGACGAGGGGAAGAAGCTCAAGACGTCGTGGCCGGAGGTGGTGGGCATGTCGATCGAGGAGGCGAGGAAGGTGATCCTGAAGGACATGCCCGGCGCCGCCGTGGTGGCCGTGCCGGCGGGCTCGCCGGTGACCATGGACTACCGGACCGACCGCGTCCGCATCTTCGTCGACACCGTCTCCGCCACCCCCACCGTCGGCTAGCCCTACTACCCAGCGTGCTAGCTCCGCCATTGGCCATTGCTCGCGCGCGACCCTTTCTTCATCGGCTACACCATGATAAGAATTAAGAGGTCCCATGCATAATAAGTAAATAATAAGATGACGAGTGTAATAAGAGTAGCTAGTATCCAACACCATGAGTAAATAAGATACCTGCTGCATGTATGAATCCATCTCCATCACCATGAGTCGATTATAAGACATGATGTAGGAGTGGGTTAGACAGAGCGTATAGAAGCCAAGTTACCCTTTCTTTGTACGTAGGTAACGCGCCCAAAACAAACTCGTGCATACTCGAAGGGATCTAAACAATATCGTAAAAAACCAAACTCCTAAAAAATCCAACCTTTCTTATTTGAGTGCTCAAGATCAAGGCTAGGCAAGAATGAGAAAACTTTCAAATCCATTCTATCCTTTAGGGTTGCTCGCGGGAGATATTTTTCGATGAGTTTAGATACGAATATAGATCAAGATTTACCTAAACACAACCCCGAACAACCACAGAAAAGAACCAACGAAAATCAATCCAACCTCAACATGACTGGAAAGAAAAAAGCAACGGAGACAAGAAAGACGGATTTACAAATACCAACTTGATTGATTATGAAAGTTTACAACTGAATCTTGTGAAGGAATGCTTGATTAAGTTTTGTGGTTTGCAATCCTTCTAGGCTCTCTTCCTTTTTCCTAAACCTAACCTGAGGCCCTTCCATCTTCTAAAAACCTCAACTCTCTGCCTAAGGAGTTGGAACCCTTTTATATGGAGGGCTAATTAAACGAGCATTACTCATGATTTTTGTCCATATGGGCTCACCTGTTAAGTCAAGCAGCAATTACATGTTATGCATGCTTCTCAAATCAGTGTCTCCACCTTGATCAGGTAGCCCAGTTGGGCCTAGCCTAGAGCCTAAGCTTGCCCAAAAACACAAGCTACTCTGAAACCTTCTTGTATCACCCATGGTTTTGCGAAACCGCTTTCGTCGGCCGCCGAGCCCGCCACGCGTCCAACTCACCTTGGACCGCTTCTGCTCGCACACCTTGGAAACATTGACCTGCGTGACCCTCGACCATCTGGACCATATATCTATCCACGTCCTTGGTCCTGTTACCGACGTTGATCCATTCTGAATTATCTGCTCACCAATAGACAAATACACATATACTAAACTCAAGTATCTCTCAAGTTGATCCACATCAATCCCAAAACTTGCTGCAAATTAGTTCACATGAAATTCAAACAACATTTAACATTTGATTCAAAAACATATTGGACAATCCGATCCAAACACCGGTTAGTCCAATATGCAACATGACTGCGAAATGGAGACCACAAAATTGAACCCAAAATCGAACATTACAGGGGTTTTAGGATCGGATAGTCCAATACCCTACATCGGACTATCCAATACCTTACAATGTAGCCAATTGGAAAGTTCAGAATCTAGAATTTTCGCACACTCCAGCCTACATCAGATACTCTAATCATCCTCTAGACAACGATAGTATTTCATAGTTCTGGTGGTCTTCCCGTACTCTAAAAAATAAATTTTATACACAAAAGTTGTAGAGAATTATCATTGCACATCCTTTTCATGGTATGCCCTTTTCGATTTAAGCATAGGAAAAAAAAAATCATGAACCTTTTAAGGTCTTTATAAATTCACACTCAAACAACTATTCAAGCAAAACCCATTTCAAATACCATCACACACAAAATGCGACCCACATGGTCTCTCAAATCCTCTTCTCTTCTTGTTTCTCCTCACAACTCTCTCTCCCCCACACCGACTCCCTCCTCCCCTCTCCCCGAGTCGGCTCCCTCCTCGCGAATGAGAGGAGTATGTAACATCCCAAATTTTTAAAACTAATTTGGCACGTTAATAATTCCTTAAACTGCATAATTTTAAAATCGCAAATTATTTAATTAATTGCATCATGTCATCATCATTGCATACATTTCAGTTAATTTGGAAAAATGATTTAAACTTTTCAAACATGCACCCTTGGTGGGAAAATCTAATAATACTTTTAATTTGTATTTTATATTTTCAAAGCCAATCTCAAATGGAGGTATTTGGAAGTGTATTAATAAATTGTTGGAGAAACAAAATTATATTTTCCTAAAGTATTAATATGTTTAAAAAGTTTTTGGAAAATCAAAGTTCAAATGAGAATCAGAAAATTCAAAAATCTCTTATTTTCCTCTCGGCCCGTTCCCTCTCCTTCCCATTTCTTCCCTCTCTTATTCAAAAATCTAGATCGTCCCCTCCGTACCCTCTTCCCTCTCTTTTTCTTCCCTTGTCTTGTCACCGGCCGATCCCGAGGCACGCCGTCGCCGGACTTGACCACGGCGTGACGCTAAGGTCGCAGCCGCTCTGCACCGCGCGACCTCGCTGGTTCGTTGCCCTGTGCCAACCGCCAACCACCCCATTGATGAACCCGTGCCGCGCCGCCTATAAAAGCTCCTCCGCCGCGGTACTCTTCCCGTCGCTGGAGTTGACGAAGACATCCACGGCCGCGCTGATTTTGACTTTCCCGAAACCCCAGCGCCTCCCTTGAGCCTCGCGGAGTCTCCCTCTCTGCTTCCCCTCAATCAATTGCACCTCCCTGCCGCCGGAGCCTTCTCGCCGGCGACACCGACTCACTTCCGCCGCCAATCGCGCCGCCGGCTTCATCTCCCTCGG
Organism: Raddia distichophylla; assembly: GCA_005191435.1. Classification (NCBI taxonomy): domain Eukaryota; kingdom Viridiplantae; phylum Streptophyta; class Magnoliopsida; order Poales; family Poaceae; genus Raddia; species Raddia distichophylla. Next base: position 2,451,824 of record SPJY01003379.1, read on the forward strand.
TAAACCTCGTCGCGGGTCCCTCAAACCAGTTCCCCTCTTCGCTTTCTTCCTCCTGAGCCGCTCGCCTCACCGGATAACCCGCCGTCGCGCCGTCGCCGGAGCCGCCGCGGGCTCTGTCCTGGGTCGCCGACAGGTGGAGCCCACCTGCCAGGTCCAGCGAGCTCGCGAGCGGGCAGCCGAGCGCGCGTGGTGATTCCGCGAGCCGAATAGGCCGCCTTTGGCCCATTAAGCCGGTCCAGTGCATAAAACCCATTTAACTCTTTTTAATTTCCTTTAACCACTCTAAAAATCATAATAAATCCATTTCTCATCAGAAAATGTCAAATAAATTTCTAAAATTCATAAATATTCTTTATTAATTTTTGGACTTAGAAAATATATTTATGCATGCATAAAGAATTAAATTAATTGATTAAATAACTATCTTGAGGCGCATTATTTCATGTGCATATGAAAAGGGATTATATTATTTCTTTTAAATAAAAATAAAATGCTCTGGAAGTTGCTGGACCTAAGAACAACTCATTTGAATGCATGTCTCCATTTAGTATTTATTTTAGATAAATAAGTATAGTAAGCATTGCATCATTTCATGTGCATAAATCATAATCATGATTTTCCTCAAATATCAATGCATGGAAATCAATATTTCTACATTATTTCTAAAAACAACAAATCATGAAATATTTCTTATGTGTGTTGTATTGCCTTACATGTGCGTGTGCGTGTTTAGGAGGTCAAGGTCCCGAAGACCCGATCGTCGACGTCCCCTTCGCTTTCCCCGGAACCGATCAAGGCAAGTCCCCCTTTGATCATATTGTGAAGCCATTTTCGGTTATTTAGAAAATGTTTACTAGACCTGAAAATATGCATGCTAGTTTAAAAGATGAATGCCGTATTTGCTATAAGTAGTTATTATGCCAAATAGAAAAGGTAAGAAATATGGTAGGATTAAACCTAAGGCTAAACTACAAATTGCTCTTATTTAAATACTCTGTTGTGGTAGGATAAAATGCTTAAAAGTCATTTATGCGGAATGATTCAATCATTTGTGTGAAATGAGATGTTGTTGAGAAATGTTTGGGAAAGGATGATTTAAAGATAGAGCATCAAGGGTTGATGTGTGATAGGAAAAGATTTTCCTCTTACCCCAAAATCTTTCCGACTAGGGAGATTTAGAAGAAAGAATTTCGAGCTAGCAGCCACCGGCGATATTCCGAAATGGGTAACGGCCTATCGAAAAGTGTCGTGCGGAAAACCGGACCTAGCAAGTTTTGAGAAAAGAAAAGAAGAAAGAACTTTGTTCTTGCTATGGCACTAAGGCCAAGTGGCGAGAACCGTTTGAGAAGAGCCCAAAGAAAATGTTGAGATTTAAAGTTTCAAACTTACTTTGTCAAAACTAGGATAAATAAATGCATTTCTGCAAAATATCCTAAGCTCTCCTTGTACTAAACCACATTTGCATAAATTCCGGACTTGCGAGTACAATCTGTACTCGCCCTCCTTTTCTCCCCCCTCTTTTTAAAATTTCAACAGCTGGTCCATCTGAGTATGGCTCGCCTTCCGAGGAGGAGGACCTGGACTACGTCAAGGAGGCGTTTTCCGATGAAGAGTTTGGAGACTAGGGTTGCGCGTTCCTACAGCCCTCGTGCCTGTGGGATGGATAAGTATTTAGATATTGTATTAGGCCTGTATCTCCGTATACTCTGATGTGCGGCCTGCGAGCCGTTGTATGTGTTTGTACTGGACTATATTCCGTTTGTAATAATAATATCGTTGGCACTGTTCCGTTTCTGTATATCTATGTGTACTAGCCATGATCCTTGGGACTAGTACGGGTTTACGCAGGTGGAATCCGATATTGCAGCAACCGTCGCGACACCACCTCGACGTGCTGGCCTAGGAGCAGCATCACGGCCATGGCACAACGGGCAATGACCATGAGACACTACAGGAAACGCATTTACTGTGGACGGCCAAAAATACAATGTCGGCGGCAAACAAACTCGACGAGATTGTCCTAGTCTATGTTGGCGGCATAACACATACCGACGACATAGACACTGCATCCCCCGCCCGCGCTCGAAACCTAGGGTTTGCCCTTATTTTATCTCGGCGCCATCCATAGAGCCGCTGACAAACGCACCCCGCCACCCCGAAAATTTAAAAATTCCCTGCCGCCACTTCGTTAGTGTCGGCGGCATTCTCGACACTGCCGACAAAAACAGTCGGCCGGTCACAGCCGTGTGACGCCCTTAACGGCGCCATCGCACGGTGGGCCTGTGGAGACACCTATGTCGACGGCAGAGAAAAAACCGCCGACATAGGTAATTAAAAAAAACACTGCTGCAATATCTATGTCGGCAGCATTATATATGCCGCCGACATAGGCCTCCCTACAGGCGATCGGCGATGGCTTGCTGGCCACCACCAGTGTCGGCGGTATAGGCCTATGCCGCCGACACTGCCCTAGATCTACGTCGGCGGTATAAGCCGAGGCCGCCGACACTGCTCACCTCCTGTCGCTGGCAGTGTCATTTGCGGGCCGATGCCTATGTCGGCGGCATCACTCATGCCTCGGACATAGGTGGTGCCACGCGTCGTCCATTCGTCGCCCGGTGAAGCCCACCTGTCAGGTTGCCGTTAAACGGTGCGGGCCGTCATGGGTCTCTGCAGTGTCGACGGCATAGAGCTATGTCGACGGTATTTGGGCAATGTGGTCGGCTTTTGGCGACCACACTGACCCTGGTTCCTGTAGTGAGAAAGAACACTTGTGTCGCCGGACTCCTCAGGTTCCTCCTCCATCTCTTCCGTCTCATCCAATCCGCCATTGCCGACCATGTGCAGACTGCAGAGCTCACGCATTACTAATTGCAACAGCTGCAGAAGCCATGATCACCTTCAGGGATCACATGGAGGCGGCCTACATGTCGACGGTGTTTCCCAACAAACTCGGCACCGAGAAAGTCCAAACATTGCCGCAGAAACATGTCAGCAACGATGGCAAAGACGATGATGGCCGGAGCCGACGTAGGTTCGGGCGAGGTGTGGCTAGAGACGCTGGACGTCGGCGCTGACGTCGTGGCCGGAGCGATGGGACGGGAGGAAAACATTGAGAGGAGAGATTTAGTTCAAAGGGAAAGGATGATGTGATTATGACATATGGGACCCACTCATCAAACCGTATAATGGAATGTATTTTGAGCTAAGTATAATTCCAAGTCTTCCACTATGACATTTATGCGTGTTTGCATGGTTTATAATAGCGTATATGACCTAAGCGACTTTGCGGTGACATTTTTGTCTAGAGACAACTCGACAGTAACATATATGCTTTTTTACCTAATAAAAATAGGAAAAATTTGATGCTATTACAAAGTGGCGGTTTTTGGAATTTGCCATCACAAAATGACTTAATCGGTACATGCCATTATAAAGTCATGTTCTTTCGGAATATACCATTACAATGTTGTTAAGACCTAATCCTTACCCTAATCATTCTCCTTCTCTAATCCTTCTTCTTCCCCTCTCTTCCTTTCATGGTAGTCTTGTCGACAGTGCGAGCTCCCCCTTCCTCTCTCTTTCTCTCATGGTGGTCTCTCACCAGCGGGATCCCGCAATGGTGACGGCAAAGCAACTTGTAGTAAGGTTTATGGTGGCAGCGAGCCAGCGAAGCGGGATCCGCTAGGCGGCGGCGGAGTGACCTCTCATCTACGGCGGTGGCGGCACGGGAGACGGGAAGAAGAAACAGAGAGAGAGAGAGAGGGCTAAGGTGGAAGAAGAATTAGAAAAAAGGATTAAAGATAATTAGATCTAAATTTTCTCCTAATGGCATCGCGGCTTAACAGTGCCATGAGCTGAATAATTTATTTTATAATGGCATACATAAAAACTGTAATTTTGTAATGAGATACATGGAATTTTTTGAAGTAAAAAATGGAGCAGTGTCACCAAAACTGTTAGACAACCACGCTACCAAGTGTAGTCCGAGGTTGCCTAGCAGTGCGTAGAACGTAGACGACGAAGAACAATCACAGATGAACACAGAGATGTAGGAGAGGAAGGATTCTTTATTGCTTTTCTCAGGGATACATAATAGATTGAAACCTCTCCTATTTATGCTTGGTGCTAGGGTTTCGGCTGGTCCATACAAGTGGGTCCCACCCCTTAGCCGTGCCAGGCCCAAGGCCGGCCTGGTTCGGGTGGTTCCTCAACACTCCCCCTTGGATCTTGCCGCGTGATGCATATGCCCCAAAAACTCCACAAAAACCCAGTGAGAAAAATATTGAAGAAAGAGTACATAGCATACGCTTGCTATGCGCACGGATTTGCCTCGTTAAAAATCTCATGTGAGAAACTTCAGTGAAAACTCACTTAAGGGAAAAAGAGTACAGATCCACCCAACGTATCTTCATATTCATGCATTCATTCATTCAAGTTGGATACTCGAACTTCATGCTCAAGATTTCAATTTATAATATGTAAAGTTTCTCCTCCTGAATTCTGCACTTCTTTGAATTTTCTCATTCCAATTCCTTTCACGCATCTTTTCAAAGATAGATGCAGAGAGTGACTTATCAAATAAGTCTGCTAGATTCTCAATGGACTTAATGTGCAGAAAACTGATTCATTTCTTAGGGTTCATATACTTACTAGATTTTCCTTCACATATCCAGTCTACACTTGTGCGACACATGCTGTATTATTTTCATAAATGATACTAGGGGTTTATTCAGCGTATAATCCACATGACTGAAAATGTGGAATGACCTTCTTCAAAGCCATGCATATTCATAATAGGCTTCATTCATTTCTATGATCTCCGAGTGGTTTGTCGACATTGGCATAAAAGTCTGCATTGACGACTTCTACTTAATTCCAATTCTTACCACATAGGAAACATATTCATATTCATATCTTGGTTCTTTCATTCCAAGATTTCTCTTTCTTTAGAGGTATCGAGAGATGTCCTTGATTCTCTCAAATGCCCTTCTTGTGCTCTGCATTATACCAAGTTGATAAAATTAACGGCAACTGCAACATACAGCCGGCAAATGCATTGTACTGCCGTATATTATTCACGAGGTATATGACCTATTCAAATTCTGATACAGAACTTCATGTTTCCGGACATCCTCCCTCTCATCCCTAGGTCTATACAGGTCTAGGTCTACAAGAAATGACCGACCAACCATTGAGTTTTCGTGGATACACCTTCTCAAAATCAAATCTTTACAACACGATCAACGTGTAGGTTGACTGGTGTAACGAGATTTATTTGGCATATGCTCAAAGTGTTAACCCAAGCTGCAGTGGCCAATCCATTCATCTCTTTCTCATACGTCAAGTATGTGCTTTATTCTTTTATTCAGTCTGTATGGTAATGCAAAGAATTACACTGTACAAATTTCTATTTGCTTTATTTTTGGTTCAGGACAATGATACTCATGTATCTTCATATATAAGTCCATCCAAGTCTCATTCCAGTTACAACATCCTTTTAATTCATTTTCTTTCTCAACTTTCAGTTGAGTGCTGCCATTGAGATAAGGGTATCTAAAGGTTACACCATTCATGACAGAGGAATAAGTTTCTTCATAAACAACGCAAAGGCGCTGAGCGAAACATTTTACTGTCAGCATTGCTTTGTACCATACCACTTCATTTTCTTTACTTCTCCTTTCGAACAAAGGCCCACGGGGCATACACGAGGGAATGTGCGGCATAGAAGCCTAAGCACTTCTCCTTTGTTCAGAGAATAGTTCCGCGGTGATTGCTTTTTTACATTCTTTTCGGTCCAGCCGCGTCTTACACTCAAAAGAGATGCAAGCTCAGGATCGAGTTCAATTGCTTTGACAATATTCTTTGCAAAGTATATGTCGACATTGGCTGTGATTCTATTCATATATCTCCGGAGTGCACAGAGTTTATGGTCATTTCTTCATGGGGTGCTTCGTACACTTGTGCTTCTTGCACCATCACTTGCTCTGCACCGCTATTTCCCAATCGCGGGAGCAAAGACCTTTAGATGGTTGCCGATGTGCGCATTCACATGCTCGTCTGCATGCCCTTCGGCATGCTCGTTTACATGTCTTTCGGCTTCTTCTTTAATTCTTTCTTCTTGTACCGGTAAATTCAAAATTAGGAGTGCCTCGCTAGCAGGCTCACCAGCGCCAGGTCTCAACTGGCTCCCCTTCTATTTCCTTTGGGGCATTTTCGTGATCGGTTATGGTAAGCTCTCTTATCCTTTTTCTCCAGGCGTCCCCGGATACTTGGGATTCGAGTAACCAGATTTTTTGTCCTTTTCATTGAGGCCTCGGAACAGAATGAGGGATACCTTCTATGGTATTTCAACCCTCTCTGATTCATTATTGTCAGTAATGCGACTTGATCACATCCTTCAAATGACAAAAATGATTAGGCAGTTCATTAATTTCTTAAATGCTTTAAAATTCATACTAGTGCGGCTAATGCGCGGGAATGCATTAGTGGTGTCTGAGGTTAGCCACATCCTTTCCCGGCATTCTTCTTTTCAGGGTTCTATTCCACCCCTTAATGATGGGAATTGAACCTTAGTCATTTTTAAATTCATTGCAAGTGTGGTATAGGTACATAAAACTTGCATTCAAATTGGGAAATTTTTTTTAGTTGCACTAGTCGAATGTTGTGGGACTACGTGTCCCTTCATTAATTGATGAGGGCTGCTAGTCGGGCTTCTATTTCTTTATTCAATATAAGACAACTCAGCAAGTGCGGCCAGACATCTCTAGTCCATGACGCTTGGACATGAGATATATAGTGCTCTTCTTTGGTATTCGATACAGTTCAATGATTATCGATCAGCTAGCATTGTCCTTCTTATTTTGGACTTCATAGTAATGATCAGATAATTTATTCTTTAATTCTTATGATCTGCAAGATCAGCTTCACGAACATGTGGTTTATGTAGAGAATAAACTCATGCCTTACCACAAGGAAGCAATTGTGAGCACTAGAATGTCGTTAAGTGCCCTTGGCAAGGGCTGCATACGGCCGCGAACCTCTCCTAGATGCATTCTAGGCAAGGAGAAAACTCGACTTAACCTTTAATAGGAGAGTGCCCAGTTCAAAATTCAAGAAATTCTTCAATGTTGTGTCCTTGCGAGTTGATTGCACATCAT
>SPJY01003379.1:2461628-2513459 GCA_005191435.1 Raddia distichophylla
AGCTTCCATTGTGCGGCGCGCGTGGCCTCCAGTGCGCGGGCGCGGCCGGTGCACGGCACGGCCTACTTCAACAGCGCACGATACGACTTTCAATTCAACGGCGCCGGTGCACGTGCGTGGCCTTCTTTTCAATTCTTTGTATGTTTTCATCGCCGATCGAAAGGAACTGGCAGTTAGATTCAAACGGATCTACGAGATCCAAGACAATTCTTCAACTGATTCAAACGGGATCCCGCGGTAAAAACCGATCAATACCTTCGATGCTAGCGGCAAAGATGGATAGATCAATACCTTCAATACCTTCGAACTATCGCGTAGGATAGATCAACAGGTTCCAACTAGGCCGACGAAGGGGACGAAGATTCGATGTAGTTCGTCGGTGAACGATCCCCAGCGACGTTCGTCAGAGCTTCGTGCTGATAACGTGTTAGACAACCATGCTACCGAGTGTAGTCCAAGATTACCTAGCAGTGCGTAGAACATAGACGACGAAGAACATTCACAGATGAACATAGAGATGTAGGAGAGAAAGGATTTTTTATTGCTTTTCTTAGAAATACATAATAGATTGAAACCTCTCCTATTTATGTTTGGTGCTAGGGTTTCGGCTGGTCCATACAAGTGGGTCTCACTCTTAGCCGTGCCAGGCCCAAGGCCGGCCCGGTTCGGGTGGTTCCTCAACAAAAACAACAAGATTCGCAAGCTGTTGTCAAATTCCGGAAGGCACGCGAACTAGTGTGTGTCAAGACAAATCAACACCGAAATCTCCCAACAAAGCAAATTTGTTGTCCCGGGAAAGCCGAGCAAACCAAAATGTTCAGCCTTCGCATCCAAACCCTCGACCTCCCCGCCGCCGCCTCCGCCGCCGCCGCCGGCAGCAGCAGCAGCCACCCTGTCCCCTCCTCCGCCACAATACCTCTGGACCTGTCCACCCCAAACCCTAGGATCCACCAAACCCGCGGCATCCTCCACCTCTACCGCCTCTCCTCCTCCTCCTCCTACGCCTCCGTCGTCGCTTCCTCCTCCGTCCCGCAGCTCACCTCCGACTCCCTCCTCCCGGTAATCACGATCACCTCCTCCCTTTCTCATTAGCTTTCGCGCGCGCGCCCGCGCTCACGCCTCGATCTCCCTCCTAGGCAGGCATGGCGCGACACACGCCTCTTGGTGCTCGCCGTGCCAGCCCGTGTCACCCCGGACGACTTCCTTTGCTTCTGCGGCCCCTACATCGACCACGCCTCTAGCATCCGTATCATCAGGTGAGTTCTCTCTCGCACTCTCACATCCAGAGCTGGTTCATCTGACTGCTCTGCGTGTTAAGTTTTTTTTTTTTTTTTTGAACTTTGATGATCCATTGGCCTTGCGGTTACTGTGATGACTGTAGGGACGATGGGGTGGAGGATCGGTACAGTGTGCTTGTGGAATTTGAGGATCAGAAGAGCGCTGACGGCTTCTACCTGGACCTTAATGGATGGAGGTTTTCGTCCTCGGAGGTTGCTAACATTGTCGATTTGGTGTTAGTTTAGTTTGCGGATCACACGTGATACTGCTTGCTAATATTGTCAGTGGGGTGTTAGTCCAATCTGCTGATCATTACATGTAAATACTGCTGTTTGATTGGAGAAACATGATTGTTGTTTCATGGTGCAGGTAGAGGTGTGTCATGTCCTGTTTATAGTTGCCGTGCAATATACACCATCCACCGAGATTTCCATGACTCCACCAGTGGGATCTACTGAGCTCCCGACATGTCCTGTTTGCATAGGTGATCTTATTGCTCTCTCTATTTGCACCTGCTAGTATGACATAAGATTTGAATTTTGTGCAAAGTCTTCATTTTTTTTAATTATGCCCATTTACCTTGGGAAATTTTGATTGTACTTTCTGTTTGATAGATTAAGGCACTTTTCTTCTGCGAAACTACACATCTGATACTGAGAAGCACTGTGAACATAAAATATATGTGTTTCCCATTTTCAAATTTTGATCTAAGGGTATTATGGTGCCTATTGGTATCAATCTTTGTCCACAGTTGTGTGAACAACCAGAATCTATAGCTTTACTGCTTACCAAGGTGCTAACTCTAATAGTTCTCAGGTGATCTCCTCCAGCTAAAACACTAGAGACGATTTCAGTTCCTCTTATTCGTCATGTGCCTCACAACTGAAAATAGCGTCCAGAATTTCATAAAAAAAAAGTAGTTCAGTGGTCTGCATGACTTTAGCTATCCTGGAACTGCCGTTTTGCATTGGTTTTGCATTGATATTGTAACGAATAAACTCACATATTGAAGAATGAAGTTGGTCTATCAAAATTGACAAATTTTGTTCAAATGCATTCGATTGTTTAACACTCTTAGGGTAGAAATAAAACAGGCTTGTGTATGAACCCTCATTGTTTAAGTATATATAAATACATGAACCTCATATGTAGATGTAGATACAATCTTTCTCTCTTTCTTGGGCATAGCTAACATTTTGAGCCCATTTCATCTCAAATACCACGTTAGTGTTTAGGATTTTCGGAATTTTTCTGTAGCACTTTAATTATGTATCTATCATAAGGTATTAAATGACCTGACCGTTTTTACCATATTTTATGTAAATGCATTGGTGAATCAGAGAGATTGGATCAAGACATCAGTGGAATTGTTGCAACTACTTGTGATCATTCATTCCAGTGCTCATGCGTTTCGTTGTGGGTTAATTCTTCTTGTCCGGTAATGAAGGATATTTTGATAATCACTGTTTGATTATTTACTCAATTAGTACAACTAGCAATCACTTTGTTATTGTGACCTTTAATTGTTTTAATCTTTACTCACTGTTTGATTATTAAATTAATCAGGGAAACTAACAATCACTTTGATATGGTGATATTTTCTTGCTTTAATCTTTACAATGTAATAGATAGTCTAGATTTGCCATGAAAACTACTCATTTTTTTCGAACTTATAGTTGTTTTCGCTTCAGACTGGAATAGTCGGTATATATCCAGTGAGTTAAGAACATGGATTTGAGTGTATTAAGTCTTGAACACCCAGTTTGAAGTTTTCATTGGTTCATGCCTTATAGACATATGAAAATATTAAATATTCATTTATGTCTTCGTATATGGTTATATAAGTAAGTTTCACCTCATTGTAAAAAAACATGAGCATAAAGTTTTGTAGAAGAGCAAGCACCCACGTTGGAGGCGTTAAGAGATACAATTATCTCTAATTTGATATATGGATAGAGTCTTCGCCTTATCTGGCTTTCCTTATACTTTTATGTATGGAGGCCTTTGGCATGTAAATCAACGCAACTCATGTCCAAAACAGTAGCTACAGAATATTTTCTTGCTAGTACTACAACAATATATGATTTGAGTTAGATGACCCAATGGATTTAGCTACTTCCTAGCCATTTTGGAAACTGAACTTCTATGAGCATGAGTTATCTTGTCTTTATTCAAGTTGTCTTTCCATTTCAGGTATGTCAGTTTGGTCAGCAGCAGTCTGAAAATCCTACGTGTTCTGTTTGCCAAACCTCTGGAGACTTGTGGATCTGTGTAATATGCGGTTATGTTGGATGTGGAAGGTTTGTTGGTACCCTGACTCAAATATATCTGCTAGTACTCAAAAGTCACTCCACTATCTCAAGAATGAGGGCATGTTAAAGCATTTTACATAATTACATGTTTAATTAATGCATGTACTATGTAGAAGTTAGACGGAAAAAAGCTATATTAGAGCCTAATATAATAACTATATATCAGGTCTACTTCTACTGGACTCTCTAATGTTTAGTTTTGTTGGATGTAGAAAGTATTAATTTCTGCTGATACTGACGAGCGTTTCTGTCAGGACTCAACTAATAGTTACTCTGTTATCCCATGGATAGATCTTAAATCTAAATGTTGAGTTAATGGCATGAATAGTTCTGTTTCCTCATTATGCCTAATCAGTATATTATTACAAATTAACCTTATTATTTTTCTCGTTACAGGTATAAAGAAGGTCATGCAATTTGCCACTGGAAAGAAACTCAGCACTGCTATTCGCTTGATTTGGAAACTCAGCGTGTTTGGGATTATGTTGGTGACAGCTATGTCCATCGACTGAATCACTCCAAAAGTGATGTGAAGCATGCTAATTTTTGGTCAAAGACTAAATATTCTGGGGACAACATTGTAAACTGCTCTTGCAGTGATGACTCAGATATAGGTGGAGCTATCTTCAACAGCAAAACAGAAACTGTAAGGATTTTAACTTCTATCTAATTTGAATGTCCACAAGACATTGTTGGTAATGTTGTTCCTCTAATCCGCATGCCCTGCTCTACTTGATAGATTGTGGATGAACACAACCATCTTCTTGCAAGCAAACTTGAAACCAAGCGAGAGGTGCAGTCTATATCTTGCTATATTATTTCTTCTTTTGAGATTTTGTCTGTTATCTAGTCAGGACTGTAGGCTGTATTTATCTGATGCTTTTATATTTCTGCGCTGTTGTCTTACATTCACAGTATTATGAGGCTCTGCTGTCAGAGGCTAAGGAAGAAAGGGAGCGACACATTTCAGTTGCTGTGGATAATGCTGTAAATGAGCTTCAAGAGATCCAACTTAAGATTGAGAATATAATATTGGAGAAAAAGAAAATTGCAGATGTAAGCATTTTCAAAGCCATGCATCTTTTGTTTTTAAATGCAACCAGTTTAGCTATTGCCTATTGGCATATCAATCATCTGCTTTATCATCGTGTAGATGAACGAAAAGCTGACAAAGAGCCAGGATATATGGCGGCAGACACTAAAAGAAATGGAGGAAAGGTATGGTTTGATCCTTCCACCTGAAACTGGGAGTAGTGTGCTACATTCAATATGGTAACTATGATAATAAATCAAATTATGCTAATTTATGGGGCAAATTATTAATTCAGATAACAATGATTCGGAGAAATGTATATATATTTTCATGCATCGGTTTAATGAAAAGGCCACTTGACAACTTAAGTGATGTTATCCTATCAATTAAGACATTTCACAACTTCTTTTCTATTTTGATAAATCTATCTCCACAGGGAAAGGGCACAGTTGAGATTGAAAGATGACCAAATTCATGATCTGGAAGACCAGGTGCCCATCCTTAATTATTTTCCCAATTGTCAATGCAAGGGCCATTTGTTAATTTTCCTATACAATTCCTGCAGATAAAAGATTTCAAATTTTCCATCAAGTTACAGAGGTCAATCAAGGGGAATACAAATGCCGATGATCTCACAGGAGGTACTCTGGTGCCACTTTCGACGGTACCAAGTTCTGGAAGCAAGGTTAAAAGGTCAGCAAGAGCAAACAAGAGATAATTAATCTGAATGGGTAACGGGCCAATGTGTGCAGTTTTGTGCTCCGACTCGAACCTCTCTATGAGAAGCATACTAGTGATACTATTAGAGAGTACGACCTATGTTCTTTTGTGCTTGATGTTTGGGCATCGTCAGCAATGCTTATATCTTTTTATTTGGTAGTAGGGTAGGAGCTCCGCCATTCTATTAAACAGGGCAATGCATATATGTAATTAACTTATTCGAGCTTGGCTGAACAAAAGCAGGTCAGGAGGTCAGGCCAACCGGACCGGCAAAAGGCGGTAGCTTAGCAACTTGTTATTGCAAGCTATTTTAGAGATCTCAACATTGTCAATGTAGATTATGTGGAGCTCCAAACAAGCTTTTTTGCTCCCGCCAAGAAAGGCCAGTGGGCCACCCTATGCCCCGCTCCTGCATATGATGTAGGGTTTACAAAACTGGCTGTTGACGGAGGCGGTTAGCCATGGTTTTGAGCTGGTTTTTATCCCAAATGCAAAACTACGGTTTGTCAGTTTTGTTTATGGTTAGCCGTGGTTAACCACGGTTTGTGAGAAAAAATGGTTAAAATCTGTGAAAATTGATAAATTTCTTTAAAATATACATTAGAAATTTGAATTTTTATTTTTTGTTTAAGTCAAAATGTTTAGAATGATTAATAGTATTTTTAGGAATTTTATGAATATTTTACATTTAAAAATTATTTGAATGAATTTTGACCAAACCCCTAAACCACCGATTTGCCAAACCGGGCCCTTGCGGAGGCGTGGTTGGATGTGGTTAACCGACGGTTTTGGAATCCCTGATCAGGCGTAGCTTCAACAGTTCTTGAGGAGAACAAGAACTAACCGCTAGATTCAAAAAATCCTTCAGAAAAAAAGGAAAATAAAAAAAAGCACTAAATCTGAATAGAACCCTTTTACAAATAGACAATCGAAATACCTGTTACTGTTCTAAGGCAGCGTTTGTTTCAGCTTACATTAAATTAAAATTTGTTATTTTTGCATGAGCTAAATGATGTAATATTTTTTAGTCATTTTTGTGGGATTTTAAATAATTCTTACAGTTCGTAAAATAATTTTTTCGTAATTTTTTGAATTCTTTAAATCGCCTTTCGAGGGTGTTACAAATTTGCTATAGTAAAACTCAACTCAACTTTAAGATAAAACAAACAAGGCATAGAATAGACAACTGAAACACCAGTCACTACTCTAAAATCACAGTATTGAAATACAGATACCGGGTTATAACAATTAATAACACAACTGGCGAGCAAAGTCATCGACAAATACTTGTCCCAAAAGTGGACATCCCATGCAGGACCACAACAGCTCAGAACATTCGACAAATTCACGACAAGTTACACTGCTATCTGGTGTTCATCATACGACTCTTGCTCAAATTATTCAATGCCTTGGGAGCTTTTGAACAAGAGCAGCACTAGGCCGACTCCGACTTGGTGTACACCCTAACCGCCACAGCCAGGCCCAGTATCGCCAGTGGAACCAAGAACTGTAGGATCTTGATGATGAAATCTGGGGTCTTGTCCTGGTTGTAGTGCGGTTGCTTCGGGGGAACATACTTTGTCCTCGCGGGTATTGTGGAGGTGTCCACATCGCCAACATAGTACTCATCCATCATCGCACGGGCAGTGGTGCTGTGTCCAACATCCTCAAAATCATCAGTCGCATCCTTGGCTGTAAAAAAGGGTCCATGCCGGTGCAAATTAGCAAGTTTGATTCCTCTGTATTGTTGAACTAGCAAGTAGCCAGAGAGAAGAAGGCATACCAGTTGAGGACAACAGAACATCATCACCTCCAGGGTGGTCCTCTAAAAACTTCGTCACATTGTATACCTGAACAACGGAACATTATATGTTAGTGATCTTGAAAAGAGGGGATAAATAGTCTCATCATTCTTGGACATTTTGACTTGAAAATAACAGGAGCAATTAAAGAGCATTGCCTCAATGCTCCTGTCACATCTCAACAGTACAGCAACCTTTTTGAAAAGTGTAATTAAGACTGTTGAATGTTCCTTACAAATGAGCTCTACTGAAGAAAGGCTTTTAAACAAAGAGAACACAAACATTCTATGAGGTTCATAGAACTAGCAAACATCTATTATATGCTATACAACATCCTAAGGTTTGAATAGAAATACTGTTTTTTTTATAACAAAAATGCTAAGGAACTTGCTTTTCTTGGCAAAGTACGACAATATAGGATGCGTAGGATATTGATCAAATATGGTTCTCATTTTTCTTGTATGTTCTTATGGAAGGCACAGTGTTCACCTGATCACCTCGATAGAGATGCTACCTGAAGCCATGAACTAGATTATTGTATTATAAGGCAGTTTTTTTTGGTACGCACACATACAATAAAAAGAATGACAACCGTTGTTTCAAAATAAAGAGAAAATTGATGATATGCCCAAAAGTTGAGAGGCAAATGATAATATGCCCCAAAGTTGTCTGACCTTGATAAAATAACCCAAAGTTGAGGATCACTTCATAATTTGCTTCTTTTAAAATGTTTAACCTTTTTTATTTTTTTGGCTTTTAGTTAATAGGAAAAGACCTTTTACCCATGTATGAGTGCTATGTTTGCTAAAAGAAAAGCAATGCCCAACGTTGTGTCTATGCGTACAGCAGAAGAGTAAGGCAAGAATAAAGAACAGTGATGTAAAACTAAGACTTCATCATCCAATCAATTTTGCACTGGGTTCTGCATGTAATGTGTGAATAGTTATACTTGATACACAATATATTTGCATAGCAAGCATAAGGACTTCAATCAAATAAAGAGCATGAGCCTGTCAGGTAGATTAAAATTGATTGAAATAACTAAAGGAACAGGGATGATGAAATATCACTGCTTTTAACTCCATTTGTGCTGTCACGGAAAATAAAATTTCTGCACATTGCCATATTGTTTAAGCTGAGCCAATTGGGTTGGTCTAGCCAGGCGGAAAAGGAATTTTTCCCATTAAACTGAATGTTAAAAATTACTCCGACATTCTAAAAGGGGCGAATTGTCAAGTGGTCTACCAACTTTGGGGCATATTATGAATTACTCCCTCCGGTCACAAAAAGAAGTCGCCGTTGACTTTTGAACACGTCTTTGACCATTCGTCTTATTCAAAAAAGTTATATAAATATTATTTTTTTTGTTATGATTTGGTTTATTATTAAATGTATTTTAAGTATGACATATTTGAACTAAATTTTTGAATAAGACGAACGGTCAAAGGCGTATCAACTTTGGGGCATTACATCAATTTTCTCGAAATAAAATATTATAATTAGCCGGTTAGACCACAATTAGAATAGATACATTAGTGGGTTATAGTATGAATCATCATCAACTTTAAGACCTCAAGGAAAGCATTATAATTAGCTAAGTCCTCAAACACACATATGAACTCTAATTTGGAAGGAATGCAAAACAATTAGCCTTGTTTGGAACACAGGATTTTTTTCTTTCTGATTCCTAGAGGAATTGAACTGTTCACTATGAAATTACTATGTTCCAAATTTGGCCTTAGAGGTTGGATAGCTCATAGTCTCATGAATTTGGCAAGGTCAAACAACATGTTTTGTACTGGAAGAGTTATGTTGCATAGGCACAAATCCAGAATAAATTATAACCTATTCCTAATTTTTATATAATATGTAATAGGCCTCCATTATATGTATTGAATTCCAGATGGAAAATTCGAAGAGGGGGATTCTAGAAGGGATAAGATATATTATTAACTCTTAAGCAAACATAATGATTCGCAATTCTCAAATGTCACACACACAAAGCTGGTAATTTTTAGCACTTATTAGTTATTACTATAAAGCTGGTGTTTTGTTCTCTTGTGGAAGAATTATGGACAGCTTTGTATTGCTATCAATGTACAGCTCAGTAGCTGTAAAAGAGAAAAATGGTACCTAGAAGGCTACAGCTGGTTTCATATGTACTTCATTACCAAATCACTTGCACAAAATATATGGCAAAATATCTCACAATTGCGTTGATTTGGGTGGCTTGATCCATGATATGAAAATTACTTATAATCCTGTCTAATCTTCGCTGTGACATTATTGCAAAAAAAGACATCACATTCTAGATGAATACAAAAAGGTAATTGACTAAGTGCATGGAAATGTTTGCCACTTAGTAAGCATCCTACCAGATTTTGTAAAATCCAAAAGAAAGAAAAGGCCATGTGTAAAACTAAACAAAAGTGCAATCCACCAGCCAAATATTTACCATCATGCTTTGCCCCCTGCCAGCAAACACTTTACTGGCCCTTAGCCTTAGAATTCGCAAGTGACAAAACAACGGGCTGGACCAATCCCTGATGGAATCTGCAGTGAAAGAGACGAAATTCGATGGCCCTGGCCAGATCTGCCAGCTCATCTAATCTAGATCGCTGTGACACAGGCACGAGAATCAGGGAATCCAGGGAGCCAATGAAAAAAAAAGATGAACTTTGGAATCCTAAGAACTTGGCGGTCATCAGTCAGCCGTCAGCCGTCAGCCAACAACAACAACAACAACAACAAGGTTCTTTGGAATCGGTTACTGCCTGCGGCCGATTAGGCGCTACGAGAAGATGAATCTTGGGCATGAACCATCGGATGGGGGATGAAGAACATGGTGGGGTTTAGAGATGAAGCAACAAGAGCCGGGAGGGAGGGAGAGGGAAAGGCAGACCTTGCCGCCGATGACGAGCCAGCAGTCATCCTTGGTGGTGTGCTTGGCGACCTCGTCGAGGGTGTACACCTTCTTGGACATCCTACCTCCAATTAGCCTCTGCTTGTTGGGAATTGGGATGGATCTCCAAACAGGCCAGGGGTGCAGCAAGGGAGGATTGGGAATCGAGAGAGAAGAGAGGAAGAGGAGGGGGAGGATTGGGTAGTTCTTGGGATTGGGCCGCTGGAGATGCTGTCCTCTATAAGCAGGTCCGTCCGTCCAACGCTCCGTCACCAACCCATCACTGCATCAGGAGAACGAAACTCCACCTGGCCCCACATATCAGTGGCACAGTTCGGCGTGTCAGCCACGTCACTAAACACTTGCATCACGTGTGTGTTTGGTTCGTAGCACAATCTATGCTATGGTTTTTTTATGGAAAAACACTTGAACACTGACGTCCGGCACGCCGGACTCGTGCATGCAGCATGTGCTCACGCGCTCGCAGGCAAGGTGGCGCATGTAGGATGGGACCCACATCATTTTTTCTTTTGAATGGCCAAAATTTTTGACTGGTTGCTCTAATCCACAAACCGTTTGCACCAACGTGTTCATCGTATTTTTACGAACAAAACAAGATATATGTTGCCATATAAATCCACAAACTTACCTGATGAAACTTGGGTTTCGTTTACTAAAACGTGGGTTTTATACTCGTTAAACTTTGCCGAACTGTCAAGTTTCATCAAGTTTCAACAGTTTTCATCCAAGTTTCTTCAAGTTTCATCAGGTTACATTGAAATTTCATCCAAGTTTCATCAGATTTCATCAGCACACAGCCAAATTTCATCAGCACACGGTCAAATTTCGCTACTATAAGTGTAAGATTCATAAGTGCATTCTCCTAGGTTCACATCAAAAAAATTAAAAAAGTAAAAAAAAAATTTAAAAATTTAAAAGTATTTAAAATGGGTTGTTCTCGATTTTAGAAGAATTATGAAATTTATTCCACACATTTTAAACACTGTTTGAATTTTATACAAAAATCAGAAGTTTAATTGAAAAATTGATCAACTGCATCTAGCCAACGTCTTGTGCGGCTTAGTCTGCGCGCAGGGATGTGGGCGCACGGCAGCGCTCGGATGCGCGCGGTGCCAGCGATCGGACGGACGGCGTTGGTTTGGCGCTGGGACGTCCGTCCGGACGTCCGACGCCTGGCGCTCGCCTTTTTTTATTGGTAAACTTTTAGGTGCTTGATTCGTAAAAAATAAAAAATAAATTTAAAATTAAAAAAACTGAAAAGTGTTAAAAATGGGTTACTTAGGACTTTAAATGAAAAATATATAAATTTGTTTCGTACAATTTGAATAATGTATGAAATATATATAAAACTGAAAAGTTTAAATAGAATGAAATAAAAACTATCTCGCTACTGTGTTGTCAGTGTTGTGAAATTTTTTTGGATACATCATCATTGGCTACAAACCAAATGACTACCAAATCATGAAGATATGATCTTTTATTGGTAATGTCAGTCACGGCTTTAAACCAAACACGTCAAAACACTCCTATCTATGTTTCTCACGAAACAAAACCCTGTATAATGTAAACAAATATACGTAGGCATTCAAATCCATTACAGTTGGTGCTACAATCCAGCCATAGGATTCCATTAGACGGCTTCAAGAAGTGGAAAAAATAGTTATAAATTGATTTTGAGAGCTTCGTGAAGGAAACATAAAATCTTAAAGAAAAAAGCTACATAGCAGTTAGCTTATAACAAAGTACAGACATGTTGTTGCAAATTATAATTTTAATTTAAGTTGTCAGCATACATGAGCACATGCACGTTTGCATGGTTAATTCGATGGGA
The DNA here is from genome assembly GCA_005191435.1 of Raddia distichophylla. NCBI lineage: Eukaryota > Viridiplantae > Streptophyta > Magnoliopsida > Poales > Poaceae > Raddia > Raddia distichophylla. The sequence continues at coordinate 2,473,528 of SPJY01003379.1, forward strand.
ATACAGCAATACTACATATCCTTTGTTTTTTTCCTCAAAAAGTACATATCGATCCTTTGTTGTTGTTTTCAATCAAGTTTTCAATCCTAATATTCAGATCTATTTCATCCTTCAGTTGTTCTTTGATCCAGATCTTGTTGTCAACTGCTCAAAACTAAAGATCCTCATATTAATTTGGACTGTCTTCCACTAACGATTTGTCATTTCATTTCATTTAAGAGGCTAATCACAACCTTAATTTGTGGATGTGCGTAAATGGGCAGGAGGGTGTAGGCTGTTCCTCTTGATTTAATGCTCTAAGTTGTTTTAAAATTGTAATACTAACAAGCTAGTTTCAAGCTACAAGGATAGCATATTCTTGCGAAGGTGTCTACACAAATAGTTAAATCCAAAAATATACACCAACCACCAGCATCTTAGTGGCTTAATGCCTTGGTCCAACAAGTGAGTCGGGTTCTTAAACATCAGTTCAGCACTAAACAAATTATTTACGATGTACGAAGGGAGCTATCTCGTCCTAACATGTATGCCCTCTTTTGATAAAAAAAGAAATAAATAAAATTTGTTCGGTTCGCACGGTTGGGTAAAAAATTGAAAGCCTTCAATAAGAAGCACAAAAGCCTAAAAGTTATATAAAAAATATTTTTAAGATCTTTCAGAAAATCTTACAAAGATTAAAAAATATTACGAAATGTTACCCTACAATAAATGGTCTATAAAATTTTTTGATAAGTACCGACTCAACCGAACAAAAAAACAAATCAAAATGTGTATCGAAGAGGGCCGTAGCTGGTTTAGAAATTGTTCAAAGGATAATGTTCTTGCAAACTAATTTATGCTACCGATCGATCCATGCAATTTAACGCGAAAGTGTGTGTGTGTGTGTGTCGCGTACATTTTCCTTGCTGTCTTTGTTGAAACAGATTAAGCTAGTTGGTTTAAAAAGACGATTAGGTGGCTCAATCTGAGTGTCAATTAATGTCAACGAATGTGAAGAAGAAAAGATTTGTGGCGGCAGGCAATGTCAATTCCCACAGGCGCCCCCGGTTTCTCGTTGTTCACGAGTTGCCACGATTGACCTCCATTCTCTACCGTCTACATCATGTGGTTGACAGTTTCAACCAAATAGATCTTCTGTATTTCACATCAGTTTCTTCTCTTTCCTTTCTTTTTCTTCGCTGGCCTGGCTCGGCTCGATCGGCGTTGCTATTGAAGCTGTGTTTTTTTTTTCAGCCCATAAGAATAAAATCCTACCAAAATAGTTAAAGCCCGTGGCATGAAGGGTTTAATTGGGAGGAGGAGAAGTAATGCAAAGAGTAAATGGCAAGAAGAAAATCGTGGTACGATCCAACTTGTGACAGTCATGGGATCAACGATTCATGAGGGATGGGGGGCCAAAATTTGTACACCAATCAAACCGGTATATGTTTGAGGGAACATATTTAGTACAAATGTCTATTGGGTGATAACATGTTAACAATAAGTCTGTGTCATCAAATCCATGAGAAGCGGCTCAGATTTGGAGAGACGGAAATCTCTTTTCTCACTTAAAACACTTTTACGACCCCCTCCAACTTTCTAAGTAGGAAAGAGGCTTCCACCTCTCCAAATCTGAACCATTCCTCATAAATCTGATGATCCAGATCTATTGTTAGTATGCTAGCACCCAATATACATTATCACTAGATATGTTGCGTATTTTAAAATCGAAGTTAGGTGTACCGGACAACATTCATTGAAGCAACAAAACGTCAATGTTCAAACAACGACCGAAAGAAGAAAAAAAACTAGACAAACAAACTCCACCGAACATAGTCCGGTGCCCAGCGGACAGCGTTCGGTGCATACCAAACCCTACGGGCAGATCCAGCCCGGTGACGTCCGAACGCCGTTCGGACAACACGCCACGGGTGCGTAAACATTGCTAGTAAGAAAACATTACACTATGGTTGAATAAGGTTATATTTCTCTTGACACTTTCAAATAAATATGAAAAGGTAATTAAATAAAAGGAAATATATGTATTCGCATGCCACCTCAAGAATTGTTATTTTATCATTTGTCACTTCAAATTAAACACCATGATTGTCTAAATATTTAGTCGTCATGGACTAAATATGAGAAGGTTAGAGCGTGATAGAGGACATGAGCTCGTCGTCATGCCACACTGATTCAGACGCAAGAGAATGAGTGATTATCTCTACTCCTAAAAAGCACCTTGTTGTGATGATTGATGGCTCGTTAAACTTATCCTGACCATTCAAATCCATCCAACGGCTCTCATTACCATGGGGCAACACTGCCGATGGCTAGGCCAATCACACGCCACGTTTCCAAAACCAGCACCCTCCCACGGCTCCACCGCCATATGTGCCCAATCCACTCGCACCTCCATTTCAAAAAGAGTGAGTCGTTTACTTGCCATGCTTATCCTACACGTTCGTTTGTCGCTGAGATTCGTGAGAGAGCAAACGGTGGATACTTTGAACGTAGCAGCGTAGCACCAGACGGGGTGGCGGAGCTTCAATCCGAGGACAGCGGAGCTTGGGCTCAGGGAGGCGGCGCCTTGGCACGGGACGACGGCGCTCCGGTTAGCGAGTCCCAAGCCCGCGGCGGCGCTCCGGCCAGCGCCGGCCATGGCCAGAGGCTGCGGCGGCTTTTTGATCTGGATCGGCGGCAGAAGAACCCAGCAAAGGGGAAGTCGCCGGTGCTTTAGCCGGCGGCACCCATGGTCAGCGGCCGTGGCGGCTGCAAGGGGCAAGGGTGGGAACCCTACTGGTCGGTTGGTGTGAAGTGAAATGGGCCTAGGAGCCCAATTCGGCTAGAGATGGACTAATAAATTGAGTGCCATTTTTGCATTTCTGTCCTTGAGATTGATAAGTATTGCAATTTCAGCCAAAAAGGAAATAGGGGTAAAAATTCAAAGGAAAATTTGCGTTTGGAGCCCTGGGGGTTCCGAGAATTCGCAAATAACTGCATTTTTTAGTCCTGGGGATTCTATATCTCTACTATCTTAAAACACCCTGAGGTCGTGGTGGTGGTACTGCCAACTTACGATCTGGAGCCTCCATCTCTTGATGTGTGTTCTCAATCGTTTGATCTGTACTGCAATCCTACCAACCGACCTAGCCCGCAGCCCCCCACGTAACCCTAGCCCCCCGCACCACTATCGCCCTCCTCCTCCCCTGCAGCGCCACCCCACAGGCCCCATCCCCGACGCGGCCTTGCGCTTAGCGCCTCCCCTGCCTACTTCTACCTAGCACCATGGCAAAACAGCTGTCGCCGACCGCGACTCGACCACCAGAGACGACGACGCGGTCGCCTGCAGCGGCGATCCACCTCCGATGAGGACTCTCCCAAGACGGCGGCGGCTCCCTCCTCCCTCGGTCCTCTCTGCCCCTCGGTTCTACCCCACCCCATGGAGGCGTGTCGGCGGAGGAACCGATGGCGACGGCAGCTACGACCCGGCGCCGCCATGGCAGTTCTTCCTCCTCAACCCCATCCAATGGCAGTGCTGCGGCGGAGGAACCAGTGGCGATGGCTCCCTCCTCCTCAATCCGGGACGGCGGCGGCGAGGCTTCCTCTGGTGAGTTCTCCTCTCGCCTCCCCTTGCCAGATCCTGCGCGCGGCGACCTCTGTCCCCCGCCTCGCTCAATTCCGCCGGGCCGCCCATGCCCACACCGACGCAGCCGCCGTCGTCGCGACATGTCCGGCGCCCCCTCCTCCATGCCCGGCGCACGTGGATAGCTGATGTATGGATAGCTCATTTATTGTGTTCAGATTATGTTGCCTGAGGTATATAAATCAATGAGCTTGTAAATAGAACTTATGTGTTCAGATAATGTGTTCAGATTGTGTTCAGCTCATAATATGTTCTTGCACATGCTCCATGATTTCTTTTCTGAACATGCCCCATGATTTCTTTTCTGAACAATGACAACCTCAATTTATAAGTCTTAACATCTATTAATTTTGGCATTGATGTGTTAATGACACTACTGCTGCCATGCTTTTTAAGCCTTCACATCTATAAATGGCATGGTCACCTAAAGCTTTGCATCATTCTCACAATGGTGAATTAGAACCACCTGATTGATGCACGTCCCCTTTCTGGTGCTCAAGGAGGGATTGTATAGTCCTCCTGTGGAAGCTTTAGAGGCCGCCCTGTTACTGGTGTCTCCGAATCCCGCTCATTATTGTGTCAGCGATTCACACGGGACCATGACCGAGATGTATTGCTATGCAGGGGTGGATCCACCAACCCCTATTGTTTTCATTAGGGGAATAATTAGTTTTTTTAGTACGTTTACTTTTTCGATACAGCGGGTATATGTGATTTCATCACACCCTTATAATTAGTAAATGCAACTGACAGATTATGTGCAATGTATTGCAAATTTACAATCTTATGAACCCCTTGTTTGGATTATTTCGTACGTGGATCTAAAGATTGAATGCTTGTGGCATAATCTATTTCTCGGCATTCATTGTGGTACATATCTCCCCCCTAACGTAGAGAAATTGTCCTTATCAAAGATACAATCAGCATACCTAGCCGTAAATAGATCCCCTGTTAGTAGATCGAGGTATTTTATAATTGATAGAAAATTACACCCCACATAGATCCCTACCTTTCTTTGAGGACCCATATTTGTGTATGTGCGGTGGTGAAATTGGTAACTTACACAACGCAACCGAATTTCCACATATGGGAAATGCTCGGCACATCTCCATGTACTAACTACAGCAGTGAAATTGTATGTTATGAAATTGGTCTTATTTGGACTAATGCAGTGGCATTTAAAACCGCTTGTCCCTAACAACTAGTTGGTAACGGACAATTTTACAACAGAGGTCTAGCAATAAGTTTTATCCTATTTATTAAAGATTATGCTAAGCTATTTTGTGTATGAACATATGGTAAATAATGCTCTACATTAATGTTCAAAACTAAATTAATGATAATAATGAAATTTCTTTGAAGTAAATTCAGCGACATTGTCCAAACAAATGGACTTTATCCTTTCATCATAACTTAATTACTTGGGCGGTTATTTTTTCGAAAACACTTCGGGACGGAAGGGCGGCGCGTCCGGCCTCTCGCATGGCGCGCGCGTTTCGCGCGGGACTGCACAGTGTGGCATGCAGGGGTGGGGCCCACGGGATTTTTTTTTCTTTCGGCGACCATAATTTTTGACTGGGTGCTCCAATCCACAAACCGTTTGCGCCAACGTGTTCCTCGTATTTTTTCAAACAAAACAAGATATATGTTGCCATATAACTCTTCAAACTTATCTGGTGAAACTTGGGTTTCATACTCGTAAAACTTTGCCGAACTGTCAAGTTTCATAAGGTTTCATTCAAGTTTTTTCAAGTTTCATCAAGTCAATTCAAGTTTCATCAAGTTTCAACAGGTTTTACCCAAGTTTCATCAGGTTACATCGAAGTTTCATCCAAGTTTCATCACGTTTCATCAGCACACGACCAAGTTTTATCAACACACAGCCAAGTTTCGCTAGTATAGATGTAAGTTTTCTAAGTACCTTTTCCTAGTTCACATCAAAAAATTGGAAAAGTGAAAAATTTAAAAAATCAAAAAGTATTTAAAATGGGTTGCTCTCGATTTTAGAAGAATTATGAAATTTATTTCACGCATTTTGAACACTGTTTGAATTTTGTACAAAAATCAGAAGTTTAATTTGAATTTTAATCAATCGACGACTAACAACGCAGGCTGGGACGCGGGCGACGCGGGCGCACTCCGGGGCGTTGGATTGGCGCGGTAGCCGGGCGATCGACGCACGCAGTTGGTCGGGCTCGCCTTATTTTTTTGGCGGAATTTGTCCCCAGAAGTTTGGCAATCCATAGATAATTGATCACCGATAAACTTTTGGGCATAAAATGCATTACGCCTAACATAGTGACAAATGCTTATAGAACCTCTCAACTTTGGGGCATCCCTTTATTATTTCATCGCAAAGTAAACACGGACAGGTTGGTTTTCTTTCTTTTTCCTGTTCACACAAAAATGTAAAAGGCAAGGTGAAGGAAATGCTAGAGGAATGAAGCGGTGATTAGTTGGAAAGCCAAATGAATGGATGATTGGATGTTTGTTCTTGAGGCGGCGGCGGCAGCAGCAGCAGCGATGGAGAGTGCATGCATGGGAGGTTCGGTTGTGTTTTAATGGAGGAGAGGAGGCTTGAGCTTCAGTTGTCCTTGGTGGGGTAGGAGGCCATCTTGTTGATGCCGCAGAGGCCGTGCGGCTTGCCGGTGCCCCTCTTCATGCGGATGTAGCCCTTCTCCCCCCACTGCGCGCCCCACGAGTTCTTGACGACGATGTAGTCGTGGCCCTTGGCCGTGCCGTAGCCCACCGCCGCGACGCCGTGGTCCAGCTCCTCGCCGCACGGCCCGTCGAACACGCCGCCGCTGTAGAACTGGAAGTGGCGGCCGGAGGCCTCGATGGCGACGCTGACGGGCTGGTGCGCCAGCGCCTTGAGCAGCGCCTGCTCGTCGCCGGCGGGGACGTCCTCGTAGCCGGCGATGGTGACGACGGCCTCGCCGCCGGCGGGCTTGCGGTCGCAGCTGCCCTCCTCCATGAGGTAGGGGTAGGCCTCCTCCGTGTGCAGGCCGCCGCTGGAGGCGATGTAGTCGAAGGCGTAGTCCATCAGCCCGCCGTTGCACCCGTTGTTCCCCTCCGTGCTGCAGTCGATCAGCTCCTGCTCCGACAGCGCCGTCAGGTTCCCCGTCACGATCTGGTTGATCCCCTCCACCGCCGCCACCGTCGAGAACGCCCAGCAGCTGCCTGCATTAATCGATCACACTCCACGTCAGCTCTCAGCTAGCTCCATCAATCTCACTCTCAGGCTCTCAGCTCAGCTCAGCTCGATTAGTTCTTTGATTCTCACCACACTGGCCCTGGTTCTTGACGTCGGCCACTGCGCCCTTCGTCCTCCAGTCCACCGACTTGGGCAACTCGCCGGCGTCCTCGTACCTGAAGCTTCTGCTGCGCCGGCTCGCCGGTGGCAGGTCGCCGCGGAGGCCGAGGTAGGCGGCCTTGAACTCGTCGTGCGTGAGGTCGGCGAACTCGTTCAGGCCCAGCCAGTAGCTGGTCACCTTCTTGTTGATCTCGTCGATGTGCATCAGGTTGTCCCTGAACACCTCCAGCCTCCTCAGCTTCTCCTCGAAGCTCCCGTACGCCTTCCGGTACTTGGCCACCCACTTCTCGAACAGCTCGATGATCCTGTCGTGCGACGACAGGTCCTCCTCGGAGTAGCCGACGATGGAGAACTCGCTGCTCCGGGCGGCGCACGTGCCGGCGACGGCGACGGCGACGAGGACGAGGAGGCCCAGGGAGAGCTTCAGGCCAGAAGCAGTGGCCATTCTGATCACTTGAGATCGATCAGCCACTGGGAAGGAGAAGCGGCTGATGAGCAGAGCACCTGCCCGATGGAGGAGAGGATGCATCATGCATGCATATATATATATAGCCATTTTGTTTGGGTAGTGAGATGCTTCAAAGCAAAGGCAATGGGAGGAGGCATGCAGTGCCATTGAGTGGGGTTCTGAATCATGCCAAGGCTTTAAGCTTTGGTCTGCAAGACTTTGCTTTCAAGCATGCTGGGTGCAGAGAGAGCATCCGCTTGTTTAGCTGCAAAGTTCAGAGGAAATCCGAGTGCCTGTAAACTTCACTCAAAGTAACCAAGCATGCATCTCCAGTCTCAAGTCTGGCCTCAGAGAAGTTGTACATGCAACCAGCTGCAACCTGACAGGTGAACCATCTGTGTCAATTCTCACTTTCTCACATGCTACTATCCTATTGCTTCATGTCTCTGCTGATAAGAGGAGAGAGTGATCTCTGTAGCTATTCCCCAGATTGTTTCAGTACAATGGCCATGCCTTCTCTTTCAAAAGAAAATGTTGTCCCATGGACCGCTCTTTCTGCTTGGAGTAAAACAGGGGCATCTGATTCATCATCATATTGTGTCATGTGCACAGATCATTCCGTGGCATACTCATTTCTTTTGCAGACCATACAAAAGTCAAAACAAACTAGTTTCCAGGAAAATGGCCAAGATATTCTACATTTTGGTGGCTTCTAGTTCTACAAGAACATCTCTCTTTGGTGTCTGATGGGGTACACACATTCCAGCAAGCATAACTGAACCAGCAAATAGTAATTTATCTTGGGGAAATCTATGATATCTGATGCAAAGTTTAGGTTTTGTGTGTACATACAACAATCTCAGATGATCTTGTTCTCAACAGGTTCCAATCTTACCAATGGACACACATGCTCCAATGAATGACTATGTGGAATGCATCGGTGCAGACACAATTCATGCACTTGAATTTTAATACCGTGTTGCTAACTGATATGCATCTGCAAAACATATTCTTGTGAAGCTATATTCGGTTCCTCTATTTAGAGCTCTCACAGCAAAATCGCGTGACATAAGAAGACAAGTATGTAGATAAAATTGTTGTCCTGTATTCAACACAGAATTGCCCATTTTATAATTGCATTCTCAGTGCATCAACACAACCACAAGCATTATCTAGTTAAAGGCTCACTCACGCAGGACATTTGACAAATCTGAATATTTTCTAATAGTAAGAAATGATCACACCAGGAAATCAAGAGTGAGACATGATATTCAGTCTGCAGCCAATCCACGGAGTTGTAACCAAAATACAAACTTAGGTTAGGGTGTCTTTGGAAGGAGCTGGAAACTCCAGTCGCCTGTATAGGATGGTCCTTCATGATGGCTTCTCGTAGCTGTTCTGGTCTCTGAACTCCGATATCTTGCTTCTGATCATTTCCGCCACATGAGGCTGCACAAACATGTGTGTCGGATCAAGCATGTGCACAATGAACCTCTCCGATGCAGGCATTGCAGCGTTCAGATTAACGATGAACTGTGCCATCGGCACATCACTGAAAGAAAATAATAAAGAACCGGTGGGTTATGTGAGACTACACAGAGATAAAAAAAATAGAATTAAACGATGGATCCAGTGGAGTTAAGATTTAGCAGCTTACCATGAGATGAACAGCCCCTTGATTGCATTAACCATCCTGTCTGTGCTTGTGGCAATACAGTACTACCTGATTAGCAATAAACACAACCACGTTATAGTTGAAACCTTCGCCTACCATGAGACAAGATGTAGCTAGTAGACCCTAAAAGTACTTTAGCTGCAACACAATTGGTTTATCCCCATTCCTCTTTGCATTCCCTTCTAAACTCTGAAAAAACGAGGCAATATCCATATGCCTCCTGATATTGCCCAATCTCCAGTTTAATCAATGCAGGAATCACCATTTCAACGCATTTTATTTTCAACAATCACCAATTCACCATTGAGATTTGAGGCCTGAGAGGTGCGGGGCAGTACCGAGGGACCGAGGAGCCGAGGGGGAGGGAGTCAAGCCGTCAAGGAGATGCTGCAACCCGCTACGCTGGTCGGGGTCGGCGCCTCAGCGGGATGCCGGAATGAGCCGGAGACCGGGGTCGCCTGGAGGGTGGCCGCCGGAGCCGGCCGCCGGAGCCGGGAACCTGTAGACGGGGGCACCGGGCGGTGGCCGCGCGGCGGCCAGGCGTGCAGCAGAGGACAGGATGTCAGGGAGGAGGTGGCGGCCGAGCGACGGCGGCGGTGACGGTGGAGAGGCGGCGGTGAGCGATGCCGATGAAATCACGGTCGGCTAGAGCACAATCCAGTGGATCGGGACGGGGGATTTTTGGGGTGGGCGGTGGGCTGGAGGGGGTGGAGATCGGCCCCGGAATGGGCTGTACAGGATGGGCAGGTGGGAGGATTGGGCCGGTACACGATGGGCCAGATAATTTTTCTAGAAACAAGTCCACTTTGCTCCGTCAACTATCGCCAAAGTTCGATTCAATTTTTTTCCCTCAACTTCAAAACCAGACGACCAATTCCTTCGCACTATCAACGAGCATGGTGTCCCGCACAATTGTACGTCTAGTTTTGTATAATTGATGTTGACTATTTTTTATTTTTATTCCGAATTTAAGCTCCTTTATTATAATTAATATGGACTCTTTTTATAGTTTTGTAGTTACATAGAATCTTATTTATTTTTTATTTTGATTTTTTTATCGTAGTTCATATGGACTATTTCTTTTAATCTAATCCATTATAACCTGGTTCCACTATAATCGATAGTGTAGATATTTCCTTTTCTCTTTGATTTGATTAATGTGAAATTTTCTAGTATCTGTTATCCGCCTTGCGCGGCAAGGAAGGGTTAAAGATAGAAGTCTAACCTGAATAAAGAAAATATGATTGTAATCCTGAATATCTACATATTTGGCAAAAAATGGTAGGGATGGAAACCTTATCTCGTACTTTACTTTGTCGCCGCCGGCTGCCGCCGTTGCTACCCGATGTCGTTTCCCGGTGCCACCCGCTGTTGTTGCTGCTGCGCGTCCCTCCCTGCCGTGCTGCCCTGCCCTGCCCCATCCGTGGCAGCCCAAGGGAAGGCGGGGTGGTAGGGGGAGGTGGGGAGGAGGTAGAGGAAAAGAAAGGGAAGCCGGCCAGGAGAAAGGAGAAGGGGAGAGGAGGAGGAGGACGAGGGGGGCTAGGGTTTCACACAAGCCTTAGTGAAATGTTGGGAAATTAAGGTGAATTTCTGCTTTCCGCACTTGTATGGGTTGGTTAAGGTGGGATTTGGGAAGAGTTGCAAATCCTAGACTTGAATTTCAGGGGTAGTTGATGGCATGTAAGTGCAGTGACTTGACCAGTGGAAACAGGCTGTTTAGGCCAAGAATTAGGGCTTGGCCATATTGAGGAAAATCTAGCTTATCTTTCTAGCGTTCCAACGAGCCCAAGAACGCGTAATTTGGTCTAGCGGTTTAGATGTTATGGCTTCCGGAACGTTGCTGTCCGGCGTAGGCCGCGACGAGGTTTTTGTTAAACTAGTAACCTATCGTTCAGCCACTTGGTAAGTTAATGGCTGAGGGTTGTGGTAAAATTGAGAGCCTAATGTGTTAGAGGTTGGAAAGGATAAGGGCTAGATGAAATACTAAATGTAAATATTGCTTAACAAGGGTATCAATTCAATTGATTGCCATATTTGAATGTGTAGGTGACACTTTGAGGGCGACATCGACGTCTCGTCCTTCTGCCCCGCCTGGTAACTAAGGCAAGTACATGCCGCGATGACTATGATAATGTGTGCTTGAACGATGGTACTGACATTTATGTCTGTTTTAAGTATTTATGGTAATGTGTCGATGAATGATTGTGAGGATGGTGGTGATATATATAGCTTGATTCCTATTGTGCTTTGTATTTTTATTAACGATGATATTCTTAATGCTGAATGAATGAATAACAAAGATAGATTAGTGAATGTATGGATGAACAGGGATAGCGATGATGGAATGATGATGAGAAATGATGGTTAACCTTATTTATGTTGCACACATCCATAAAAGCATGCATTCGAGCCAGGGCGGTGAGAAAGTCTTATAGCTAGCTAGTCCGGTGAGCCATGGGCCCGGTCGATGAAAAAGCAATAAGACTAATCCGACGTGCTCTTGATAAAACCTACAGAGGTAGGCACCCACCACAGGATGGCGGGAAAGACTCACTTCGGTGAGCATCTCTACGGGATGGAGTTAGGACGTTACATCAACGGGTGTACGCTCAAATACCGGTGCGTGCAATGTCAAAGATCATAATGCATAGCATTGCATTGCATTGAACATGCGTTGATAGAATGGAGCGGTGATTGATGGTTATGTTGATGATGCTTACGTTTATACCTAAACCTCATTGTTATGTACTTTGCTGAGTCCGGGACTCACACTTGCTCTTTGTTGTTTTTAGATGATGATTGAAGCAGCACCTGCGAGAAAGGGCTTAGTTCACATGTCTGCTCATCACTCAAGCCAGTCAATCTAATTTCTAACTAACATAATGAACTGTCTTAGAGTTTGTATGTTAGTCTGTTAGTGTTAGTAACCTGGCTTATTAAAGTGTGCTTGAACTAGATGGTTAATGTCCCTGAAAACCGATGGTTATTATATGTTGGTAGTTTTGGAATATGGCAAGTGGTGGTTTTGGATCACTAACTGTTAGATGAATGTTGATATTTGCTATAATTCTGCTATGAATTTCCCTGTTTGAATGTTTCGATTTTAGGGGAAGTTCTACCAAAATTTTTTTACTAAGAGGGATTTGGTAGCATCTTGGGCCTCAGGGAGGTCGGGGTGTTACACATAATAGGCCACAGAATTGTCAAACAAGATGCAAGGGCTTGTATGCGGCAACATAAGAAAACAACAATTTTTTTCTTCTGTGGTTGTGTATTATTGTGTAAAGAAGTTGTGCAAGCAAACCACCAATTATTATCCAACCGAAAGTCCTATTAAAGAAACTAATTTGCAGCTCAAAATAACAAATTGATTGTACTTCTCAAAGTAAACCATCAAATGATACTCATATTATATGACTATGTGTCGGGGATTAAAATACGGCCCATTGTCATGGCCCACTCCCTGACGGCCCAGTCGAACAGCCTACCAGGGCCCAGCTCCCTGGAAGGTTCTATCTGGCCCATATGCATCCTGCCGAACAGCCTTTGGGTTGGAACGATGCGTAATGGCCAAAGGATCGTGTTTGAGTCCGTCTCGAATATGATCTCTGCGCGGCTGCGTGAAGACCCGGACGTTGGTTACCCGGATTGGATCGGAGGTCGTGATCCCCAAGATTAGGAGATTACCTTATCTACCGTAGGTTGTATTTGGCATGTATGAGTTCATTACGATCCCGTAGTTAGCCCGGCCCGATATTCCCTCGGTAGGTCGGTTTGCTCGAAAATATACTACAATCCTACATGATTTATGGAAAAATTTCCAATTTTATTCCTAGGGGATCGTATAACTTCGTATAATGTATGCTATACGAAGTTATTACGCAAAGTTAGTGACTCGCCTAGGTGGAGAGATATTCTTAAGTGCAGAAATTTGTACTCTTCAATTAGACGTTATACAGTAGGGGATGGGATGAAAGTGGATTTTTGGAGGGATTGTTGGGTTGAGGGAATACCACTAAAGGAGAAATTTCCAAACATTTTCTCTATTTGTCAAGACAGTGAAATCACTGTTGCTCAGTGTAGAGACAAGCATTGGCAGCTGTCTTTTAGACGAGGGGTGAATTCTGATGATGAGATTGATTGGGTTGATTTGATTTCTAAAATTTCAAGAACAACTTTTGTTAGTGAGCCAGATAACCCTGTGTGGGGGATGGATAGATCAGGTAAGTTCACTGTTAAGTCAGCTTATAAATGTATCTCCAATAAATGGCAAGACAAGGGATCCAGGGGGATTTGGCAATCTAGATTACCTTTAAAAATTCAAATCTTCATGTGGATAATTCATAATAATGTCTTGCTAACTAGAGAAAATCTGAGAAGGAGAAATTGGCTAGGTGATCCTAGGTGTGAGTTTTGTGATAATATAGACACTAGAGCATATCTTTTTCTCTTGCCCCCTTACAAAAGCAATGTGGGGGGTCATTGCAGCCTGTTGTAATATCAATTCTAGACCAAATAGTATGGAGGGTTACTATGCGTGGATGAAGAATCTGTGGCATGTGAATATTAAGTTCCATGTTTTTTGTTTAGCTGTTTTTTGTTGGAGCATTTGGATGTATAGAAACAAATCATGTTTTGATGGAACCAAAGTTAAATCCCCTTTTGCGGTTTTGCACACGGTTTGTGCTCTTATGCAATTTTGGTCGGGTTGCTTGAAAGATGACATGCAATGTGTTATTAGGGGGTGTTCCCAGCAGCTGTGTTCTTTTATTGCAGGCTTAGCTCAGTCAGAAAAGATGAGAAATGGAAGGGGCGATCGCATAAAAGGAAACGAAGCTGCAAGTAATGTGCAAACCGGAAGGGGAGCTGGCAAGATGCAATCGCTCTGATGCAATGCAGAGAAGATGACAGGTGTGTGGTGATGAACCAACAAGAAGAAGTATTCTGGAAAAAGGAGAATGGAACAAAGACTATAGCTGGTTTCTTTTGTTTTTGGGTGTGGTTAATATCAAATTTGTCAATCTTTACGGTGTTTTCTTTTGCTGTGGTGAGGAACAGGGAGTTAGTTTAAAAAGTGGAAGTTAGCAGCTTAATTGTCCTGGTGTTGAGTCATGTAAAACTGGTACATGCTTCTTTGTTTCCGTTGTCCTCTATGGTAATGAAAATCGGGGATATAGCCCCTTGTGGAAAAAAGGTAGTTTATCTTGTTTGTGCAAGTCAATGGTATTTACAGAGTCTAGACCATACTTAAAATGGGTCAGTGGGCAACTAGAGGTTTGACCAAGACAATCTGCAAGTCTGAAGCATGAGAGGGGAAATAAAAAGTTGTCACAGAAACATAGGATCCCTCTTCCCACTAGAGTGACATGAAACTGTAGAAATAATTCAGATAAGGTGTTCATTAGAAGGATTTTAGGAAAGTTGACAGCAATCCTGCAAATGAACTAAATATATATACTGTTTTCGGATGCACGCACACACACACAAAAAAAGGAATGTTCTCAACTCTTCACATTATCTTGAAAAGATTGTCATCGGAATTTTCGTATGAAATCCTTATTTGCAGAATACTAATGGAAAAAAGCATATTTTGATTTGTTCCGAGCGAGTGTTTAATTTTATATGTTTAGCTTGAGGTATATGCATATATTCCAGCCACATTCTTAATCAAAACATAACCAGAGTCCAGAGGACCACATTATTAATCAAAACATAACCTGAGCCATCCTCTGGAATCACCATGGTGAAGAGCAAGGGGGAAAACACCTTCGTAGTATTATCAAAGGGCACTGCACAGATACTTTTGAGGACAAATGGCACCAATCAGAACATAATCTTTAAATAGGAATATAATCTTTTTAAACAGAGTCCTGATTGACACCAGCTCTCCAACAGACACAAGGTGCTAGCAAGGGAACAAAATGGATGGACTTTCTTTATCCCATTTTCCTCCATTGTTTTCCCACATTGGAATCTTACAGCATTGTAGCATCTCACCAACACAACCGCATGGGAAATACATGGTTTATAAAGAAACTATATACAGCCGCGCAAAATTCTCATGAGAAGCAAAGCTTAACCTGCACAGTCCTCGGGTGGTACATTGCTTTTATTTTCTCAGCAAAATCATAGTATTTTTTTTCCGTAGAGCCCAGAGCCCACACGCCAGCGAAACATCGAAAGAATGTACTACCTCCGGTCATAAAAAGAAGTTGTCGTTGACTTTTGAGCACGTCTTTGACCATTCATCTTCTTCAAAAAAGTTAAGTAAATATCATTTATTTTGTTATGATTTGCTTTATTATTAAATGTATTTTAAGTATGACTTATATTTTTATATATTTGAACTAAATTTTTGAATAAGACGAATGGTCAAAGCCATGTCCAAAAGTCAACGGCGATTTTTTTGTTATGACTTGAGGGAGTATTTTTTTTTGGAACACGATAAATTAGAGTTTTGTACAAATCATAAGCTGTAGCACTCTTTGCATTGGAGGGGGTGGTGAGAGGTGTCACTTAGGATACCCTTGTTGATGAACAATGTGAATGAATCAGCAAATAATAAACTACTGGAATTGATTAATTGGGGCCGGGGGCCAAGAACAAGAGGAGCAGGGTGGTGGATCCAATCTGTCACCTTTTGCGGTGGCCATTTTTTTCCTTTTGAGATGAGCCAGCCAGCCAGTCCACAGCTGCTGCTGCTGCACATTTCATTTGCCATTTGACCTCCATGTGCCACCCACCCAACCCAACCCAACCCAACCCAACACATTGCATTTGCATTGCACTGTAATTCACATCTACATGGCTATGCACATCATCTCAAGTCAACATCTTGACTTAAGAGGAGCTGATTATTCTCCCTTAATACCATATCAAGACCTCAAATGCAAGGGGAAATCTGAAAAATGACATGGTTGCCCATCTCCTCTTGCCATCCATGACGATATGATTCACAAAAAGAAGCGGTTAATGCGAAAAACCGATATGGCGAAAACTACCTAAAGAACCAAAGCCGCTGTTAAAACCTGCATCCAGTATGACTAAGCTCAGTGAGGAATGAGGGTGCTGGAAGCAGTAGCAGCAAGGCATCTATGGCTTTAGAAAAAAAATTTATATTCAATTATATATCTTTTCCAAGAAAGAATTACAGAGGGGAGGGAAAAATCATAGTTCACAATTTCCCCGGGAAATGATGGCATTGGCTGGCGGTGAGCAGGTCAGTCGAGCTTCCAGGCGTTGAGGTAGAGGCAGAATGGCAGCGCGGCGGCGGCGGCGCCGGAGGAGAGGACGATGGGGCGGAAGATGAAGGCGGCGGGGCGCGTGCCGGCGCTGAAGAGCCAGTCGTGGACGTCCCAGTACACCTCCACCTTGGCCCGGCTGAAGGTCACCGACTGGTTGCCCCTGAACTTCCAGTGCAGGTGCTTCACCTGCACCGCCTCCTCGCCGTCGATCCCGATCGTCATCTCCATATCCTCGCCGCCGCCGCCGCACTCGATCGCGATGTCGTGCACCTCGCCCGACTCCTCGAACCGCGCCTTCGCGGCGAACCGCCGCCTCCCGAACACGTGCTCCCGCCGCGCCACCGCCACCGCCTCCACGGGGGCCGGGGCCGCCGCCGGCGCGCACCGCCGGAGCGCCTCCTTGCGCATGTCGCCGACCACCAGCACCACCTCGCCACCGGCCTCCACCGCCACGTAGTACCCGCCGCGCGGCTCGGGGTGCCCAGCGCCGAACCGCGCGCCCCGAGGTCCCACAGCACGCGCGCCGTCGCCGTTGCCGGCGCGCCGCCGCTGAGCTCCACGCGCCGCGACCCCGCGCGTCGCCAGAACTGCCACGGCCGGAGCTCCACCCTGCACTCCGCCGCCGCGCCGGAGATGGAGACGGCGAAGGCGTGCGACAGGAGGTGGTCGCGGGACCATGACACGGTGAGCAGCCGCGAGTGGCCGGCGATCTTGGCGCGGTACACCGACGCCGTGACGGCCCTGCCGGGCTTGCGGCCGTCCACCGGTATGTCGTCGACGGCGATCTCGCACGACGATGGCGCCACCTGCTCGCCGCTCCTCCGCTGCTGCATGTGGCCGTGGGGCACGTGGTCCAGCATGGCTACAACCGGCAGCAGCTGGTGGGACGCGTCATGTGCTGCTCACCGGAGCTCGGAGCCGAACGAAGCAAGCAAGAAGAAGAAACAGAGAGGAAATGAGAAAGGAGATGGATATTATATATAGGGGTTGTGAGTTGTACGTATGGTGGTTGCAGGGAACGTATGTGTGTGTATACACTTACTTGTATAATGATAAGTGCATCGCAAACAGGATCTCTATATTTCGTTCTCTAAGGGGCAGTTTGGTTGCCTGGTGAGTTGCCTGGCTAAGCATAGCCTGGCTAAGGGCAACCAGGCTCAATCCATGCACCTAGGAGATAGTGTTTGGTTAAGAATTGAAGAGGCAAAAATTTTAAATTTTAAATTTTTGAAATTTACATACCAAGTGTGGTCTAGTTTTGTTCGAAAAAATGTCAGGAACCCATTTTTGAAATTGGTTCGGTAATCAAAGATGGTAATCAAAAGATAAAATAAAAGAAAGAAAAGAGAAAATCGTATCTGCTTGTACAGTAGCAGCGCAAGGTCAATGACAGTGGAGGCGCGGCGTAGAACACAAAGCACAGCCAAGCTGGCTCAGCTCATACGGCCAAATCCCACGTTTCACCTCAGCCTGGCTGCTACAGTGTTTTGGCATCACTCCAGCCTGGTTGCTACAGTGAATTCGGGCAACCAAACAGCAAGAGCCTGCATCCCATGAGCCAGGCTGTGTTGGATACACCCAACCAAACACACCCTAAATCACTATTTATTTCCTATATTTTCATCATCTTCAGTAGAGTCTATTTTCGAAAATATATAGAGATCCTATAGGGAGTCTCTGAATATAAACTGAGATAGAGACTGCTAGATTGTTGTAGAGATTAAGCCTGTCCGTAATAGCATTTTAAAGAACCTGCTGGTGATCCTCTAATGATAATGATGTGATGATAGGGTGGTGAGTTGAGCGATATATGTGGTACTAGTGTAATGTCAGCTGGATACAGCCGATGGAATGGAATGCATGCATGATTTTGCCATCCCATTCCCAGTCCCACTCGGTTCATGGATGCCTAGCTAGGATGCATGCACCCAGAAAACTATCATCTTTCAATAACACCAGTGTCAGCGCCAGTGTGACTCTGGATTTTGGGCTAATTTGCTTTGTTTTGTCTAATCTTGTTTGTTAATTATGTTTTTTTTGCTTGAGAACAGTGTTAAGAACTGTGTTTTTCTATTTTTGATTTTGGGTTCCTATCTTTCTACTGTGTGAGATGAAAGCGAAAAGAATCCTTAGTTGGTGCATTGGATCCATAAAAGTGGCTTGCGGCATTGTGCTGAATTGCATATCGCTCATCGATGGAGCTTGTCCCAGCTTTACAATTAGCATTACAATGTCGAGACCAAGACCTCACCTGAAATTTGTTTTACCCAGTGGCTATGCTGGGATCAATCACACTGGTTGCTATGTGATTCAATCACGGCATACAAGTCACCAGTACAAACAGAAAGATTTGCACATCTCTTGGCTTAATACTTGGGAGTTGATCGATGATGGATCCCAAAAGATTGTGACAGCATCGATCACATTGGAGGGTGGCCCACGTCACTTCCACTGACACAGATCCAAATCCTGTGTGCAGCGTTGCGTTCCTAAACTAACCAGCTGGGTTGGAGAGCCTCAGGTTTCAGGTACACAGATTCAGATGCAAAGAAATTGGGTGCACTCAGAAAAGAAGAGAATGGAAGAAACAGGAAAATGTGAGGGCATGTGACGGGTCTTACTGGAACATGTGTTGCAGGCATTGTTGTTTATCATTGGCCACTTCAGATCTGCAGATGAGTGGAGAGTTCCACAGCTCCATCCTCCATGGTACACTTGCAATTAACAAATGTATATACGTTCATGTGAGTGTACATGATCATAGAGATGAGTGAAGGAGGTATGAGCAATTGAGCACACACAGCTCAAAGGACTTGGGCAAGCATGTGATCCAAACATAGCAGAAATAATTGAACACTATATTTCTGATCTCAAGTTTGCAACAGCTCAAACATTCATATGTATCATTAAGAAGTTGAATTACAAAATGAAAAAAAATATAAAGGTGAACTTCTTATGAACAATTCATGCACACATGGCATAATGGTATCTGCAGATTAGGCTTGGTGAGCAGAAACCTTCACTTGCCTAAAGAAACCATCCAGACAACTTAACAGCTTCTCCGTTCCATATAAAGAAGAACACTGGAAACGCTGAAACCACCTTTTGCACAACAACAATTCTAAGCAACTCCTTGGTGCCGGCATCTAAAACACGCAGCGAACATGTACATGAGGAATTGTAGCTAAATATTGTCAGATCTTTTTTTCTGATCTGCCTTCAACCGGCACCTGGTTAAGGTTTGCTCGCGATGCTCTGCAGGTGCACCTTTCAGGATGACATCTATGCCAGCCTTATGTTTCCTTCGCACTGCATTTAGCTCCTCTTCCTGCTGAACTAACAAGTTTGCTAATGTTCCTGATGTGAAGACTTCTGTGATGAAATTACCCGTCCGTTCACAAATATGTTGTCACATTTCAAGTCTCTATGAATTACAGGTGGATCATGGCTATGGAGGTAGACAAGACCACTCAAGATTTGTCTTGACCATTTCTTTAAAGCTCTAATGTCTACCTTCTTGTGCTTAATGCGGTACATAGACAAAGATAAAGAGATGGGAAAATTCCTCAGTGAGAGAAAGCTTAGGTGTCTCAATGGCCCTAGATGTATATATAGCATGCTGATTTCATTTCTAGCCATCCACCACCGTTGGCGGCTTTGGTTATGGTGGAGCCATGCTAGGATGCAAAAACATGTACTGAACAAGCCAAACTGTTCTTTGTAAACATACCATTTTCATTATATCTTAATACTGCTATAGATACGACTAGACGACGAAAACAACAACAACAATGTAAAACCAGGTTTTCTCACAAGGACAGATTCCCCAAGCTGATTTTTGTTTTGTTTGCCAGCAAGATTGTACACAACAGTGCCAACAAGTACATGATATTTCAGGGTGTGAGCCCCCTCTAGCATCAATTACACTGATCATAGCGTCTTCTGTCTTAACACCTTCGTCGACAACTATAACATCAACAATTGCATATCACATATCAAAAACACACCATTTTTTTTGCTCCATGATACAAAAACAATGCATCTGTTGCTGCTCCAGCTCCTGTCCTATGACCCCTGAGCCGCAGTAACTTGCTTGGCTTCAAGGGACTTCTGATACTCCTCAATGGATTTGAACAGCTCAGAGAAGTTGCCCTTGCCGAAACCACCGCAGCCGCCCTTCTGGTACTCCTGCCCGCTCTCGTCCTTCTCCATGCACCCGATCCTTTGGATCATCTCCAAGAACAATGTTGGCCTGAATGATAGCTGGTCCAGTTAGATTTGGAAATTGGAATAACAATAACAAAAATGCAGACAGAAGTTACTAGAATACTCAATCTCAAGTTACCGCCTTGCTGGATTGGAACACATATACTACTTCCTGGACTTAAAAGTTTTCAGTGATCATTAGTGAGCTTTTCTCAAATCCCAATAGCCTTGCTAACCTTTGCTCATGGTCTTTTTTCCTGTTTTTTCTTTTTGCATAAAGAAAAGCATAGCTCTGGAACTACATAAAAGTACAGATAAGTAATACGCGGGAGGTTGTCTGAATCTTGAATCTTCACAAAGGCATAGCACGTATGCAGACACAAAAAGGGTTTAAATAGGAATATAGGATCATGGCAGTATGGCACTGGCTATCGTACGGTTCATGCATCATAATGATCATCGGTGCTTTCAAGCTGAAAAAGGTCACATTTTTACTTGTCTCCCACCGGCTTGGTGAAGATCTGGAGGAGCACCCCCGGTCGTCCCTGTCCACCAGCACCCCCAGCTCCTGGCACTCCTTGATCTGCTGCTCCGAGAGCACGTCGTCGCTGGCCAGCGCGATGTGCTGCACGCCGGCGCCGCCGTGGTGGTCCAGGTACGTCTGTATCTGGCTCCGGCGCTTCGTGCCGTGCACCGGCTCGTTCAGAGGCAGCAGCACCGTCTCCGAGTTGTTGGCGAGCACCACCAAGTTGAGCCCGCTCTCCGCCGTGCCCACGTCCTCGGTGGTGAACTCCGCGAACTCGTGGAACCTCGTGAACCCGGCGATGTACGTCGCCGCCGGAGCGAGCTCCGGGACATTGCCGGCGATGTGATCGAACAGCCGCACCCCGTAGTCCAGAGCCTCCGGGCTGTGGACTTCCTCGAACCCCGGCAAGAACGGTGCGTCCCCGTCCGGGTAGCTGACGAAGCGGAGCACGACGTCGCCGTAGAGCTCGACCTCGGCGAGGCCGAAGCCGCGGCCGAGGTCAGCGGGCTTGAAGGCCGGGCGCGCGCCGCCGGCGACGCTGGCGCGGAAGGCCTCGGCGGCGTCGGCGACGCGGACGGCGACGGCGCGCACGGCGAGGCCGTGGTCGGCTGCGAAGCGGAGCGCGGCGCCGGCGGAGAAGGAGGGCACAGAGGCGGTGGCGGCGTTGGCGAGGTGCTGCGCGTAGGGGGCCGTGAAGAGGAACGCGACGGCGCCGGAGCGGAGGAGGAGGGAGGCGTGCGCGGAGTTCCCCGTGGAGTGGTCCGACCGCGCGGAGACCGGTGGACGCGGCGTCGGAGCACCAGAGCTCGACGTGGTGAAAGGAGAGCGCGTGGAAGCGGTCGGTGCGCGGGTTGGCGCGGACGAAGCTGCGGCGCCCGACGAGGCGGAACCCCGCATTGTCCGCCACGCCCGGCGGCGCGGCGCCGGCGCCGGCGGTGGCGCTGGTTGGGGTGGGTGGCATGGCGCTCGCCTCTCGGAAGGGTGGAGACGCTGGTGGACTGGTGGTGGTGGTGGTAGTGGCGTATGCTTCGGTTGCGCTTTGCGGGTGTGCGAAGCGCTAAATAAAGGGTGGAGATGGCGCCACGTGGCGGCGTGGTTTACTGGCAGCGGATGGGATTTGTCCTTTGTGCTTGGTGCTGATGGGTGATGGCTGCTGCACTGGTGAAGGTGACGAGCTGCAGTCTGCAGACTCGCCTAGGCCCTAGGGTTCCAAATTTCAAGGTTTTTTTTTATTATTATTTCTTACTCTGCGAGTATTCGTCCTCTTTGTAATTTAACATAAGTCACCAGCATTTAACACTTTGTAATTTTTAAAATCTGTTATTTTTTTTTAAAAAAATGATATAGGTCTTGTTTGTTTCAGATTAAATCAAATTAAATTAAATAAAAATTTGTTATTTTTGTATAAGCCAAATGATGTAATGTTTTGTGGTCATTCTTGTGGGGTTTTAAATAGTTCTTCTTAAAGTTTGTAAAATATTTTTTCATAATTTTTTGAACTCGTTAAAACGTATTTTGAGGGGGCCACAAATTTGCTACAGTAAAACGCAGCTCTACATTAATCTGAAACAAACAAGGCCATAACCAATTTTAAACATTTTTTCGTCTTCTCGGAGACGCCCCATCGAAGGTAAGGTATAGTATGATTAGTATCTTCGGGTTTTGTAAACTAACGAAATATTCACATAAACTAACAAAAAATTGTTGAATGAATGATGTAGGGAATGTTTGCGCACATCTATATATAAAGTTTGTAATTCTCATATCTATTTCCCCCTATTTTTTAGTGACCGACTTTGTATAATAGAGATAAATACAATTTTTCTCTAGAGGATTCCCTACTAAAAGACCTTACAACTTATTATAAAAACTTCTCATATTATATAAAAAAATTTCAATCAAATAGAACATGATTAGATACCCACTATTAAAAATATTAAAATATGATGTACCAGTGGTGATGATAATACATGTATCTACATGGAGTAACCTATTGATACTTGCATTTAGAATTTATCTCGTTTAGCGGATAGATGTGACAAGCTGTAACTATTGGTTTCTGCATGATTTACAATATCCAATGAAATTTTGGTAAATAAACAAGGGAAAATTATCTGATTCGTGTGGTAAAAGTAGAAATTTCTACGAGTTCATATTTATCTATAGCACTGAAATCCTCCTTCAAACGTATGGATGTCTTGTCGAAGTTGGCCAAAATTAGCACATTGCAAATAAAAGGAGGTATGAGCAATTGAGCGCACACAGCTCAAAGGACTTGGGCAAGCATGAGATCCAAACATAGCGGAAATAATTGAACACTATATTTCTGATCTCAAGTTTGCAACAGCTCAAACATTCATATATATCATGAAGAAGTTGAATTACAAAATGAAAAAAAAATAAAGGTGAACTTCTTATGAACAATTCATGCACACATTGCATAATGGTATCTGCAAATTAGGCTTGGTGAGCAGAAACCTTCACTTGCCTAAAGAAACCATCCAGACAACTTAACAGCTTCTCCGTTCCATAAAAAGAAGAACACTGGAAAGGCTGAAACCACCTTTTGCACAACAACAATTCTAAGCAACTCCTTGGTGCCGGCATCTAAAACACGCAGCGAACATGTACATGAGGAATTGTAGCTAAAGATTGTCAGATCTTTTTTTCTGATCTGCCTTCAACCGGCACCTGGTTAAGGTTTCCTCGCGATGCTCTGCAGGTACACCTTTCAGGATGACCTCTATGTCAGCCTTATGTTTCCTTCGCACCGCATTTAGCTCCTCTTCCTGCTGAACTAACAAGTTTGCTAACCTCTCAGTGACGTCCACTATGATATGCTCCTCATCAAAAGAACCAGGGCTAGTACCGACAGAAGATGCTCCAGATTTCCTGTCAATCACAGAAAGGCTAGACAAGTCCACAGACTCGCAGATATATTCCACGGAGTGGATGGAGGTGCCAAGGGACCGAGACTCCTTATTGTTTGTGTTGCTGGCAGTGTCATTCCTCTTCAATATCCCATTTGACATATTATCACTGATCTGTGAGTCCGCCGTAGAGTGAGACATTTCAATGTCTCTTCTGGGTGAGTCGGACCAGTACTTTCGTCCAGAAGGAAGCTGTTCTTGGACGAAACCATTATACATAGCATCAGGTTCATTATGCAACTCGGAAGTTTCAGTGTCATCTTCTGAACTGTGGGTCTCAGAATGAGCTACTTCATCCCCTTGGTTGTCAACTGATTCATCAAATGCCCAATCAGGAATATGTGCCCTTATTTCAGCATCTATCATTTCTGCGATTGCTGTAACATCTTGGTCCGTGAGATCCAGCTGCACAACCATCTCAGTTGCAACACTAATTGAAGTGTCAGCTTCAATGTCAAATGGGAAGTGGATGTTTTGGGCATGACCTGCATAACGATGAGAAAATTTATAGAGCACAAGTACCCAATACCAATATAATGATAATTAAAATGTGATTCCACCATAAAAACCTGTTGAATCAGCAATCCGCAATTTCAAAAATATTGTATTTAGATCCTTCCGCTGACTCTCGACTGTGATGCTTCGACCAGTGGAAGCATGTGGATCCATGTTGCCATGTAAGTAGCTATCACTTGGATGTGATTCTGCCAAGCTACCTGAGTATGACCATTAGATTGATATATGAAAAAGAGAGGCATCATATGAGTGCATTATTGTATTAACATCACGATCAGGTCACTGAACCTCTCTACCTGTCCGTTCCAGCTCAACCACAGATGATGCTACCCTGTCATATCTGTAACTCGTGCTCGGGTTTGGACTGCCAGCAGCATCTGCTATGTTTATTCTAAGGTTATATTGGGAAGAGAGTAAATTTACCAAACTGTGTATGTAATTTGATGTATTTGTCCAATTCAGTCATGTACCTGATGTATTCCTATTAGACTGCAATGGATAGAATATTTTTTCATCGCTAACATCTAGGAGAAAAGGATCCATTAATAGTTCTTGTGCTGAGAGTCTTTGAGAAACTTTGGCGATACACTTCTCTATAAAAAATTTAACTTCGGGATCCTCAATCTTAGCCAGTGAACCAGGCTTTTCACCCTGTAACACAAGCATCAAGAGAACAAGTCAGTCATAGAGTACAGTGCAGTTGATAATATCATGCATGATTTTCTGCAATGATGATTGATCAAATTTCCTAGGACATATGTGCTACAACCCATGTGATGGAGCAGGCTATGTATCAAATCAAATCAAATCAAATCAAATGCATGCTCTGTGGGTGGCAATCTATTGAGGAAAAATGGATGGCAAAACAAAGTTATTTCTTCAAAACTTGAAAATATGGCTAGTAAAACAAAGTCCGAAGGCATAACTATTGAGATTAAGTAGTTGATATGCATTAGCCACCATCCCGTCATGAGATGTATGTGCCATAATCATAAAGTTCATAAATTCTTTGGTAATGATGAAATATCATCTATATGATCGTGTTGATAGTGCGATACCAGGACAAGAACATATAAGGCAATACACAGATATAACAGTCATGTGGGCTGTGCCTAGTCATTATTCATGGGTCAACTATGACAGTTCAAGAAACTGATAGTATCTTTAACCAGCTTCCCACATGCAAATTAAACCAGAAAATTCTAACGACCACTTCTGCAATTTCTATGGACAATAACGCCACGGTATTAGTCATGATATCAGCAGAATCCTCACCGACAAATATCCTGCTCACTGCACAGAATTTTCAAAATATAGATTGTTCCTTTATAACATATTAACACAATTTATTAACTACTCTCAACGAGATTGTGCTTTTGGACCCTCTTAGTAGTAGCACTTGTAGGATATGGTCTCGGAGAATTTTTTTCTATAAATATAATATAATTCTATGTAAACATCAGTGATTGAAAAACAGATAATAATCCAAAGCTTTTAACTCATTTTATTAAAACTTTTAACACATTATAATGTAACACTGCCAAAAATACTTCCTTGACTAAAGCAGATGAGAACAATTTGAAAACCAGATGTTGTTCTGTAAAATGTAAATTTTGAGCCATTGTAGACCCTAGGAACATTTTTTTCAAAAAAAAAGCATAAATATAGCAAGGTATTTATAACAGATATACTATTTTCATGGAAGAACACAATGAAATCATAAATAATATTTGCATTGGCCAAGTTATGGATGTTGCATCTATACGAAGAATAGATGGGCTAGTTAAAGCATTTATGAATAAACACTAGATGACTCCAATTTTCAGCAAAGAAAAGGGGGAATTATTGATAGGAATAAGTAGACTAACATCAGATACTTTCTTGTATATCTGCGCTGCATTGGAACATTCACAATATGGGTACTCAAATGTAACAAGCTCCAGTAAGCACATCCCAAATGCATAGATGTCTACAAGCTCATCGTATTCTTCATCATAGAGTTCTGGGGCCATGAATTCCGGTGTGCCTATAAAATAAGCAGAAGTTAGATGAAAAATATCCTAGATTCCTTTATAAAACAAAAATCGGAACAATTAAAGCAAGTGAATTTGCTTACCGATGATACTGTGAGCTGAACGTGCATTGTCTAGGATGGTTGCTAATCCAAGATCTCCAATCTTTACCTCACCCTGGTTTCCGTTCACAAATATGTTGTCACATTTCAAGTCTCTATGAATTACAGGTGGATCATGGCTATGGAGGTAGACAAGACCACTCAAGATTTGTCTTGACCATTTCTTTAAAGCTCTAATGTCTACCTTCTTGTGCTTAATGCGGTACCTTGTCAAAGATAAAGAGATGGCAAAATTCCTCAGTGAGAGAAAGCTTAGGTGTCTCAATGGCCCTAGATGTATATATAGCATGCTGATTTCATTTCTAGCCATCCACCACCGTTGGCAGCTTTGGTTATGGTGGAGCCATGCTAGGATGCAAAAACATGTACTGAACAAGCCAAACTGTTCTTTGTAAACATACCATTTTCATTATATCTTAATACTGCTATAGATATGAGACTAGACGACGAAAACAACAACAACAATGTAAAACCAGGTTTTCTCACGAAACTTGGTGCAGTTTATTGATGTTATTAAAAGGTTATATAACTAAGAAACTAACAATAATCAGCAGGGTGCAAGAGCACATACTGGCGCAATGTTCCTGATGTGAAGACTTCTGTGATGAAATTTATGTTGTTGTTTTTCTTATCAAGCCATGAATTGTAAAACTTGATTATGTTCTTATGCTTGAGGGTCTTGAGCAACCGCACTTCTGATTTAAGCCTCTCAAAATCATCATTGTTCCGAAGTAAATCGCCCACTTTGATCTGGTTCCATGCAACTTCTAGCCCTTCCAGTTGATCAAAAGCCTTGTAACTTTGACGAAGAGTCTGAATTAAGGACCACAAGTCTGTAGAGATATTGGCGCGAATAAAAGAAATGTTTGCCAAAGATACATGATGATAGAGCAGATTTTCACAGGGTTAGTATGTTCAAGACATAGTGCACATGTCCAAACATCTAGTCTAGTCTACAAATATATAAGGTGTCTTTTAATTTGTATCAAGATTCGACATTCACGGCAAACCGAAATGCTATCTAGACATAACAAAAATATACCATGACAATCCAATGTTATCCTAGCGATGTTGATAACTGCCATTTAAACTTGTGTACTAAAGATTTATGCAGCCTTAGCAGACAAGTCAGAATTCAAAGAGCGTCTGTAACAACTACTAATAATCAAATTACACAAAGAAATTGAGCAATTGTCCAATACATCACTCACTCTCACAAAACAAAGATATGATCACAGCAGCCAGCAACTTTCCAGGCTACAATCACTTGTTGAAATGGATTACTAGTCATACAAACATATTGTCTAGAGCCAACAACTAGCAACAGGTGCATGCAGAAAATGGAACTTTGCCCGATCAATGCATCCACCCAATAACAACGAACATGTAGTAACAATAACCTTAACTTAAAGAGCCTAGCGCAGGTGGTGGAAAAGGAAAACGGAAATGCAGTGAGCAATCACAGCAGGTCAATGCCAAACACACATTCAGACGAAGAAAGGGCAGGATTTCCACACGTTCAAAGCCCCATAAGAGCAATAACATAAAAGGTCAAAAGTTTTAACATGACTCGACACGGACGCATCAGAAAGCACTGAGCCGTTTGAAATCAAACCGCGAGGGCATTGATTTCCTCGCTGAAAGCTGCTCCCGGAACCTAAACGGAGCCCGCGGACCGCGTAAAAACCGAATCTTTGAGCAATGAGCATTGGTCAAACCAACAATCAGGATCACACCACACGGCAGGGGCCGAAGCCCGTGCATGGAAGGAAAGGATACACCGTCTTGAAGGCGCCCTTGCCGAGAACCTCCGTGTACTGCAGGAGGAGGCATGCGTCACGGAAGGAGCCGAAAGATCGGAGAAGGAACAGGGGAGGGAGGAAGGGCCGCGGGCGGGCAGGGGGTGCAGGGGGGGTAGGCATTACCCGTCCGTAGCGGCCGGTGGGGTCGACCTCGGCGAACTCCGGCTCCGTCTCCGGCTCCGGCGGCGTGGGGGGCATGTCGCCGGCGATCTGCGGTGGGCTGGGGTGGTCGCGCGGCGCCGCGAGTGGCGGCGACTGGATGAAGGTGGTTAATTGGGATCACGGAGGCCTCGCGGTTTTCCGGCCGGATTGGAAAGCGACCTTCCCACGACGGACGACCGGACCGGATGGCCCGGCCCGGCCCGGCCCGAGTAGTCAGAGCCTGGGCCCTGGATCCGACCCGGATATGCCTCTTTGATTCGGCTTAACAGTATGTACGCTCCACTAGCATATGTTTACCTGGCTAATTCTAACTTGATTTTTTTTAATACAGTTCCTTTATAAAACCACCTTAAAGCTCATAATAGGTTAGTGTCAACGGTTGAGATATCGATTTCAAGTCAACTAAAGGTTCTTGAGAAGGGGAGATAGGAGACACGCCGAACAACACGAACAGCGGTCAACGAGCAACAGGGAGACAATGGTTTTTATCCTGGTTCAGACCTCTCGAAGAGATAATAACCCTATGTCCAGCCTTTCTTTATGTCAAAGAGAATTACAAGGTGGAAGCTCGACGAGACGAACAAGTCTCGGCAAGATTGTGTGTGTACACGAAGCAATGTGCGACAATGCGAAATCTCTTGGCCAATGTTCGATTATCAGATGCCCTCTACACGACGTAGGGGCTGGTTTATATAGTGTTGAGCAACCGACCTAACAGTATGTACGCTTCACTAGCTTATGTTTATCTGGCTAATTCTAACTTTTTTTTAATACAGTTCCTTTATAAAAACCACCTTAAAAAACTCCTAATAAGTTAGTAATAAACAAGGTGGACTAGCTTATAGAAACATAATCAAAACCTCTTCAGATACAGCTTAATATTCAACTCATTTCAACTCGATTAATTTATTCATTCAGTTCAGACTTTTAAACCTGTCCTAAGAGTTCAATTAACACATCAACGATAAAAGCCAAAAACTTTAGTGCAAAAGACAAAAAAATATATCTGAAATATTTCTAGGGTAAAGTACCAAAGAAATAGCAATAAAATGTCACGGCACATGACTTATAAAAAACCAACAAATTTGAACTTGCACTTTTTAATTGTCTTGCGTGCTAAAAAAGGCTAGGATTGTCCTATGCACGGACCTTGCGTTTAGTTAACCGAACATGGTTCTAAGGCAAGTTACATTTTCATATGGGATCCACCGGTCGTTGACAACTATTTGATTTATTACATGTTTAAAAACAAAAGGATTTAGAGATAAGACTTTTTTTTTTTGAAGAACTGACAGGAGCACTGCCAAAGCTTTATTGAAGAAGAAGAGCAAAACTGAAAACAAACTAGGTTCACAGGGATAGATACAAGCGCAGAGCACCGGAGTGCAAACAAAAAAGCCCTACTCAACAAAGTTTAGAAACCAGGATGAGCTGAAGAAGGGAGTTGCAAGCAGATAAGTAAACCAACGCTTCTCCCCAACGAAATATCCAAACAACTTGACAAGAACATGTCCTCCTCCAGTGAAACACAAAAAAGAGCTGGGGCAAGCACAGCTACCAAAACAAGAGTGCCGCCAATTTTCCTTGTGCTTGCACATTGTTGAAATTTAAGCTTCAGCTATCCAAACCGAAAGCCAGATCCAGTTCATCAAGTCTTGTTTAATGGCCTGAAGGACGTGCAGAACGTCATGACATTCAACTCGAAAGATCCGCGCGTTACGCTCAATCCAAATATTCCAAGAGACGAAGATGATTAGGCCATCAAACTGCTTCCTCTGGCTCTTAGGGACCTTCTCACGCATGCATATCCATCAATCTCCAAATTCTTCCACACTGCTCGGCATGTGCAAGTTTAGCGGATGCAACTCATGTAGCACAATACGCCAAATGAGTTTAGTAAAAGGGCAGTGAGCAAGAAGGTGGTTAACTGTCTCCACATTCAAACCACAGAGAGGGCAAAAACAAAAATTTGGCCATCCCCTACTTTCCAACCTGTCGGCTGTGAGAATTTTATTTTGCACCGATGTCCAGATAAATAATTTGCATTTTGGTGCTGTCTTAGCCTCCCAAATGGCATGGAAAAAACAATCCACAGTAGCACCAAGAAATTGCGTATTGTAAGCCGACTTTGCATCATAAACTCCATTGTTTGTCCATCTCCATGCCAAGGAATCGTCCTGATGACATAAATTGACCTGTTGCACTTGAAGCCATAAACTTGCAAATTGACTTAGTTCAGGTTCGGAGGACAACTCAACTAGGTCTGAAATCCAGGCACCATTGTGCATGCCGTGGCTTACAGTGTTCTTTCCGATCTCAATGCATTTCAGTGATGCGTTTGTTCTTAGATTTAAGGTAGCAAAGCGGTGCTAAATTTTGGGGCGCTTCATCATGCAACCAACAATCAGTCCAGAAACTTGTGAACTCACCATTACCAATTGTGGGGACCCCGGGAGATCCCCGAAAATACAACTGTCCAGGATTTCAGTTGCATTTGGAAATAGCACAAACAACCAAACTTTATTATATAACTAGAGTTATTTTACAAAATTGCTTACAATTTTTATTACACCTCCAAAATTTACACTTCAAGAACACGGGCATGGCTCGAGTGTAGGATAACTAAAAATCTACAGCAAATTCTTCCAAGTCTTCAAAAGAAAAGTCTCCAGCTGAAAAGAAAAGACCTACCCAAAAGAAGGGTAGCCCGAAAAAGAATGGGTAAGCACTTACGTCTTAACAGGTTTTCATATGCAAACTTATTAACTACAAGCAAGGTTTTAACAGAAAATGTCAGGAAGATTTAAATATAGACTTAATGCCCATTTTTCAAATAATTTTTAGAAAAATTCTATATTTTGTCAATTCTTTTCTAAAACATTTTTAAAAGAGATTTTTGATAAAAACCAAACTTTCAACACTGACTCTAAACCAGACCAACCACAACCTTACAACCTCACATCTAACCTGATTTATATCAATATTTAGAATAGGCATCACTCTTGCGATACAACCTCATATCCCAGAAGTATGGTCCATCGATGATTTGTTTTTAACGACTCTGCGG
Organism: Raddia distichophylla; assembly: GCA_005191435.1. Classification (NCBI taxonomy): domain Eukaryota; kingdom Viridiplantae; phylum Streptophyta; class Magnoliopsida; order Poales; family Poaceae; genus Raddia; species Raddia distichophylla. The sequence continues at coordinate 2,505,173 of SPJY01003379.1, forward strand.
AATCTGCCCAGCTTTACCCATAAAATGATCGGTAATATGGTTTGGACGAAAATTTGTATCTTTTCTATCATGACATAATTCAGTTAAGAGCAATGAACAAACCAACCACCGGCCCCAAACAAGTGTCCTCTAGACCGCTTCTAGAGCGACCCACCAAGCGTCTCACATTCCCACCGTTTGTTCACGCTAAACTTCCAGCAAACTCCAACAACACTTCAACCTTAACTTGACCAAGACTTCAACAACTCAACTTCTCAATCTTTAACCAACTCAACCAAAAGAATAGATCAAAAATGCAACAATCAAGATCCTATATACTTATATGAGACCTTGCCATTATGGCTAGAATAAAATCTTAGGGTTTTCCTATAATATAATAGGGAAGCTAAATCTAAATGAGATTGTGCCTATATGCAATCATAAATACTTTTAAATCAATTGGACAAAAATTAATTAACTAGAAAATAAATGCAAAATACAACACTAGGGAATAGGAAACCTGCCTGGTTTGGCTAAGTCTTCTATATCTGCACTATTGCCCTGAAAATCCTGCTCGGCTAATCCGGGGGCAATATATTCGTTTTCTACACGTTGGAGAAAGGAAAAGGAAAGGAAATTTTAATAGAAAGAAAAAAGAAAGATACATGGAGCATGAATGCATGAAATCATTTTTAAAAAGGATATTTTTAGGAAAAAGGTTAGGGTTGGCTAGAATGGTGATGGTTTGTATGATTTGGGAAATCTCCGAAAAATTTTATAAAAATAAAGGGTGATGGGAATTTTTGGCACTACTCCCGATGGAATAAAGTGAAGGGTTTATTTTGGTATTATTTTGGTAGATCACCGGATAGCAAGAATTTATGCACGTGTACATGTGATAAATGTGTGGATCAACAAATTTCCAGAGATCGGGGTCGACGACAACAGAGTTATCGTAGTTCCAAGATGGAAATTGTTGAAGATATAGAATGAAAATCTTGAAAATATATTTTCAAATGAAATAATAAAATGAAATATTTTATTTTGAATTTTTGGAAAACAGAAATAAATTTTAAAAGTATTTTCCTATGGAAAGAGAAGGAAAACATTTTATTTTTGAAATTTAAAACTGAAAAAGGGGTATTTTATATTTTTATAAAATACTAGATTGAATAATAGATTTTTGAAATTTTGGCAGAATTTTTGGAGGGTGGTTGCTATTTTCTGGAAAATTAGAAGCTTATCTGGAAAAGGAAAACGAAAAGAGACCGACTAGAACGCAGACGCCTGCGTTTTGCGTTTCGTGCAGGCGCTCCTTTTTTCAGTACGATTGTATAGAAATTTCACCGCACAGAAGTACTGAAAAAACAGTATAAAAAAGCGAAAAAAACTCTGGAACGGTGGCGGGCGGCGGACGGCGGTGGCGGGAAGCAGGTCAGCACGTTGGCAGACGGCGGGAGGTCGGGCTGGCCACAGGAGGAGATGTCCGGGGTGGCGACAGGGTCGGCGCCGGCGAGACGCGGGGAGAAGAGGCCTGCCGTGGTGGTGCGAGCAGCGTCCTCGGCGAGCGACGGCGGCGCAGCAGCGGCGTCGGCGGGCGTCGGCGGCGAGCGCGCGAGTCAACAGCTGCGCGCGGCAGGAGCAAAAGCGAAAAGAAAAAGGGATTGAATGGGCTGGTGCTGGGCTGAGCAGGCCGGCCCATGAGAGAGAGAGATGCGCGGGCGCTGACGGGTGGGGGCCACATGGCAGACAGACGGAGAGAGAGGAAAAGAGGGGCGACGGTGAGTGCTCATCGGCGGCGAGGCTGGCCGAAGACGGCAGTGAAGATGTTCGGTCCGTGCAATTAGCGGCGAAGGGGAGCTTTCTAAGGCGGCGGCGAGACTTGAGGTGACCCGAGACGGCGGCGCTGCGAGAACAGCACGGCGGCGGCGGAAGAGGTTGTCGACGGCGATGCTCCGGCAAGGAGAGGAGGAGTGGGTGGCGGAGGGAGGTTGCTTGTGGATGCAACACGCCGGGGAGGGCTATTTATAGGCGGAGGTTTACGCGGCGTTCACGGCAAAGAAAATCCGTGGGCGAGCGAACTCTGGTGAGAAATTGGCGGCGGTCCGAGGCGATCTGTGGGCGGTGACGTGGAAGATAAGCTTCGTGGCGACGTGGCGATCCCGGATAGGGCGGTGACGTGGCCTGGAAGGTTCGGGAGCGTCGGCGGCGTACTAATCCGGCGAGTCCTACGACGAAGACGGCGGCGCCGGCTGATTCGAGGGTGGCGGCGCGGCCGGGGAAGAAGAATACCATGGGCGCCGTTGGATTTGGGGGGCAAATATGGTGGGCGCCATTGGATTTGATAGCCCGAAGCGGTATGTTGGTGGTGACGTGGCACAATCTGGGATGTTGATTTAAACCAGAGAAATCTTAACCGTCCACTGCCACTTACTGCACCGGGAAGGAGGAGCGGAAGACATGCCGAAGGCGTATTCCCTAAATGGAAAGCGTAGTTTGGGAATTTCCAAAAAGGGAAAGATCTTAATTGAATTTCCAGAAAATGATTTTAGGCTTTGGAAATTCATAGGAAATTGTAGGGAGGTCAGAAAAATATGAGACTGGTCTCTAAAAATCCATAAAAATGAGAGGAAGATAATGGTGAAATAAAAATTGATATTTTATTGGATGAATATTCTGTAATAGATAAAATAAGAGATTTCTTAAATGGGATAAAATTGGAATTGCTTTGGAAAATCTTTAGAAAATTGGGGAAGGTTTCTATAGGCTCAAAAATGATTTTTGCAAAAAAAAAAAAAATGTGCTAAAATTGGGTGAATTTTGGGTATGTCACACCAATAGCAATCCTGGTGCTAGCTCTGAATAAGTCTTGATCAATTGCATTAGCTGGAATATGGAGGGCAGTCCAAGGCTTGGAGAAAGATCCCCAAGAGTACCAAAGCCATCGCAGCCTCAAGGCCCGACCAAAACGGGTGAGCTCTTTGACACCTAGTCAACCCATCCTTTTTGGCCAACATGCACGCTTCCAGTTAACCAAACAAGCTCCCTCCCCCCCCAGTGATGCTTCCCTTCCAAAAGAAATCACGGCGAAGCTTAGCAATTCTTCTTATTGCCCACTTGCTAAAATCAAAGACAGAGAGGTGGAAAACTGCCAAGGAAGTTATAACTGAATTAATGAGCACAAGCCGAGCTGCCTTGGATAGAAGTGGCCCTTTCCACTTAGCAATTCGCTTCCCAATTTTATCAAGAAGAGGTTGATAGTAAGATTTCTTTAGGTTAGTAGGACGAAGAGGCAGCCCTAAGCACTTACAGGGAAAGTGCTTGATTTGCATAGGGAGTGGAGCAAGAATTTCCTAGAGATTGACATGCTGACAACCAATCGAAAAGACTTCTGATTTGTGAACATTAACACGGAGTCCAGAAGCAAGGCCGAAACAATTAAGGATAATACTCAAGGTAATAATGTCCACCAAGGTGGGCTTCAAAAAGGTTGCAACATCATCTGCATATAGGGAAAGTTGAGACTTATCCACCTCCTGAGTAACACTTCCTAAAAATCCCAATTGCCTTGCTTTGTTGAACATATAATGGATAGATTCAAGTGCCGGAACGAACAACAAAGGAGACAAAGGGTCTCCCTGCTTTAACCCTCTTCTATGCACGAAGCTTTGCCCAAGACTACCATTTAGGAGTAGACGAGATGATGAAGCCGCAAGGATAATGGCAATCCAATTTCTCCATTTCTGCCCAAATCCCAACTCATTCAAAAACTCCAAAAGGAACTCCCAACTGACTGAGTCAAAGGCTTTTGCAAAGTCAATTTTGACGAAGAGGCTCGCTTTCTTCTTCTTATGCAGTTCTTGTATTTCCCCCTTAGCAAAGATAAAATTATCTTGAAGACAACGCCCTTTTATGAAGGCGCTCTAAGAGGAGGATATCCGATCATTCATACAAGGAGCTAAACGATTAGCTAAGACCTTGCTGAAAAGTTTGCGAAAGTAGTGAGTGAGGCTTATGGGCCTATAGTCATTTGTGGAGGAAGCATCTTCTTTCTTTTTGAGTAAAACAATGTGGGCATTGTTAAGTAATGAAAGGTGCTGACCATTGCAAGTATAAGTTGATTCATTGCCTTGACAATGTCATCTTTTATCGTGTTCCAAAAGACTTGATAAAACATACCGGTAAACCCATCAGGTCCAGGAGCTTTCTCTCTATGAAGGGATTTGACTGCTAATGTTATTTCTTCAATCCCAAAAGGTCGATCAAGGTCGCAAGGTCGTGATAGGTGATTCCCAGATTACTCCATCTAATCGTGGAATTTCTCGGAATTTTGGTACCAAGAAGTCCCTTAAAAAGTGAGAGAAACTCAGCATGCTTTTCCTCATCGAAGATTAACTGTCTATGCCCATGTGATAGCGTACCAACTAGATTTTTACGCTTCCTTGCATTGACCTTGATGTGAAATTTTTTTGTATTAGCGTCTCCTGCTCTGATAAAATTGATCCTTGACCTTTGCTTCAAACGAATTCTTTCAACTACGACTAGACCAAGCACCCTGCCCTTCAATTGCTTTCTGAACTCAATCTCGGCCAAAGTTAATGTTCTGCATTCTCTAGCTACATTTAGCCTGTGAATTAACTCTTCTGTTATGGCTAGGATCAGTTTGTTGGCCCCTATAATATTCTTACTCCAGGCCTTTAAAACCTTGGTCGTCCAACATAGCTTGATATGAACTCAACAAAGGGCATCCGAAGTGCGCACTGGTTTCATCCAAGCTGTTTGAACGACATCCTGAAACCCAGCGAAGTTTGGCCAAAAACTTTCAAAGCGAAAGCCTTTGTACAAGTTGATACTATTGTGACCAATAAGAAGCAAAGGGCAGTGATCAGATACTGAAAAGGACAGAGCAATGAGAGTGCAATTAGGGTAGAAACTGTCCCAGGCAGCAGAGATGAAAAGCCTATCAATCTTTGTTAGAGTGGCATCCTCCCTTTCATTGGACTAGGTGAATTTCTTACCTTGGAGGGCTACCTCTTTAAGGGCCAGAGAATCAATACAAGCTTTGAAAGCATTCATCAACCTCTGATCTCTTACTGGTTTGTTTTTGTCTGAATCCAAATAAATCATGTTGGAATCCCCGAGCAGGATTCAAGCATCTTGTGTCACATGGACCAAGCTTGCAATCTCTTGCAAAAAAATCAACTTATCTGAGGGGAGATGTGGACAGTAAACAGTAGTGCAGGACCAGCTTACAGAAGTAGAGATAGAAGTTATTGTAGCTGTTACCGAATGAGCACCCAACAAGACGTCAGATAGCTTGTAGAAACTTGAGGACACAACTAGGATAATCTCTCCTCTTGATCCTTCAGAAGGTAGATAACAGTAGTTGTCAACAAAATCATTCCCCAATAACTTCCGAATACAGTCAGCAGTAATTTGTTGTAACTTGGACTCCTGAATACAGATGATAGTAGCTCTCTGTCTTGTTATTGAACTCCTTACTGCAGCCTTCTTAGCTGGTGCATTAAGTCCCCTAACATTCCAGCACATGGATTTTGCAGTTTTTGTCCTGCATAGCGAAACAAAAGCAGCACCAATACACACTTGGGAGACAGAATAGGTCTGACAACCACAATGAGTCCAAGAACTGGCATAGATACCAAATGACTAGAGTACATAACTGGTCGCCCACGCAGAGGTTGACTTACACCAAGGCCACTCTAGGCCAAAGCTAAAAAATGACGACACGCACGAAAGATTTGGCACACAATTGAAGAGTGTCGAAAACACCTAGGACATTCCACTGCCAAAGAACAGAACTCCACTAGACAGAGCAGGAACACATAAGAGTGACGCACAACGAACGACAAGACTTGGGAAAAGACAACATTAAGCCGGCATCTCCCAGACAGTAGCTCCCGTCGTCAGAAGAAGGTCCGGAATCTTGTTTAGACGAACCAGGTCAGATAATGCCGTTATCATCTCCGCAGACAGAGGAAGGTTGAAGGCCTGCAAGTACTTTTGGAGCTTAGCCTCCCCAAGCGATTTATCACTGTCGGCACCCGATTTACAAGATCGGATTCCACCTGCGTAAACCCGTACTAGTCCCAAGGATCATGGCTAGTACACACAGGTATACAGAAACGAAACAGTGCCAACGATATTATTATTACAAACGGGAACATAGTCCAGTACAAACACATACAACGGCTCGCAGGCCGCACATCAGAGTACACGGAGATACAGGCCTAATACAATATCTAAATAATTATCTATCCCACAGGCACGAGGGCTGTAGGAACGCGCAACCCTAGTCTTCAAACTCTTCATCGGAAAACGTCTCCTCGACATAATCCGGGTCCTCCTCCTCGGAAGGCGGGCCATACTCAGATGGACCGGCTGCTGAAGATTTGAAAAGGGGAAGGAGAAAAGGAGGGTGAGTACAAATTGTACTCCGCAAGTCCGGAATTTATGCAAATGAGGTTTAGTACAAGGACAGCTTGGGATCTTTTGCGGAAATGCATTTATTAACCTAGTTTTGGCAAAGCAATTTAGAAACAATAATTCTCAATATTTTCTTTGGGCTCTTCTCAAATGGTTCTCGCCACTTGGCCTCAGTGCCATAGCGAGAACAAAATTCTTTCTTCTTTTCTTTTCTCAAACCGGCTAGGTCCATTCCGCACGACACTTTCCGATAGGCCGTCGCCCAATTCGGAATATCGCCGGTGGCCCCTAGCTCAAAATTCTTTCTTCTTTTCTTTTCTCTTTTCTTCTCAAATTTGCTGGTTCCGGTTTTCCGCGTGACACTTTCCGATAGGCCGTCGCCCATTTCGGAATATCACCGGTGGCTGCCAGCTCACGTTAAATCCTTCTCAAAAACCTTTCTCAAATCCTTTACTCAACTCAAATCCTTTCTCAAAAACCCTTTTTCAAAAATGGTTTTTAAATGAAGAATCTACCATATAACCAGTCCCATCGCGCGCTCATAACCGCGAGCACGGCTATCATGACAGTTTTAACTCTGCAGAGTGGGTACGCTTTACCCTCGAGAGGCTACGCACCCATTCGATGTTTCGCCACAAGACCATCAACCACGAGGGCCAACGATCGGGTCCGTCCCATTCCGGCGCTCGAGGTCGTACTGTAATGGCTCCGTTCGTAGGGTTATAGGATGAGCAGTCCTTAGACTAGGGGAGAGTTTATATTTTAGCCCAGTAAAACCTGGTGCCATACTGCACCAACTGATACAAAATCTCCCTAGTCGGAAAGATTTTTGGGGTAAGAGGAAAATCTTTTCCTATCAAGCATCACCCCTGATGCGCTATCTTTTAAATCATCCTTTCCCAAACATTTCTCAACAATATCTCATTTCACACAAATGATTGAATCATTCCGCATAAACAATTTTAAGCATTTATCCTACCTCAACAAGGAATTTAAATAAGAGCAATTCATATTTTTAGCCTTAGGTTTCATCCTAACTTATCTCTTACCTTTTCTATTTGGCATATTAACTAGTTCTAGCAAATACGACATTTATCTTTTAAACTAGCATGCATATTTTCAAGTCTAATAAACATTTTCTAAATAACCGAAAATGGCTTCTCAATATGATCAAAGGGGGACTTGCCTTGATCGGTTCCGGGGAAAGCGAAGGGGACGTCGTCGATCGGGTCTTCGGGACCTTGACCTTCTAAACGCGCACACGCACATGCAAAGCAACACAACACACATAAGAAATATTTCATGATTTGTTGTTTTTTATAAATAATGCAGAAATCTTGATTTCCATGCATCTTTATTTGGAAGAAAATCATGGATATGATTTATGCACATGAAATAATGTCCTGAAGATGGTTATTTAAATCAAAAATGAATTTTGTATGCATGACATGCTTATATGTATTTTTATTAGGACCAGAAATCCATAAAGTATTTTCAGAAATTTTTCCTAGAATTTTTACAACTCAGCAGTTATTTTTAATAAATGATTTTAGGGATACCGAATAAGGATTTAACAGAAATTAGAGGAAAAGAATAAAAAGGGAAAGGCTTTTCGGACGTGGGCCGGCTTGGTAGCGCGGCCCAAATCGAGGCGAAGCCCGGTGCTGCGCGGGCGAGAGCGAGGTGCTGCGTGGCCTGACCGGCGGGTCCCGCCTGGTCCCACCTGTCGGTGACTCCAGGCAGAGTCCGTGGCGGCTCCGACGACGGCGCCGGCGCGACGGCGGCTTAACCGGCGAGGCGAGCAGCACGGGAGAAAGGTTATGAAGAGGGGAATCTATTGGCAGGGTTTCCAGCAAAGATTACC